>OU696696.1:90825151-91285474 GCA_916050605.2 Platycheirus albimanus
GGTTGAGGAAAATTGTGTTCCTATTTATAAATGAATATAATCTTTAATAATTGTTATTTTAATAAAATAGTAAGACAATTATATTGACTTTATTAACGAAATTCTAAGCAATTAAAAATAATTTCACTCCATATTTCCTTTGATGATTTTTAAAAATTATGAATTAATTTAAAATTGAATGTTTCACATCTGCCGGGAGTCATGTGATGGCAAATTTTTTTTTATTCATAACTCATTACCTTGACGCAAATAATTTTTGTTTTCAATTCATACGTCACCTGCAGTCTTGTTTTAAAATTCACAAGTCACTATCAGCTTGTGAATTAATGGTTTTTAAATTCATAAGTCACCTGCAGTCTTATGACTTTATGTTTTCTAATTCATAAGTTACAATCAGCCTGTGAATTAAATTTTGTTTAATTCATAAGTCACTTAAAGTCTTATAACTTAGTGTTTTATTTAATTCAAAAACTAGCAACCCGGGTTGCCCCCTTTTTGCTTTACAACTACAAACAAATTTTCAACTGCATCTTTTTTTAAACATTTGGTTGAAGGAAGAATACCTCAGATTCATCTTCCAATATTTCTTCAGTGATATTTGATATTTGATATTTATTAAAATCAAAGAAACAGCTGTACATCAAGAATAACTTATAAATAGTACAGGATATATTACATATGCATTAGGGATATTGTATATATAAAATTACAATAAGAGCAAAATGTGAATACTTATACATAAAGACCAATTTAGTAAAATTTAAAAAGTTTAAAGACAAAGTCGCAAGAAGAAGAAGTGATAAAGATACAAAATTATCTCAGTTCAGAGTTCGAGAAATGTTCAAAACAAAGTTGATGAAACCTTCTGTGCTCGATACCAGATACCTCACGTGACTGGGAAGATTATTCCACAGTCTAACAGCATGAACGAAAAATTGCCTCTGTGATGTCAAACAGGTAAAACTTGTAGAGCGCAACAAAGTAAATCGATGTGCCGAACAAAAATAAAGCTTGCTAAACAGATAGTTTGGTGTCTTGTTAACAATAAGTTTGAAGATAAAAAACAACACCGATATTTGAAGAAAGCTTCTAGGTTACAATTAAAAAGTTGACGAGCCTGAGATGAAACGTGGTCGAACCTTCGAAGGTTGAAAACGAACCGGGCCAGCGTTGCCAGACTTTTGGCGTGTCGATTCCCTTTTTTTTTCATCCAAAATAATTTTTTGTCCCTTTTTAATTTCAGTTTTTCCCTTTTTTTCCCTTTTTTTTTGTTCACAAAAACACAAAAAACAACATTTTAAACAAAACAAAAACAATTTATTCAATACAAAAAAAAAATATATATTTCTTACAACGGTAGGTATATCACATACATTATATATTAAAAGACTAGCCTCAATAAATTTGTATTATAATTACCGGATAGGTTATAGACATAGGTATCTAATTCAAGACTAGCTCTTCTCTGTACATACTGCTTGTATGTAAACGCAAACATTCTTTGTCTATTTCCAATTCCATACAATTGTGGTCTTTCAACAACAATTTAGTATGAAGAATTCCGCAAAGTGTTCGATTATCCAGTTTATTTCTTAATTTAGTTTTATGTAAGTTTATTGTGGAAAAAGCCTCTCATCGCTTGCTCCACTATGTGTAAGACAAAAAATATACGAAACCAATTTTTTAATGTTTCGGAATCCATCTGTATCCAAATTCGTTTGAAGGATATCATTCCAAAATTCTTGGATGTTTCCAGAAGGTGTAGCTGATATGTTAATGTTTCTTAGCGACCTATATTCCATGTCTAGATCACTTAGCTCCGATTCACTAAATAAATGAGAAAAATGTCTGCAAAGCGGAATTAGGGAAGAAATACTCTTATTTTTCAAAGTTGTTGGATTGATAAATTCGAAAAGCTGAAAAACTTGAAAAACTTCGCCAACAATAATAAAGAAAAATAAGGGAATATGGAACCCACAAGAAATATCATCTAGCACAATGCACAAGTAGAATAAAATAACAAAAACGAGACTCGATTCTTTTATAAGAAGCAAATCTAAGAAACGTCAAACTCAAAGAAAAAATTAAGTTGGAACCGCATGGGAAAACCAAGGGTTGTGTTCATTAGGTAAATGCTTTTTTATTCAATTTGTTATGATGAGTCTGGTTCTGCAAACTTGAATGAAGAGGTTTTGGTATCAAAATGTGAAAGTTATTGAATTGTCTATTTTCCCCGTTTTTGGCGTCCTTTTTCCCTTTTTCCCTTTCGGGTCGAAAAATCCCGAAAAAACTGAAAAATCCCTCAATCTGGCATCGCTGAACCGGGCAATGGCATTAAATGCTACCTTTAGCTTACGAAGCGATTGAGAGTCAGGATCTGCAAATATATCACACCCATATGATAGTATTGGTATAATAAGCGATTTTACCAGCTTTAATTTAACTTCAGTAGGCAGAATTGATTTGGTAACAGCTAGTCCTCAAAGTGAAGCATACATTTTGGAGATGACAGTATTTATATGGGCATCCCACGTCAAACTGTTATTTAAAGCTATACCAAGGTTTTTTGCATTTGAGACATATTCGATTTGGCAGGTGTTTAAAAAGAGGGGAGGAAAGTTTTGAAAGTGGGGTTTATTTTTACATATAGGGGTTGCTTTTGTTTTTTCGGGATTAAGTCTAAGTACATTGCGAGTAGACCAATCGAATAAATCAATGTTCATTTTATCTACAGCATCTTCAATCATCCCGATAAGGAAGCTTTTATACAATTGAACATCGTCAGCGTAAATATGAAACTGACAATATGATAAAACAGACGGCAAATCATTAATGAACATAGAGAACAGTAAAGGCCCAAGTATTGATCCTTGAGGGACACCGATATTAATAGGAAGGAACGAAGACATTTTATCATTACAGGAAACAGCTTGCATGCGATTGGTTAAATATGAGTAAATAAGGTTTACAGTTGTGTTAGAGAAATTAAAATAAGTCACCAATTTATCACAGAGAATATTAAGGCTTACGCAATCAAATGCCTTAGAAAAGTCTAAAAAGGTTAAAACTGTTGTATAATTTTTGTCCAAGTTGTGTCTTATATCTTCAGAGACTTTTAAAAGGGCTGAGATGCAGCTGTGTCCAGATCAAGATCCGGATTGTAGAGGGTTAAGAAGACGCGAGTCTTTGATATAGTTTTTTATCTGGTTACTTATAACGGTTTCAAAGGCTTTAGATAAGAAAGGAAGGATAGCTATGGGTCTATAGTCTTTACTTTTACCTCGTTTAGGGATGGGGATAATTTTAGAGTTTTTCCAGGAAGTAGGATATGTTGACGTCATTATTATGGTGTTAAAAATGTGGGTTATGTGAGGAAGAATAAAAGGAAGGAGGATGAGTTGTAGCACTGTATTGATTATTTTGTTCAATACCTTTTCAAAATTGGACAATTTTTTATTGGATTACTACTGAGCAAAAGATTAAAACAATTTTCAGATTTCATGCACACAGAAAAATTGTTGGAGCTCAGTGAACAATTATTAGTCATACAATAAAGAACGTGAACAATTTTACAGAAAGAATATAAAATTGCTGTAAAAAGCCATCCTGGAACCCACATGTTTTTTCGACCGGGCTCCATGTAGTACCTTCTAACGAAATAAGTCCTAACGAAAAAAATTCCAAATGAAAGTATTCCTAACACTAAATGAAAGAACTCCTAACTTTGAAAAATTAAATTTGTCCTAAATAATAATGGTGCGAATCCAATCGAAATCATTGGCTTATGAAAAAGAAAGGAGAAAATAGAAAGAACCCCGAATAAACAACAACAATCAGTGTAGTTCGATAGAACGAAAAAACCTGTAATTGGCTTACAACTTTCATGTTTGCGCGGTGGCGTAGTCCGTAGTGCACTAGCTCCTCGCACGCTAGGTCGCTTGTTCAAGCCCAGTTCGGGCAAAAGTTCTTCAAAAATTTAATTGAACATAAAGCGATTAAGCATCAGTAAAGGAGTTTGATGATCGGGTTGGTCCCCGTGAAATAGTTACAACTCCAGCCTCTAAATTTGGTGGTAGCAAACACAAGTTGTTGTTGTTTCGTTCAATGATGAAATAAAATAAGTGCTAATCTGAACATAAAAAAAAGTCCGAAAACTTAGTAGTTAATGCACAATGAAAGTATGGATTAAAAAAAAAAAAGTCCTAAGAAGGGAAACAATAAATTGTCAACTTTACAAAGCTTTTATTTATAGGTATATTTGGATGTTGTAAACCACTATAGTTCTGCTTACAGGGCATCTTATAAATTCATTTTCATCTGAATGTACATAGTTTGTCGAAGCATTCTGAACATAATTTCAAATGATCGCATGGCAACAATAAAATATTTGGCAAAAATATTCCTGTAGCTATCCAGCACTTCCTGGCGGATGAAACCTTGTCATTGGTGCCAGTTAGATGTTTAAATCAATTTAAGATTATATTATGTGGAATATTTGGATAAGGTAACATAATATGTATAGATAGATAGAAAAGATTTTTATTTCAGAAATCACAATATATGTATCTAGGTACAAAATCAAAATAATAATTAAATAAAATCTTAATACGTAATCTTAATATACATGAATATTAATATTAACGTATTTTTGGCATAACATTTCATTTGTTGTCTGCCAGGTTGGCTAAATTTATAATAATATATACAGTATAATAATATTAAAAAAAGAGTTTACAATAATATAAACAATATTATATTCTAAAAGATATTTTATTAGACATCACTCATATTTATATAATTCAGAATATCAATTAAATTCATTTAATATTAATTCTCTATATTTAAGGCAATAATTTAAGAAACTGTAGAGGGAGGGAAAGTTGTTTCCATTCAAAATTTCATAAAGCTCGCTAATAGAAAGAACAGTGTTACCGAAACATTTTTTTCTCGCGTTCATAAATACTGGACATCTGCAAATAAGGTGATATGTATTTTCTGCTTCATCTAGATTGCAAATTGTACAAATACCGATAGTATCTCTTTTAAAAGCTCTGGCATTAATATTTAGAAGACCACCTCTAGCTCTGAGAACTAAACTTACTAAATGGGCAGGGTTTTCATCAATGAAATATGGTTTTATATCAAATTTTAGATGGGGATATGCATCGCGAAACTGAGAGCATCTAGCACTGTTAACATTTATTTCGTGTTCTGTTCGCTTAAGGGTTTCTAAGATATCTAAATGTAAATCAGATAGATTCATATCTAAAATGTTGGAGTTTAATGCTATGCCGAGATCGTCACAGAGCTCATACCATTCACGAGCCCAATAAATATTTTTTGCAATTATTTCTTCTGCGAAAATTCGTGTTAATCTGTATCGGGGTAAATTTAGAGTCTTCCTTATGTAAGCAAAGTGTAGTCGTAATGTTTGTATAAACTGAGAGTGCAGACCAGTTTCCAAGTGTAACATATAGTTTGGAGTATTGCTAGGGAGGAATAACAGTTTTTTTACAAAGAATCCGAATAATTTTTCAACCTGCTCAAAACGTTTAAAACCCCATACCTGAGCACTATAAAACATTATTGATTTTGCTGCAGTGTCAAAAATTTTGAGCTTTTTTGAAAGAACTATTTTCGGGTTTCTAATGTAACTAGACCAATTCGCTGTAATAGCATTTCTGGAAACTACCAGTCGTGCGTCAAGATGTTTATTAAAAGACAAGTTGTAATTCAGAATAACACCCAGATATTTGTATTCGTTTAATACTTCTATCGGGTCCTCACCATAGTTCCATTTTAGGTTACTTGAGATTCTAGTACCCTCACGGAATACAACAATTTTTGATTTATTGAGATTGATTTTCAGACCCCAAACAGAACAATAGCTATACAAGTGGTCAATCATGCACTGCAATTTAGTGGGGCAGTCTGAAAGTAACACAAGGTCATCCGCATACATAAGAATTTTAACAATAGTGCCTGCTACAGAAACTCCACCTGGTAAAACTTCGTGCAAATCATTTAAATAAAGAGAAAAAAAGGTGGGGCTGAGTAAACAACCTTGTTTGACACCAACATTAACCAAAAAATCATCCGATAACGATTTACTGTCCCAGACTCGGCTTGATGTATTCTCATAAAGTTTTTGTAGGATTCTAATGACCTTGGATGAGAGTCCAATACAGGATAATTTGTAAAACAGAGAGTTACGTGGCAATAAATCAAAGGCGCAGGAGAAATCTACGAAGAAAGCGTAAGTTTTCTTCTTATTTATTTTGAGAAGTTGCACGATACTGGTTAGGTTAAAAATGTTGTCAGTTGTAGAATATCCCTTACGAAAACCTGACTGAAACTCGCTGAGGATTCTATTACACTCGACCCAGCCGATAATTCTGTTGAGAAGGATGCCAGTAAACAGTTTGTAGATAGTGTTATTTAGAGAGAGACCCCTGTAATTGGAGGCAATGTTCACATCCCCCTTTTTATGTAATGGAATAATGATGGATCGACGGAACGAGAAAGGAATATGTTCAGTCAAGAAAATCTGGTTTAGAACTCC
The DNA here is from genome assembly GCA_916050605.2 of Platycheirus albimanus. Lineage (NCBI taxonomy): Eukaryota > Metazoa > Arthropoda > Insecta > Diptera > Syrphidae > Platycheirus > Platycheirus albimanus. The sequence goes on from OU696696.1 coordinate 90,831,714, forward strand.
AAGAACTTCCTCTAGGAAACAAATTGGAGCATATTTATAAAATTCATAGCTAATCCCATCTTCCCCTGGGGCTTTGTTTTTCTTAGCCTTTACAAGTACATGGGATAGTTCCCACATTTCGAACGGGGAGTCTAGAAAAGCATCTATAATTTCTGGTATGGCCCAAGAAGTATACGGGACCTCCACGTTTTGTACAAGGAGTGACTGGAAATATTCCATAAAATCCATACTTGTTAGCTCCGTACACACATTAGATGTTCTTTTCTTCAAGGAGTTAGCTAATTTCCACCAATCACTAGAGTTCCTCACAGTATTGAGTTATACCAGATATATACATAATATGTATATATCTGGTCGTTGAAGGTTGAAGAAATTTTATTGGAGCCCAGCGATGCAACGTGAACGTGCCAACGTGAATGGTGCCATGAATTAAGGCTAACGAATTTAAGTCATAATGGCGTAAATTCACATTTAAGTACGAATTAGTGCCATAATCAGGATATGACCTCAATTCAACTTAAAAAGAGAACTTAAGCCGTAAGACGTTAGTTCATTTTGAAAAATGGACGTTAGGTGGGTGAGGAGATGGACGAGGAGGCAGACGAGGAGGCAGACGAGAAGGCAGACGAAGAGCCAGGCGAGGAGGCAGACGAGGAGCCAGACGAGGAGCCAGACGAGCAGGCAGACGAGGAGGCAGACGGGAAGGAAGACGTCTGTCTGCCTCCTCGTCTTTCCCCTCACCCGACTAACGTCCGGTGTTTTCTTGTACTAACTGTACCCCAGAGATCGAAACATTTTATGGCATTAGTTCACATTGGACTTATGGCTATAGTTCTCATTTAAAAGTGAATTAAAGCCATATCTTGGATAAGGTGCTAGTACACATTTAAATGTGAATTAAATTGGGTGCCGTGACATAAGGCCATGTGTCATAAGGCCATATTTCGAATTATGGCCTTATGACGCTTTTGTAAAGCGTCAAAAGACCATATTCGAACATATGGCCTTATGACGCTTTACCAAAGTGTCATAAGGCCATATACTTTTGTGACATAGGGGCATATTAAAAAAAAAACCATTGAGAACAACAAGAACCTGTTCTTACCGTTGTAATATTAAAAAGGAATGATCATTTTTCAATGATCCGAAGAAACAAATTGCGCGTTTTTCATTGTTAAGTTTGATATCGAGTGGAACGCGTTGTTTAGTGTGCAAAATGGAAAATTCAACTGACGTGATATATAATTTTGAATTTTGTGAAGGTTTAAGAAGAGGCAGTAATATTCTTTATATTCCTGAAACCAAACATCTCTATCGTTTTAAATATAGTTCTAAAATAAGTAGACATTACATCTGCTACAATAAGACGTGTAATACTAGTGATATTGTTGACTTTCAAAACCAAACTCTTGTGCGCATACCAAAATCTAGTGCTCCACATAAGCATCCAAACAGTGAAGAACTTAGGAAAAAAATGTAATTGCAAATTCTTTTAACTTTAATTATCATATTGACATGACTTTGATTAAAAAAAAAAATAATAGCTTAAAATTCGCGCGAATAAAAAATTAAATATACTTCAAGTAAATTTTGCACAGAACCCTTGAGGTCCGAAACTTCGACAAATGTTTATTAACTATCCCTGAACATTATCCTGCAGTTTCTTTAACTTCTGACCCTTTTCCTGAAAATAGAAAATACCTGGCAGTGGACTAAAAACAAATTAATAAATTAAAATAACGACGAGATGACAATAATAAATTATACCTGGCAGTGGACTAAAATCAAATTAATAAATTAAAATGACGACAGGATGACAATAATAGATTATATGACCTGACACCTGATTGGCAAGCGGGGATGGGTGGGGTTGTCTCCAAGGTTGTTTGTTTTAACTAGGAACCATAATTTCAACAACATTGTATGAATATTCGGGTATAGCCCAGGAAATAAGGTCGAATTCTTCATTTTTTGGCATTTTTGGGGGCATCTTGGCGAGGCGCAATATCTCGATAATGAATTAACTAACATACATCAATTCGAGGTTAAAAAATTAGCAAATTGTTAGTTAACTACCCTGAACAACATCCCAAAGTTTCATTTACTTCCGACTTTTTTTTTTACCTTAACCCACTTTTTCCGACCGTCCGTCGTCTACTGGACTATTAAATGATTTAAAATTATGGGTTACGCTTGATGTGTGCAAATCGAATGTACGTGATGTGGTTATTAGTTTAAACCATGATTCTAAGTAAATATACAATAACAGAAGTAAACAAATTATAAATACTTGACTCTTTTGTCATTCACTTACGAATAAGTGTGATTTTATTTCAAGCAACTTCTTTGCCTTCATTTAAGTTTTTCCCACCTTACTCAATTTAAAAAAGACTTATTTAAACGTAGACAAATTATATATGATTTATTTTTGACTTTTGCAGGTTACAATGGCTGGTGATTATATTCTCTCAGTGGCATCCATCATGATAGCACGCTTGGGAAATAATGATGTTACGATTATACTTAGTCAGGTAACTTTTTTTAATTGCGATTATAGGAACTATGTATGTTATGTTATGGATTCGTGCAAAAAAAATTAAGATAACAATAATTACACACTACGTAACGATGATGAACAAGTCGAAAAAAGTGGGTCTGGAAATTCCGCCCGTCTGTCTGTCTGTTCTCACCTTCAGAGCCTAAGCAGACGGGCTGACTTGCCTCAATTTGGATGTCCATCGGAAATTATTTTTAATTTTTGCTCTATGACCCAAAAAATCGGTATACGTGCCATACAATCGTGATTTTCTCAAAAACGGTTCCAACTTTCAGAATGTTTTTTTTTTTTAGGACGGTCTATCTTTTGGTTAGAAAAGATTTTTCTGAACTTGTCTTATAACGAACAGTACCTACCTTCCTTTTTCATATTAAATTGTCTCGTAAACGATACATTTCATTTCAATTAAATTTTGGACACATGAAGTCAATTATAACTCTATTGATATGGCATTTTGAAATTCTAATTTTTTTTTTTGATTTTCAATTATTTTGTTTCATTTTTCAAAATATTGGAAACGGACATATTGGATTTTTTTTACATTATTTTCCCAGATGCAATCTTCAAATTGCCATACATTTACATGCAACAGGTTTCCAAATATTTTATTGAGAATTTTTTCAAAAATAACCAGTTTAAAAAAAAAACTAGTCGAACTTTCAATACTTTTTTTCCTGATAGATATTAAACAATGAAATATTATTGCATACTTAGTTTTTCTAAGAAAACTCTTAAAAAGAATTTAAGATTTTCCATGTATTTTTTTTTTTTTTTCAAAATACATAGGTACCGATAACAAGAGCAATTTCGTGCGACACAGTCGTGCATTTTATTTTTGTGTACTTTTAAGTTAATGCAAAATCTATTATGTCGGTTGTCTTGGAGATTTTGAAATTAATTTTTTTTAAACGCATAAAATGTGTGAAAAGATATACTGACTTATAAGTTAAAATAGTTTTAGGTTGCTTATAATTATAATTAAATAACAACGCAAGTCTTTATTAAACAGATTAGATAATTAAGAACAATTATTATTTAATCAAATACTTAATAGCTGATGTTTGATAAAGTTTTAAATCTAATCCAATTTATATTTCCTTATACAGTGACATGAAAAGATTATTTTATCTGAATGAACGTTTATTTCGACACTCCCTCTCACCTTCTATATATATAAAAATGCATTATTAAATTAGTTCGACCGCTTAAAACTTGAAAACGACTGGACCGTATTGTTACGTGAAGGTGAAAAAAGATAGTCTAAATATATTGAACAGGTGGCGCTGCAGGGGCCTATTTCGTTTTTCAGTTCATATTCATTGATTTTCCGAGTATTGATTTCAAGTGAATGATAACATCTTTTTTATTCAATATTTAAATTTGTGTTCGCTTATGAATTTCAAACTTTTTACTGGATTCATATGCCAGCCCAAATTGTCAAACTAGATTATGTAATGTATCTAATCGTAAATTGGATAGCGAGCGTACTTATGACACGACAATATTGCAACAAGTAGTACAAATAAATGTTCCACTGTTAAATGAGCTGCAAAAGAGTGCATATGATCAACTGTTGAAGGCTGTCGAAGATGGAAACAGCGGACTACATTTCAGTGATGCACCTGCCTGTACTGAAAATAACGTTCCTGATATCATTGATATTAGCAGTGGAATAGCGCTAGCTACCGCATTTACCGTAATTGTTGCAACACTGTTGAGAGGTGGAAGAACATTCAGCAGTGAAGCTTCATGCCATGGCATTGTAAATTGATCATATATTGATGATATTGTTGGCGGTTGGCGACTTCCGACAAACACTTCCCGTGTTTCCGAAATCAAAAGTTGCAGATGAATTAAACGCATGTATTGAATATCGTCATGCTTTTCGCACGGCCAGCTATTTGTGCATATAATAAAATTGTAACAGGTCGTTGTCTGTACAAACATACAAATAAAAATGAAGTGTCTGTTTGTAATTTCAAAATATTAGTTTTTTACTAGATGCGTATGAAAGTATATATGTAGTACCCCGTGGCGTAGTGGTTAGTGTGTCGGACTGCTACGCCGACGGTTCAGGGTTCGATCCCTGACGTTGCCACCTTAAGTTTTTTTCCGGGGTATTGCCTCTTGCGAGGAAGTGACAAATCCTCCAAGAGTAATTAATGTCATGGAAAGTGCTTCTCTGTTAGCCGTTCGGAGTCGCCGGTAAATTGTAGGTCCCTTCCATTCCTGCAGAATATCAACGCACACACAGGAGTGGTTGAGAGTGTAAGTCACAGGCCCCGGCCCCGCTTTGGAGCTGTTGTGCCAACAATTTATTTTTATTTATTTGTATGAAAGTATATACGGTACTTATAACAAAAACCCAATTTTTAAAATTTTTGTCTGTCTGTCTGTCTGTTCGTTCCGGCTACTCTCAGAAACGGCTAAACCGATTTTGACGGGATTTTCAATGGCGGATAGCTGATGTTGTAAAGAGTAACTTAGGCTATTTTAATTACTCATGTAGGTGGCGTTGCGGTCGCAATAATAAAATTGTAACACATCGATGTCCAGTGTTGCCGGCTCAAAATATTGAATCCAGTCAAATTTGACTTGTCGACTGGATTTTGTTTTTTTTTTTTTTAAAAAGAAACAGTGAAACATAATAACTAATAAGTAATAACCATACAAAATGCAGTCAAAATACAAGTGAAATTAAAAAAAAAATCATTTTTAAAAACAAACAAAATATTTTATTCAAATAATAACAAAAATAAATAAACACCAAACTAACTAACATAACTACAAAAATGTATTATTATTATATCTGTTGATATTTGATGACCTTTTATATATGAATTTATTTTATAAAATAGGCTTTGTCACGACGACCTTTCGTTCATATCTATGAACATCATCAGGTGGCAATAAAATGTATATTTAAAATTGATAAATTGGTTACAAATTTATTACAATATCAAGAAAAATTAATAATGGCTTACATTTGTTACATTTACATTGCACTTAAAATAAAAAATTGCAAACAACAATAAACAGAGTTAAAAAATAAGGCTCGACTATACAACGTAAAATCAAATAAAGAAATTTGACTTTGAAACAATTACTGCAGATCATATCTATACTAAGAGCTTTTTGCTCCGTTCCTCTCCAATAGTATTATGGGCAGGGCCCGATCCAGCTTTTTCGCCGCCCTGGGCAAAAAGTTAACTTGCCGCCCTTTTGCAATGACAACACATAAGTTATAAAATCGTTGGTGCATTTTTTGACCGACTTTTTAAAAATGGAGGTATTCATTCCGACCCGTAAGAATGTAATATTGTTGGAAATTTTCTTTTGGATAATCAAACATGACATTACGATCATAGAGAAGCTGAAAAAAGTGGTCGGACAATTCTGTCTGTCTGTCCGTCTGTTTGTATCGGACCCTACACCCTTAACGGCTGGACCGATTTGCTTCAATCCTGGTACACAGAACACAGTATTATTATAACATCTGATAGATTGATTTTTTGACCTAAATTCTAGCTCCGAAATTAACGGTACCTGCCATGTGATTTTTATTGACAAACTTATTAAGGTATCTCAAAAACGGCTTATACGATCTTGTTAAAAAAATTTGAGTAAAATGTATGCTTTGGTTGGAATAAATTTGTCTGGAAAATTCTTTATAACGGTAACTCCAATAGGGCCGAATTTTGAATATCAGATTCTCTCCTAAGTCATTTAAGGGATTTCGATGACATTTTTTAAGTGAAATGTCTTTTATAAACGAAATAACTTTGTTACTTAAAAATTTATAAAAAATTAAAGTTTTTTGTTTGATTATTTCAAAAACAATTTAATAATTTTTGTAATTTTGTCTTCCTGATAAAAAGCAATAAAAGGCGTTTTTTTTAGTTCACAGCAGAGCCTGAGTTGTCAAACAAAAATAAGTTTTTTCAGTACGTTCAGAGCGAGCTCGATAAACTCAAACTTTGTTCAGAGCTCTTTACTGAATGAAAACAGAAAAATGCCTAAAGTGCTGGAAAGTGCATTCTCAAGAAAAAATAAAATGCACGACTGGGTCGCACGAACTTGCTCTTATGATAAGCAATTGCTTATTGTGGCTGCATACATGGCTATTAAAAAAATCTAATATATTAATACGGAGTTCAAAAATCCAGTTTCCACCCTTTTTTTCTGTCATAATCAAAACAAATATGCCAAACCTATATATATTCTGAAAGGGGACCATGTAAGGAAACAGCGAATGTATATATGAAGCACCTATGTCTTTTGTCAATTGAGAAATGGTCGAATTTCGACCACGGGGCGAACTCTAGTTTAAATAATTTCGAAAATTCTTTGATTTTTTAAATTAGTTTAAGAGTTTTCTCGGAAAAACAAAGTATGCAATAAAATTTCGAAGCTATACGTAAATCTAGGAAAAAAAAAATGTTGAAAATCGTTCGACCAGTTTTTTTTTAAAAAGGTTATTTTTGAAAAACTTTTCCAAAAAATATTTTGAAATTTATTTGGGTATGCAAATATATGGCAATCTGTAGTTTACATTTGAAAAAATAATTTAAAAAAAATCAATATACCCGTTTCCAACATATTTCGAAAACCAAAAATTTTTTTGAAAAAATTATAAAAAATCAAAAAAAAAAGTTTTTGAAAAACTTGAAATGCCATATTAATAAAATTATAAATGACTTCCTGTGGGCAAAATTTTATTGAAATCGAATGTATAGTTTACGAGAAAATTTGATTTGAAAATACTGGTTCTATGAGAGGTACCATTATAAGACAAATTTTGAAAAATATTTTCCAACCAAAAGATAGACTATCTTACAAAAATAGCATCCTGAAAGTTTTATCAAAATCGTTAGAGCCGTTTTTGAGAAAATCAATTTTTTTCTTCACGATTGTATGGCAGGTGCCGTTATTTTTAGGCTTAGAGCAAAAATAAAAAATATGTTCCGAGGGACGGCCAAATAAATCCTAGATACCAAATTTGAAGCAAATCGGCCCATCCGTTCAGGCTCTAGAAGCGCGAACAGACAGACAGACAGACAGACAGACAGACAGACAGACAGACAGACGGACGGAATTCCCAGACCCACTTTTTTCGACTTCTCCATCATCGTAATGTCATGTGTGATTGTTATCTCGAAATTTTTTTTCTGCACGAATCCATAACTTGCCTTATAGTACCTATAATCGCAAGTAAAAATGTTTTAGAGAAATTTTTTTTTCTAAAAAAATCAAAACTGTTAAAGAAATCAGATGACTTAATTTTTTTTTACCAAAAAACGTTTTAATTAGCGGTTTTTAAGTGATTAATAAAATACTTCGACTTTATATTTTTGACGGACATACACAGTCAAAATTCTTTATAACGAACCTTTAAGGGGGAAAAAAAATTATAAAATGCGTTATAAAGAAATGTGAAATGTGTTTTGAAACCTCGTGTTTCTTTTTATTTTCAAAGAAAATTGGTATACAAAGGAAATTAATGAAAAAAAATCATATCTTTTGTTAAAAACTTCAATTTTTGATTGCGCATTTAAAATTTTGTTTTTTATTTTATACAAATCTTCCAATTTAGAAAACAAAAAATTTGCAGCATCTTTAGTTTTATCACTTGTTTCAATAAAACTTCAAAAATTCTTAATGCAGTTCTCTTATCACTATAGTACCTATTGCTTTTTCGTCTCGTCTGAAGTAAACTCTTTTCAAATTGCTTGTTCTCGATTATTATTGATTATATCGCTGACCTTAGTCTTCATCGGACCAATTGTCAAAAGTACCAATGACAGCTTTGTTAAAACAACTACTGAGGATTGAACTTGTTTTACCTTCGAAACGCGACTTTGCAAACTTAAACTAAATAACTGTACATTTTTTTAATACATCTATACATTCGATGGAATATGGGATATTTTTTTTAAGAAGAAGGGGAACAAAATGAAATTTGCTATAGAAAGGAGAGTACGTTATAAAGTAGTTTTACTGTACCTACATATTTATGTACTTTCCCAGTAGGGAAAGATGAATATATTTCTGATGACGGATAAAATGTTTTGTGTTTTTCTTCGGTTAATTGAGAGTTCAGAGAATACATTTACTTCAGCTCCCCACATTCATCACACTTTAGTGAGAAAAATTAAAATTCTTTCTGATTTATATATTTTCTCCCATGATGATCTTAATTAGAAGGAAACAAGTAAACATTTTTCGGAAACACGCTTTAGTAATCCTCTATTTTCAAATTTGCCGCCCTTAAAATTTGCCGCCCCGGGCAAATGCCCGGCGCGCCCCCCCCTAGATCGGGCCCTGATTATGGGGACTGATTTCTTCCATATCAGTTCGTCGGTTCATTGTGTTGGTGGCATTGATGATGTGAAGAGTTTCAATTAACAATCTTTTGTATTGATGCTCTTCTCATTGCAGTACTTGGACGCTTTCAAAATTTTGCGAGTGATTTTGTAGTGTGCAATGTGCTGCCAGTGCTGTCTTCTGTGGTGCGTTACTTTTAACGTCGGATTTGTCCTGCCAGTTTTTTTTTTTAATTTTTGTTTTGTCGTTCCGATATAAATTTATTAACATTCTTCGTCAGTGCTGCCGTTACAATTGATTTTGTAAATTAGGTTAAAATGTTCCATTTTATCAATTTTAGTTTTTAGGTTGGTGTATAGTTGTGCAGTTTTGCGAATTGATTGATCGCTGTTTTATACCTCTCTTTTTCAAAAAGCTGTGCGTTTTTAAATCTTTCTGTTATGTCTATTATGCAGGTGAATAATTTGTTTATTGGTTTTAGTTTTTCTTCTTCTGGTTTGTTGTTTTTGGTTTTCGTGTTGAATTATCAATGTGTTTATTATGTTGTGTGGAAATGAATCGTTCTGCAAATAATGCATTTGGATAGTAAAATTATTCACTAAAGAAATGAATTCACTGGAACCTTTCACGGTGCTGTTAAATAAAAGACTTCCTTCTTTACAAATAATAACAATAACGACTGTCGTTGCGTGCGAAGATATCAATTGCAGCTCAAATTTTTCCCTTTATCGTATTTAGTATTTGCTTTACATTTTAATTTTTTAGTCTAAAACTGCCGAATTGCAGTTCTCACAAAATCAATCCTTAAGTCTACGAATTTGAATAATTATATTATTTACTTAAGCCTAAGCTGCTGAATTGCAGTTCAATCGAAGGCATGCAACTGCCCATGCATGCTCCGTCGCGTTTACGCTTGGTGTCGAGGTGTCGAATGACTAGGCATTTTTCATATAACGGGTCAATGCCTGACCGTGGTAACTTGCAGTATTGTTCTGATTTTGGTTTTATTCTTTTTATGGTATTGCACTCTTTTTATAAAAATCCTGGTTGTGTTGAAAATGATTTGTTTTCGAATGGAAGTGTATGATTCTTCCAGAAGCGGTGGGTTTTTGAAACCAGTCCATTTTTAACTTGTCTTCTTCTCTAATGACAATTTGTATCGCGGTAGGGTAGTTTGTTCTTTATTTCTTTCTCAACCGTAAACTGCAATTTTGTTTGAAATCTGTTAAGACAAGAAAGGGTTTCCTCTAGGTTTAGGTTTCCCACTTTTACGATGGCGAAAATGTCAGTATCTTGACGATGTAGTCTGCTTGGGACTTTAGGGTGTTTATGAAAAGCTTAGTGATACCAGTTTAAAGGTATAGTGCATAGTTCGGAGTATAAAGCAGGAGCTTAAATAGATTCTTTAAAACGTTTCGATGTTACTTTTCTATGTCATCATATACTCATTATTTCCCCATACTTCTGCTGCATAACAAAGCTTAGATCTAACGACGGCATCGAATATTTTATATTTGGCAGAATGAATACGTCCATTTGAAAAGACATTTTTCCAAGAAAGATTCAACAAGCTCAGTGATGATTTGGCTTTTCCAGCCAGGTGTTTTGAAAAATCGATGGTCCTATAAAGTTTAACTCCCAGATACTTGTATTCGTCAGTAATCTATAAACGCTGTGCATTAAACGTCCAAATTCAAGTGGCTTGGTCCCGGTTAGATCTCGAGAACACCAGAACTTTGATTTATCGGTGTTTATTTTGAGGCTCCACTTACTACAGTACTCATATCGGCGGTTTATCATCAATTGCTTATCATCAAAGTTAAAATTATCTTCTTCCGAAAAATGGGCAAAAAAGATACAACCCGTTCAGGCCGTTAAGTCTAACATCTTTCCTACTGAAAACTTTGGAGAAAGTGATCGACAATTACATCAGAACAGAAGTTCTAAAGAATATGCCTCTGAATCAACGTCAGCATGCCTATAGAGCGGGCAGATCAACAGAGACCGCTCTCTTCAAATTAACGAACACTATAGAGAGGGCACTCGACGCTAAAGAAACCGCCCTAAGTGTGTTCCTCGACATAGAAGGTGCATTTGATAATACCTCTCACGAGGCAGTCAAAAAAGCACTAGTTAGGAAAAGTGTTCCTATCACAATAACTAGATGGATAGACGAAATGCTGAGTACTAGAATAGCAGATACACATTCCCAACAAAAACTAAAGTGCACGACTGGGTCGTACGAACTTGCTCTAATGTGTTACAGTGGTCCTGGGGCTTGAGATTTTGGAAAAAAAACAATCAAAAAATCATATGAAATTTTATTAATCACTTAAAAATCAACGTTAAATCGTTTTTACTTGCGATTATAGGTACTATAAGGCAAGTTATGGATTCGTGCAGAAAAAAAAATTTGAGATAACAATCACACATGACATTACGATGATGGAGAAGTCGAAAAAAGTGGGTCTGGGAATTCCGTCCGTCTGTCTGTCTGTCTGTCTGTCTGTCTGTCTGTCTGTCTGTTCGCGCTTCTAGAGCCTGAACGGATGGGCCGATTTGCTTCAAATTTGGTATCTAGGATTTATTTGGCCGTCCCTCGGAACGTATTTTTTATTTTTGCTCTAGGCCCAAAAATAACGGCACCTGCCATACAATCGTGAAGAAGAAAATTGATTTTCTCAAAAACGGCTCTAACGATTTTCATAAAACTTTCAGGATGCTGTTTTTGTAAGACAATCTATCTTTTGGTTAAAAAATATTTTTCAAAATTTGTCTTATAACGGTACCTCTCATAGAACCAGTATTTTCAAATCAAATTTTCTCGTAAACTATACATTCGATTTCAATAAAATTTTGGGCACAGGAAGTCATTTATAATTTTATTAATATGGCATTTCAAATTTTTCAAAAACTTTTTTTTTTGATTTTTTATAATTTTTTCAAAAAATTTTTTGGTTTTCGAAATATGTTGGAAACGGGTATATTGATTTTTTTTTAAATTATTTTTTCAAATGTAAACTACAGGTTGCCATATATTTGCATACCCAAATAAATTTCAAAATATTTTTTGGAAAAGTTTTTCAAAAATAACCTTTAAAAAAAAAAACTGGTCGAACGATTTTCAATATTTTTTTTTCCTAGATTCACGTATAGCTTTGAAATTTTATTGTATACTTTGTTTTTCCGAGAAAACTCTTAAACTAATTTAAAAAATAAAAGAATTTTCGAAATTATTTAAATTTTTTTTAAATCCATATATGCAGCCACTAAGCAATTGCTTATCATAAGAGCAAGTTCGTGCGACCCAGTCGTGCATTTTATTTTTTTAGAAAATGAAGTAAGCCATTAGATTTCTTTTATCGTTTTTGAATTTTTAGGATTTTTTTTTTAAATCGTTGGAGCGGTTTTTTCAAAAAACGTTTTTTTTTTAACTTTTCGGACACATATTCCAAATTTATTTTGAGTATGTCAAAATCTAGCGGCTTAAAGCTCTTATCAGAAAACAAAAAATTTAAAAATTTTGAGCAAACCGTTTTTGAAAAAACCAAAAGTCAAAAAAAAATTTTTTTAACTCAACTCAATTTCAAACTCAAAAAAACTTGTTTTGAAAAGTTAGAGAATTTATATTATTTCGTTTATAACAGAGCTTTTATATTAAAATTTTCATCGAAATCCGTGAAGTGGTTTACGAGATAATCTGATTAAAAAAACCGGTCCTATTGGAGGTACCGTTATAAGACTTTTCCTGAAAAATCTGTTCCAGCCAAAACATAAAGTTAACTTAAAAAATACCATTCAGAAAGTTTTATCAAAATCGTAGTAGCCGTTTTTGAGATAAATGAGTTTTTCATTAAAAATCATATGACAGGTACCGTTAGTTTTGGAGCTAGAATGCTAATTCCAAAAACTTCTCTGTAGGACGTCATAATAATACTATGTACCAAGTTTGAAGCAAATCGGTCCAGCCGTTTAGGCTGTAGGTAACTATACAGACAGACAGACACGCGGACAGACAGACAGACAGACAGAATTGTCAGACCCACTTTTTTCGGCTTCTCTATAATCGTAAATTTTTTTTTTTACGAATGCATAACTTGCCTTATAGTACCTATAATCGCAAGTAAAAAATCATCACAACAAGATGGTGCCCGCAGTTAGAGGTTTTATCACCCTTGTTGTGGAGAATTGTTGTGGACGAGCTTCTAGAATGTCTTACTTCTCAAAATATACGATGGCTAGGCTTCGCTGACGACATTGTTATAACAACCTTTGGGAAGTTTGAAGAAACCCTTTGTGACATAATACAAAGGGTATCGACAATACCAAGCAAATTGTCCTAATCAGTGAGGCTAAACATCAATCCATTAAAACCCACAATTGTACCATTCACAAAGAAAAGACTTCTACCGCACATGAAACGGTTAAAAGGCGAAGTTATCTAATTGAAGGGAGGTAAAATTTCTACTATAGCTACCTCCGCTGGAACAAGCATGTTGAAATAACAGTCGGGAAGCCACTAAGTCCCTCTAGATATTTTTTTTTTATAATTTACGCGCACTCAAAGGGTTATTAGTACCCTTAACATGAATTAACACAGTGCGAGCGTTTAGGAGAGTTGGATAGGAGATAAATGGTGATACCGATGCACATTGGTTTCGAATGTCTGTAAATCATAATGGGAGGGAAAAATCGAGCCGGGTAAAGCGTTCCACATTCTTGTATTGCGGCTAAACAACCTCGTAAATCATCCCCTTTACTTAGCATTTATATATACGAGTATGTGCTTATTGTTGAAAATCTTCTTCCAATTTGTACAGATGGCAGTTCTGGCTGCATCAGACTTCGCTTGGAGATGGAGGTGCTTATCTATGCTTAGGTTATAGGTTGTTACCATTCCTAGATAGGTGTACTCTTTTACTACTTCCAATTCACTTGCACCGTATTTCCAATGCTCTTCTCGGGAAATTCTGCCTGAGCCATCTTAAAAAATCATTATTTTTGATTTCTCGGTGTTAAAGAGCAAGTTCCATCTTTCGCAATACTCCAGTAATCTATTTATCATTAACTGGAGAGAATTTGGGGTTTCTGCCAGTATGACAATATCATCTGCATACGTTATGACCTTTATCTTAAGATGAGCATATTCTACGCCACCAGAAAGCCATTCAACGATATTATCAAAAAAAGTGCGAATAGCAACGGACTAAGATTGCAGCTATGTCTCACCGCGCGGTTTGTTTCAAATGTTCAGAAACATCGATACCACTTCTAATGCTTCCGTGAGTTTTTTGATAAAGTTTTTCCAAGGCTTCGCCAAATTTTGAAGAGACTCTAAGGTTGTACAGCTTAAAAAATAGTGCTCTTCTATCGTGTCGAAAGCTGCCTTAAAATCGGCAAAGAGTGAATATATGTAGTTTTTTATTTTGCCTTAACTTTGACTGTGCCAGACATCCAAGAACAAATATGTTATCCATTGTTGAAATTCCTCTTCGAAACCCAGACTGAAATTCGGTCAACTTATTATTTACACCCACCCATATACTAAGCCTACAATTCAAAATTATTGATGTATATAGTTTTAAGCTAGTGTTGAGGGATGAAATGCCTCTGTAGTTCATGGGACAACTAGGATCGCCTTTTTTAATTATTGGCCAGATAAATGTTTTATCAAAAGTATCAGGCTGTACGGCAAATTTAAAAATCATGTTGAGGGCTTGGGTAAGCTTTTCTTTGAACATAGCAGAAAAATAACTAAAAAATGCTGAAGGTATACTATTTGATTAAGCTGCTTTCCCATTCTTAATATTTTCTAATACCGTTTTGATCTCCACTATAGTGATTTCAGCATCTAAAGTTTGTTCCTCTTTATTCGGCCTAGAATAACTCTACAGCAATTGTTCAGAAGACGAACTAAGCAAAGAATTCAAACGCTACCTTAATTCGTGAAGTGAGATCTGTAAACAACCTGAGGATTTGGCAAGGTCTTCGTAGTATATTTTTCGTTCTTCCTTACATAACTGTTTATATTTTTTAGTTGTTTCGACATCGATTTGGATTACTTTTAAATTGTTTCTTCTTAGTTAATTCAACAAGTTTAACGAGTTTTTTCTCAGAATCTCGCATGAGTAGTCGTATCACTATTCCTTTTTTATCAAAAACGTCGGTTTTTTCATAAGCTGCATCTAGGATTACTGATTCCAATTCAATAAGACGTAAATAGTTTAATTTGCTTCGCACAATTTTCCGCTGTATTGATTCGTCCAGCTTTGATGTGTAGATTTCTTCCATTTCTGGATTCCATTTAAGCTTTTGAATGTTCATTGGCATTATTTTATCATTGGGGCTATTGACAAATTCTATTTTAACACAAACTTCAATTGGTAGATTTACGTAGGACCGCATACAGACAATCCCTGCTTTTAAATTGCGCGATATATCTTTTAAATTTCGGATCCCATTTTTGATTTCAGTGATTTAATCAGGAGTCACTTCACTTATGCCCTTTGACAGATCAGTGTAAATTTTAGCTATTTGTTGTTTTTATCCAATTGGCTGTTTGTCTCTGTTTTAAAAATCAGATTTTTTTCGGTTTTTTGTTTTTGGATATTTTCAATTTGCTGTTCCGGAAATTCAACCTTTGACTGAAATTTATAAACATGATTTTTCAAATCATCATTTTCCTTTTTAAGCGAGAGTATATCAATGCGCACCTTTTCTATATCTGCCTTTGTGGGAAGTTTTTTTTTGCTTTTCATCAAAAATTTGCTTTAAATCAGAGACTGATAGATTTGAGATACAATCGTCGACATCACTTGTTCCTTTTCCTTTTTACTTCCGATTAGGTATAGGTACTTTTTAAGGCAAATTATGCATTGGTAAAAAATAGACAATCAAACATAACATTACGATGATAGAGAAGCCTAAAAAAGTGGGTCTTTCTGATCGTCTGTCTTAATCGGCACCTACAGCCTAAACGGCTGAACCGATTCGCTTCCAACTTGGTACATAGTATTATAAATGATGTCCTACAGAGGGGTTTGTGGAAGTAGGACCTTAACTCTACAACTAACGGTGCCTGCCATATGATTTTTTATAAAAAACTCATTTATCTCAAAAACGGCTCCTACGATTTTGATAAAACTTTCTGTATGGTGTTTTTTGAGTAAACCCTATGTTTTCGTTGGAACAGATTTGTCAGGAAAAGTCTTATAACGGTACCATAGGACCGGTTTTTTGAAATCAGATTTTCTCGTAAAGCAGTTCACGGATTTCGATGAAAATAATTTTAATATAAAAGCTCTGTGCAAACTTTATGTTTTGGTTGAAATCAGATTTTCTCGGAAACCACTTGACGGATTTCGATGAAATTTGCAATGTAGCAGCCTTTTTATAAACGAAATTACTTGAATTCTTAAATCTTCCAAGAAAAGTTTTTTTGAGATTTAAAAAAAAAAAGTTAATTTTTTTGTAAATTTTTGGTTTGTTCCAAATCGGTACGATCAATTTTTTTTTAATTTTATTTTCCTGATACAAAATACAAAGTGATAATGTTGACATACTCAACAAATATTTCGAATGTGTTTTTTTGGAAATGTTTTTCAAAAAAAAAACTGGTGCGATGGCTTTGAAAATTTTTGTCCTTAAAATTCAATACAGTAAAAGGAAACAGATGGTTTACTTAATTTTTTCCTAAAAACGCTTTAACTATTGATTGTCAAGTGATCAATAAAATTTCATATCATTTTTTCTCTTTTTTTTCCAAAATATCAAACCCCAACACCACTGTCTCACATTAGAGCAAGTTTGTTCGACCCAGTCGTGCACTTTATTTAATGAATATTTTGCATACGTGGCAATTTCTGATTCGTTGTTAAATGTGTTAAATCTTCTCTGTAGCTATAATCTGATTCCGTGTGTCGGACAATTTTATACGGCACTACAGTTTAAATGGCTTCCAAACAAGGTGTACAGTATTAAAACAATGTCCTACAAGGGGGTTGGAAATGGAATTGACATTCTAGCTTTAATTTTTTTTTTTGTTTAAAATAAGATAGTTTCGTCATAGCTTGGATATGCTCTTCCATTCTTGAACCTTCTTAAAGTTTCAGACAGCAAAATTTAATGATATTTTCCTCATTATTTATACCTTATTGCTAAGCGTTTATTTTTCGTGAAGCTGCTTGGGTTTTTCCCACGCGAGCTTTGTCATAAATTTGACCGAACCTCGTTTAAACACTCGCTGTTCTTGAGTATTAGCTAAAACTGTTGATTTTTAGAATCTCTGCGAAACTTTTTGTTCTTTCTCCAGAGTATAAGATGGCTCCAGAGAGTTATGTCTCGTAGAAATTAAAAACGCTTGGTCCAGTAATAAACCTAAACATATATATTTTCAAACATATTTTGCAAATACACACAATCTGAACCAAAACATCAAGCATTCCTTTTCCATGAGAGGAGGGAAAAAAATCAAAATAAAAAAGTTGTAAATCTGCTTAAGGACTATTCACATGAAAGCGAACTACGACCAACGAATGAACGAACATTCGTCCATTTTGACGTTTCATTCACATGCAATTTATTTTATTCGTTGCGAACAACGAACGTCATGTCCGTATATCACAATTGAACATTGAGATTTTGAGGTTAGTCGCGCACGAATGAATTATTCCTTGTGATGTGAATGGTATGTGGAACGTGAATAGGGTTTGACAATTCGATTAAAATTAGCGACGAACAACTTGTTTTCATTACAATTTCTTTTTTTATTTTATAATCAAAATTTAAATTTTAGCATCTGAACATTAGATTTAATAAGTTTCTATAATTTGGAAATAGTTTTTGTTGCAAATATGAAAAATCTCATTTATTCATTCATTCGTTGGTCGCTCTCATGTGAATAGTTTTTTACTACATGCTGGTAAATATGGAAAAAACATAAATGTTTCTATTTAAAGATTTTTAATTATTAGGAGACACCCCCTTTTTGATTGTTTCTTTTGTGTCCTCTTTTTTAATTTAAAAAAAATCAATGTTATCATTATTTTATTATTTTTATTTGAAATTAATAATTAGTATGAGAGTCTCATTCAAAAAACAACTTGAAAGAAAAGTACTTCCTAAAAAATGAACTATCACCACTTCACCAGAAAGGAGAAAGGAAGACTACTCGTACATCTACCTACAAAATTTGCTTTTTGGAAAACGAACTTTTCTTAAAAAATAATATATCTTGAATATCCGATTCCGAAAATTTCCCTGTATACGTGAACTTCTTATGTTTTAATTATGTATTTCAAATAAAGCTTTTCTAAAAGTCTATACAAAAATAAATCCTACCACTTCGCCCTAGCACAAAAAGCCACTGTATTAGGAAAGGTCACAGATGGTTCGTATTTCTTGGACAATGATAAAATTCGAAAGAATTGTTTAGATGTTACAAAAGATTTCGGCGCCGTGACTACATCAATGTCAAGGACAAAACCAGCAGGACCAGGGTGCAGCAAGAGGAGTAATTTATAAGTATACCGGTGCGTTAGTGAAACAAAAAATTTCGTATAAATTTAGTTGTAGCAGAAGTGACATTTTGGAGGCCTTAACCTTTTCTCCCTTTCTTCTGCAGTTATCTGAAAAGTCAGGTTTGCTTTAATAATCTGAGGATTATATCTGAACTTAAGCAAATCATGTATGATTGAGTTTACCCGAATTCCGACAATATTTTCAAGGGTCTACCACGAAATCTAGAAAACCAAAATCTAGAAAGCAAAAATCTCGAAAAAAAAATTTAGAATGAAAAAATCTCGAAAAAATAAATCAAGAAAGAAAAAATCACGAAATACAAAAATCTAAAAAAAAATCTCGAATGCAAAAATCTCGAAAAAAAATATTAATTTTTGAGACAATGTTTCTATTCGCGCGCGCATTGTGTCTCAAAAATTAATATTTTAACTCATGGTAAGTTAATTATTACTCTCTTTTATATTTATATAAAACTGAATAATATTCTTGTGTTTTTTGCTTTTTTATATTGAACTTTTTTGTTCATTTTAAGTTCAGAAAATAAATAATTGTTTAACTACCTGAAGAGCTGTGTTTAACTTGAGCATTAACTCTTAATACAAAATCTCGAATCTACAATTTATTCGAGATTTTTTTCGAGATTTTCTCTTTCAAAATTATAATTCATTCGAGATTTTTGTGCAGTCGAGATTTTTGCATTCTAGATTATAAGCAATTGTATTCTAGATTTTTGTCATTCGACATTTTTGTCCTTCGATATTAAGACATGTTCCCTATTTTCAAAAAAGTAATAGTTGGGGAAACATTTAAACCCAAAAAAAATAACATTTATACGTAGTTATACTTATATACTAAAATCTTTCTTCATCCAATCTTAATTTACTTCTTTCAAGCTTACGGAAATAATGTTTTTTGTGCAAGGTCAAATTTTTCAATTAACTGATCCATTGAATTTATAATCTACTAGCTTTTGCCCGCTACTTCGTACGCGTGGATTTTAGAATAAAGTAGGTATCTCAGTATATTTTTGTTTTTGCACAACCGGTTCAAAATGGGGGGTATGCGTGGTATGAAAGCTATATACTTTACCAACTCTACAGCCATAAGATTTTTGGCTTCTGTATAGTATTATTTCGAAGTATCATAACGGTTTAAATTGCAAAGTTGGAGGGTTAAGTTCTGAAGAAATATACGAATATACCTAATTGGAATGCCCACTTTCAAAACGATGCTGCGCGCCGATACTGCTATTTATGGCAGCTCCGCTTCATCAGTTTTGGGCGTAAGTATTGCTCGTTCACCGTTCTTTATGGTTACATTATTTTTCGATTTCTGCTTTCGCTGAATGAGGCATTGTCTATATGGTGGTAAATAGCGCCATCTATGTTGTTTTTGATGTAACTTCTATTAAGAACGACTAACTTATTTCTATTCATGTATACGTAGGTAAGTGTGGCACTATTTTATTATGTAAGTGAGACGCTAACTTCCTTAAAGTCTTTTAATTTTGTGTTAAGTTCATTGAATAATGTTCGATTTCAGCAATATTAAAAAAACAACCAGAATTATATAATTTTCCTGCGATAAAATGTAGCCTATATTTTAAGTTGGCGTACCACCAATAAATCTGCGAAAACCGCATTCAATTCCATGCAGTAGTTTTTGCGTGATGCGCGTACAAACATACAGACAGACAGACAGACAGACAGACAGACAGACAGACAGACAGACAGACAAAAATTCTAAGAACGGTTGTTTTGGCTTCTGTGGGTCTAATAGAGACTCCCCATATTAGTTTTGCATCTATATCTTCAATGTACAGACATCGACCCAATTTTATTATATGTATAGATAATACTCCCAGTAAGAGGAACGTTTGGTAAGCCATATATGGACGACGTTCACATACACTTGATTTGTGAGTTAAGAGTGGTTTTTGTCTAGACTGCCATGGGAAGCAAACACAACATAGAAGACACTTGATGTAAAGTAGATAAGACAACTAGCACCACCATTGACGAAGTTCAGAACTAAAAAAAGATGTTCCATGAAATAACTATAAAAATGTATATACAATTACTGAGCTTAAAGACTTTTGCGGATTGAACTGAATCAGGAAAATATACGGTGCCGTGACATTTGGCCATGTTTGGTCATATGAAACATGGCCAAATGTCACGGCAATATGACACTTTCAAAATGTGTCATGTGGCCATATTTCGAAATATGGCCATCTGTCGCTTTGTCGAAGTGTCATTTGGCCATAATTTTCTGCGACTTTTAGTTATATGGTCCAATGATGTCAAAATTCCATACAATTCAAATTTTGCCCAAGAGAGAACCAATTTGGGGTGTGAAAAAAAATTCGTTGCTAAATTTTATGTAGTTTGCTATTTAAAAAATTAAATGGAATTTATAGATAAGTTTTCTTGCTGTGAAATTAAAGTTGAACACCCCAAATTGATTCTCTCTTGGGGCAATTTTTGTTTCCGCCCGTTACGCTTTGCGCGAATTAAGATTTTTTTCTATTTTAGATATTAACTTAAGTATATAGTTAAAAATATATTCTTGCAAATTGACAATGTTTTCTAAAAGTTTAACTTTAATTTCAGAGCAAGAAAACTTATCTATAAAAATAATGCTATTCTTTGACCTATTTGTAGAAGAATAGCAAAAAATAGTACGACAATTTATTGCTAAAAATAAATAAATCTAATATACTTTATACATATGTACAAAATTACATGTACATACACATATTTAAATAAGGTATATGAATTCTTTATATTTTTTGTCGTTGATTTTTTTTCTGTCTGCCCTTAATAGTCCGGTCAAAATAGACATTTCGGTTTGCAAAAATTCGCATAAAGCTGAAAATTGGTACAGACGTTGGGAACACCATTTCAAATAAACTAAGCAACATCCCCATCGATCCGACTGGTGCGTTAGAAGTTATTCAAGGTCAAAAGGTCAAATAAACGGTTTTTACAATTTTTCTTGTAAACGGTAGCTTTTATCATAAAAATACATGAGACAATGTTGTAGACCATAAAATTATCTATATATATCGTGATTTTAAAACTTGAAGGAGTCACGTTCTATATGATATGCACATATATGCCACATGCATACATTTAGTCCAGTCGACAGGTTGGAAAAATTGGGTGAAAGGTGGAAAAAGGACGGAAGCTAATGAAACTATCAGATATTGTTGAAGGATAGTTAATAAATATTTTACGAAGTTTTGGACCTCGAGGGCAGTATGGAAAAAGAGAAGGGGGAGGTTGAAGGGGTAACTGCAAAATTTTCGACCTTGCAACGGTTTTTCCTCAGGAACATTTTTTCCTTACGTTCCATAGCAAAAGCATTTCCATTTTGTAGTAGAACGTCAAATTTCCTACAATTTTGTTGGTACCAAAGTTGTTGTATGTTAATTCTTTACCGAGATATAGCTCTTTGAAAAACAGGTAATTTTTCAAAATTTGCTAAAAAAAATTCCAAAAAATTCTGCTTATTTCTTCTAATAGACAAAAACTAGCGCAAGGTTTTTGTATGACGAGATTTTCAAACGACGTGACACCTTCAAGCTTTAAAATCACGATATCTCCGAAATGGTTATTCTAACAAAAAAATCATATTAACAAGTTTTGTAGATAATTTCATGGTCTCTCTACAACATTGTCTCATGTATTTTTATGATAAAGCCTACCGTTTACAAGAAAAATTGTAAAAACCGTTTATTTGACCTTTTGACCTTGAATAACTTCTAACGCACCAGTCGGATCGATGGGGATGTTGCTTAGTTTATTTGAAATGGTGTTCCCAACGTCTGTACCAATTTTCAGCTTTATGCGAATTTTTGCAAACCTGGCACTATTTTTTTGTCTATTTTGACCGGACTATTAAAACTATAATTTCATTATATAAACCTATCGACAAATATATTTGAAATTAAAATTTTTAAAGTTCATCTGAAATTTATTTCAAAAGTTAGCATTCAATTTTGAACTACCGATCAACCATGCAATTGAGCAAGAAATAATATTACTTCACCCAAATTACGTTTAAAAGTGTAAAGACCTATTTTGACAAAACAAGTCACTGTAATAAATACTTGACTCATAAATGTTGAATATTATAGCATTTCCACTGTGCCGTGAAAAAAGGCCGTACGAAATAAGGCCATATTTCAAAATTTGGCCTTATTTCACTTTGTAATTGTGAAAGAGGGCCATATTCCAACATATAGCCTCATTTCACTTTGACGAAGTGAAATAAAGCCAAAATGCCCTTATTGCGCTTTAAATTTAGTTGGCCTTATTTCACTTTCAGTAAGTGAAACAAAGTCTAATGTGCGGGTGGATTTTACTGATATTTCCAATTAAAATATATCTGAAACGAAATTTCTCCCATTACACCTTATAGTTTTGATTACCTGATTACACATTTCTTCATTATTATAGTCCAGTTGAGAAAACAGCCTTCATTTTAAGTGACAGTTAAATGAAACAAGAAATTTAATGAGCAGTATTTTATTTGTATTTGATTTAATTAAGTTAATAAAGTATTTGAAATTGAAGTCAGTTTTAATTTTGGAGAGTTGTTGAAAGTGATAGCCTAAAATTGTCGCAAATTATAATATTAAAAACGAAATGTTTCAGTTTTAAATTTGGAGATTTTTTGAAAAGAATAGCTATAATATGAAAAGAAATAGTTTTGTTTTTGTTTTGGAGAGTTTTTGAAAATAATAACCCAAAATTCGCGCGAGTTTCGGGTCAAAAAATCACCAAATTTAAAACTGAAACATTTCGTTTTTAATATTATAATTTGCGACAATTTTAGGCTATCACTTCCAACAACTCTCCAAAATTAAAACTGAAACATTTTAAAAGCTTCGGTTTTAATTTTGGATAGCCTAAGATGGCAGTGTTAATTTTGGAGATTTTGTCAAAAATAATAGATAGTCGCACATCGCCCAAATTTTCTTAAAAAAAAAACTGCAGCTTTTAAAATGTTTCATTTATTATTGTACAGCTTTTAAAGTTATTTCAATATTACATTAAAATATATGCGCAAATATACTGAAAGATTGTGTAATGAAAAAACGCTCCATATGGCCTTGCTACACTTTCGAAAAGCAAAATAAGGCCAAATTTGGCCTTGTTTCACAAATAAGTTTGGCTTTATTTCACTTCGTCAAAGTAAAATGAGGCCATATGTTGGAATATGGCCCCCTTTCACAATTACAAAGTGAAATAAGGCCAAATTTTGAAATATGGCCTTATTTCGTACGGCCTTATTTCACGGCACCCATTTCCACTTCTACCATAAATATGGACTTTCAGGCGCGGAATCCACTCAAATCTGGAATTGCATTCCAATAACTAAAATAGTTAAAAAAAATTTCCCAAATTTTTCAAAGATGAAAATAAGTTTTGTTAAATGTGATTTCTGATTAATATTGCCTTAAAACAAATAATGTGAACTAGGAAAATAAAGTTAACGCATTTATATCTGTAAAGTGGGACACACATATTTGTTCGAAAATGTATAAACCAAGTAAGTAAATAAGGTATTCATTTATTAACAATTAAATACAATGGTTTATTACAAAATTTGAATCTTAAAGCTATGGCTTAGCGGTCAGCCTGATTGGCAAATTTATATTTTAATTGTATAAGTAAATAAAATTAAATTTTCAATAAGTTCAAAATGACAAAAATATTTTTTAACGTATTCAGACATTAACAACTTTCTGTAATTGTAAACTGTTTTTAAGAAATTGCTAAGTGTTTTCAATTCACACTCGCTTAAAAGTTGTACTGATTCTTGTAATGTTAAAGTGGGTTTACCAAAATGCATAACTCTTTGCGGTCTGAATATGGCACATATACTATTAATATAGTATATGATAGCAATCTTCTTTCGGTTTTAGGTTGCACAGCGAGCAGAATTGATTAAAGCTTCCATTATTGAGGTTTAGGACCTCACACCTTGCTTTGAAGATTATAGATATTTCATCATAGCTTAACAAATCGTGAAAGTATTTGATTTTGACATGGACAGAATTAGTATTTGCTTATTTGCTTATGTGGAAGCCCAACCCTTTCTGTATATAAGTTTTAATGTTTGCTCTGCCATTATCGCTTTCAAATAAATTATTATGCATTTAGTATTGGTGGACAATACACTTGTCACTTGTGCCATCTTAAAAATTGGACAGCGGATTGAGTATGTAAATAATATTATATCTACATTGGGTAGTATATAGTTGTGAATGAATACAAACGAAATCTCTTTATTGTAATATTTGCCATCAGGTAGTAGTTTGTGTCTATCCACTGAATTGCATTAATGTTAAACGTTAAACGTAGTTCTCTAAGCCAACAATTTACAATATAGTTAGTATGCATCTTGTAAATCGTAAATATTTGTGAAGTCGGTATAGTCTTCTTTGCATTACCTACCTGCGCATAACTTGCAGGTTTTTTCCCCGCATACAATTATTTTAGCAGGCTTTTATTGACTTTAAACCCTATACGGATGTTGAATGCCCTTCAGCCGACATCATGTAGCCTACAATGAACGTTTTGAATTGGAAATCAGCATGGAATTGTCGAATGTATAATGTAATAATGCAATCTAAGGATACAAATAAATAAAATGCACGACTGGGTCGCACGAACTTGCTCTGCGGGTGCAAAAGTACGATGAAAACAAACTTTTCGAGCAATAAGAACAAATCATTTCTGAAGAATTTGTTAAAAACCAAACACAATTTTGCTTTTACTGGAAAACCCAAAATACGGGAGCTAACTATGAAACCTTTACTATTTAATATTAAGATGTCATCATTATGGTACTATTAATGATATAAATGTCCACTCATGGTCAAATTAATAAAATTGTTAAAACCAATTTCCGCTATTATCATTTGTAAAAACTAAAAATGCAGTTTACTTCGAAGCACTCTTTTTATATTACAAACAAAGTTTAATAAAAAACTGTAGAGCATTTTTTGAGCAAATTAAAAAAAAGCGAATAAATTTGGCCAAAACCTAGTGGGTGGTTGTATGGTATAGGGAGCCACCACTAAAAAAAAAGTAACTGAAAAAAATGCAATGCCAATCTAATAGGAAGCTGTAAGGAACTCTAACAAATAAAATTTGAGTGAATTCGATGCAACCGTTGAAAACTTATGGCAATTTGAAAAAAAAGCCGCTAAGACCTGATCCGTTATTTGTATTTTTACTAAAAACGCAATGATTTTAAACACACTAAAAGAATATTACACAAAGTTAAAACAAAATCGTTAGAGCCATTTTCGAGCAAATAAGAAAAAAAAAAACCAAAAAAAGTTGGCTAAACTTAACGGCTCGTTGTATAGGAGCCACAGTTTAGAAAGGCTTCACTGAAAAAATTGTAATGCCGTCCTATTAGTATGGGAGGCGGCCGTCAAAGTACCTACCTCATCGAGTCAATGGAAAATTTGGTCATTAACGAATGGTTAGTGACACGAAGATTACAGAACCGCTGGTCGGACAGACTTTTTCCGGGCCTTTTGGCCGCAAAATGGTCACTTCCGGTTGCGTTTTTTGGTGTTGGGGTATACCATCAGGTCAATGGAAAATTTAAATAGTAGTTGGTACAGATCTGGTTGTAGATTTCAAATCATTTGGTCGGACAGACAGAATCCGGGACCAACCCTTTGTCCGACCATCTCAAAAAACGGTATTTTTGGTGTTGACCTACCTCATCGGGTCAATGGACAAATGGGGTATCAAATGAAAGCTTGGACCGTCTACTTTAAGAATCTACTGGTCGGACAAACTTTTTATGGGCCAAACATACGTCCGACCGCTTTTTCCCAAAAAAAAAGCTTTCATCTTTTTTCATCTTTTTTCAACTCAATATCAAATATTTTTAAGTCAAATCAATATAAAATTTGTATCAGATAAAAGTTAACATTGTCACTTAAATAAATTATATAAAAAAAGTTTAAAAAAAATTACAAAAAGCCATAACAAAATCTATTGATCATTTTTTTCTCAGGAAATTAATTTTTTTTTATAAATTAAATAAATGACATACTAACCGACGAACTGTCTACTTCCAGCAAGGAAAAGTTAATCCGAATTATTAAATGAATGTTACACATATGTCTATATAGGGTATATTTAGTTTATTTTTCAAATATAAGATGAATTCTTTTTTTCAAAAAAGATATAAAATAAACATAAAATCACATATCAATACATAGAATAAAAAAATAAACTGCATATATCCCAGTAATTATTGAACGACAATTAAAATAATAAAAAATTAAGAAATATCGTCTTCATCAGAATCTTCCTCACTCAAATATTCCAATTCTTCTTATTCTTCATTGTCTTTTAAAATAATATCATCAACATTAAGCGGAGTTTGATCCCCTTGAAACCAAAGTGGTATTAACTTTTCATTCTTCAATACCCACCCAAAATCTTCTGCCCTCAGTTTGACGCAGTCTGCTTCTGTGGCATTAGCCCACATAGAACTTACAAAAATTGTTCTTTTAATTTTTTCATTGAGTGATTTAAAACATGGGGGTATCAAGCTAGAGTCAAATTTTTTTATATTTTAAAAAAAATTACCTACCGACGTATTTTTAGAAGCATATATGTTTTGAAACCTTTGAAATCTAGCTTCATTTACACTTTTGCAGTTCCGTAGACCATACATATGTGAAGTAAAGTTTTGAATAACTTCTGTATCTTTTTCCAGTAAAAGATCAGTTTGTTTACTCAATGCTTCAAAGGCAGCTTGATAACAACCACTTTTTTGAAGGATATCTAGAGGTTTTCCTTTTCTAAAAAAACTGGCCGTATAGTCGCAACCTGTAAAGGCATGAAATGCTGGTAGCGCAGCACATAAATTCACTCCCAATGTCGAAGCTAGTTGCGTACAGTTTATGCAATTGAAATTATTTCCTTTCGAGCTGCCACTTGCTAACCAAATCTCTAAGTCCTTGAATTTGTGCATATTCCCCAGTAAAATAACGAATATGTCTGTGTCAGATGCTCGAACCATAATGTTGGAATTAGGTTTTGATTTGCTTATATGGTAAATTAAACTGGTATCAGCTTCTTCATGGCTATAACTATATTCATATTTATCACGTTTAGAAATACATTGGTTTTCAACTTCATAGGAAAAACACTTGTCATCTACCGTCAAAAAAACTTTTTTGTCTCCTAAAATTGGAATCAAAGAACTATCCTCCCAGTGCAGCCCTAAAAATCTTACGAGTGATTCTTTAAATTTAGGGTTTTTAAGGCGATTCGAACAAATCCCGCGTGAAATTCAACCCTACATGGAAAAACCCAATTCTAAAACAAATTTGCTTTCTCTATCAGAAATTCTGGGTGCATTCAATGAATCTTCGCAAACAAAAATGAATGCTATAATGAAAGATTTAATTTGGGCAGTTTCACTATCCAAAATTCCTGAATTACCAATGTGGATAGGATTTAATAGTAAGACAGTAATAGATAATAGTCAAATTCAAGTCATAGATTACTTACCACAAATTAATTTGTCATCCACATCCTATACCGTTGTTTTTGAAACTCTTAATCATGCTCAAAGAATTTGTAACGAATGCAATCAAAAAGAAATCATTTTGACATATGACTTAGCTATTGCGAAAATGGCAATGCAAATTCAAATAACTGAGAGTCCTACATTTAATAATATTTTCATTAATTTAGGTGCATTTCACATTCAAATGGCTTTTTTTTATAATAGTCGATATATTAGTACAATCTGAAGTTTGGCTGAAGGATCAGTAAACGGATTTATTGATGGCAAGCACTTTAATAGATGTAAACGAATCAATCCTTTGCTGACCGGTGCCATTCAGACATTGCACTTTAAACGGTTTTGTTTAGAAAACAACATCAACATTTCAGAAGATTTCGTTGATGATTTACAACACTTTTTTCAAAGTCTATTGCAACCAAATGAGAGCCCTAATTTAAGCCCATTGCTCAATGATATTTTTACTAAATACAGAGCGTATAAAGATCTCACACTTAAAGGAGATCATGGTTATACTCCTCGGTTTTTCATGCAATATATTGAGTTCATGAACGTTTTTTTCAGGTTTTCAAGGAGTATAAGAACGAGTGATTTTGAATTGTATGTGGATTCTATTTTCGAACTTTCCAATTTATTTTTTGTGTTTAACCAACCTAATTATGCCAGGTAGATATTAAAATATCATTCTAATTTAGTTGAATTAAAAATAAAAAATTCTAATTTAATAAACGAATTTAGGCGTGGAGCTTTTGGTATAACGCGTACAGCAAAAAATTTGTCTAGGTCACCAGTTGACCTTACTCTCGAACAAACCATAAATGCGGATGCTGCTAACTCGTTGACTGGTGTTACCCATTTTTCAAATTCAATTTCAGCAAGACAACGCTGGGCACTAAGTCATAGCCTAAGAACAAAAATTATATCCAAAATGTTAACTGAAATAAAAATCGGACAATGGGTTGATATATGGCATGAGCTTGCCAAAAATAGAATTCAAAAGGACAAGAAAGCATTAACTGATATCGTTAATGTTTTCAAACAAAATATAAATCATTTTGATGAAAACTTGGGAAAAGAATTTCTTTTTAACATAACAACAGGTAGAGCGACAAGTCAACAGACAGCTGACTTTGTTCTAAATGTTAATGAAACAGGGCAAAAACAAAAGATAACATTTATTGAAGAGTGTTCTGAAAACATTGGTCGGTTTGAAAAACCTTTAAAGCGCAACAATATTCTAAACTTCGCATAAGAATGCTTAAAAAATATCAAAAAAGTAGAGATGGTACAAAACAGACCCTTATAAAAATGGAACGGGATGCCTTTGGGAGACTATTAGTAATAGCTTTAGAAAAAAAAAATTGACATGGAGGTTTATTTATCATAACCATTGTCTCCAGCCCCCCCCAAGCCCTTTGTCACTATACTGGTGAAATGCACAAAACTGACAAAGCAGTTTTGGCAAAAAAAACTGAAATCTAGAATTTCTCCGTCCGAGCCGTTAAAAAAAGATACAGAATTAATTGGTGGCTTTTACTTTATCCATCTCTTAGGGTCATTAGTACCTCAAACATTTAACAAAATATCCGAGATGATTTTAACAAGGGTATGTTACACGGATGCCCCGGAAGTTCATGTTGTTTTTGACCGCTATTTACACCCATCCATCAAAGACTCTGAACATTGCGTTCGAAATGAAGTAGAAGTCTCAAATTTCACGATTTCTGGACCACTTCAAAAACGAACAGATGATTTTGTAAAATGCCTTAAAAACCCCAAATTTAAAGAATCACTCGTAAGATTTTTAGGGCTGCACTGGGAGGATAGTTCTTTGATTCCAATTTTAGGAGACAAAAAAGTTTTTTTGACGGTAGATGACAAGTGTTTTTCCTATGAAGTTGAAAACCAATGTATTTCTAAACGTGAGAAATATGAATATAGTTATAGCCATGAAGAAGCTGATACCAGTTTAATTTACCATATAAGCAAATCAAAACCTAATTCCAACATTATGGTTCGAGCATCTGACACAGACATATTCGTTATTTTACTGGGGAATATGCACAAATTCAAGGACTTAGAGATTTGGTTAGCAAGTGGCAGCTCGAAAGGAAATAATTTCAATTGCATAAACTGTACGCAACTAGCTTCGACATTGGGAGTGAATTTATGTGCTGCGCTACCAGCATTTCATGCCTTTACAGGTTGCGACTATACGGCCAGTTTTTTTAGAAAAGGAAAAGCTAAACCTCTAGATATCCTTCAAAAAAGTGGTTGTTATCAAGCTGCCTTTGAAGCATTGAGTAAACAAACTGATCTTTTACTGGAAAAAGATACAGAAGTTATTCAAAACTTTACTTCACATATGTATGGTCTACGGAACTGCAAAAGTGTAAATGAAGCTAGATTTCAAAGGTTTCAAAACATATATGCTTCTAAAAATACGTCGGTAGGTAATTTTTTTTAAAATATAAAAAAATTTGACTCTAGCTTGATACCCCCATGTTTTAAATCACTCAATGAAGAAATTAAAAGAACAATTTTTGTAAGTTCTATGTGGGCTAATGCCACAGAAGCAGACTGCGTCAAACTGAGGGCAGAAGATTTTGGGTGGGTATTGAAGAATGAAAAGTTAATACCACTTTGGTTTCAAGGGGATCAAACTCCGCTTAATGTTGATGATATTATTTTAAAAGACAATGAAGAATAAGAAGAATTGGAATATTTGAGTGAGGAAGATTCTGATGAAGACGATATTTCTTAATTTTTTATTATTTTAATTGTCGTTCAATAATTACTGGGATATATGCAGTTTATTTTTTTATTCTATGTATTGATATGTGATTTTATGTTTATTTTATATCTTTTTTGAAAAAAAGAATTCATCTTATATTTGAAAAATAAACTAAATATACCCTATATAGACATATGTGTAACATTCATTTAATAATTCGGATTAACTTTTCCTTGCTGGAAGTAGACAGTTCGTCGGTTAGTATGTCATTTATTTAATTTATAAAAAAAAATTAATTTCCTGAGAAAAAAATGATCAATAGATTTTGTTATGGCTTTTTGTAATTTTTTTTAAACTTTTTTTATATAATTTATTTAAGTGACAATGTTAACTTTTATCTGATACAAATTTTATATTGATTTGACTTAAAAATATTTGATATTGAGTTGAAAAAAGATGAAAAAAGATGAAAGCTTTTTTTTTGGGAAAAGCGGTCGGACGTATGTTTGGCCCATAAAAAGTTTGTCCGACCAGTAGATTCTTAAAGTAGACGGTCCAAGCTTTCATTTGATACCCCATTTGTCCATTGACCCGATGAGGTAGGTCAACACCAAAAATACCGTTTTTTGAGATGGTCGGACAAAGGGTTGGTCCCGGATTCTGTCTGTCCGACCAAATGATTTGAAATCTACAACCAGATCTGTACCAACTACTATTTAAATTTTCTATTGACCTGATGGTATACCCCAACACCAAAAAACGCAACCGGAAGTGACCATTTTGCGGCCAAAAGGCCCGGAAAAAGTCTGTCCGACCAGCGGTTCTGTAATCTTCGTGTCACTAACCATTCGTTAATGACCAAATTTTCCATTGACTCGATGAGGTAGGTACTTTGACGGCCGCCTCCTGGACTATATAGAAAACTATGTAGAACTATGTCAAACGATGTTTTAGTCAATTCAATCAAGCCGTTTAAACCTGGATTTTTGTTGCGACCATTTGAGCCAAAAACAAAAAACCCAGTTTTGTTAGAAATATCTTAGGTAAGCTAAAATTTGAGTTAAACCAAAATCGTTGAAACGTACTAGTTTGCGCCGGGCTTAAATGAAATAAATAAAACATCGACAACCGCTTTTCTTCAAACTGCTTAATATCAAGTTTGAAGAGAATCCTTCAAGCCGGTTAGGTTGTAGCATGACGTAAAATACGCACATCCGCACAGACAGACCGACACGGACGGTATGGCGAAAACCACTTTATTGTGTTTCTTTATTATCGTAATGTCATGTTTGATTAAAACCTCGATTTTGCTCTGCATGAAACCAATACTTGCCCCATATAGATCAAGTAAAAACCTTTATTTCTCCCTTGATATTCAATTTCATTCCTTTCCAAAAACTATTACATTTTTCCAGCGCAATTACTGCCTAACTTGAATCATTTTATTACTATTGTAGCTTTTTTATGTTATCAATTATTATATAACTACGAACTTCACTTTCAGCCTACAAAGACATGCTTTTACGTATATTTTAGTCGAAGATTGCCGGAAGTGAATATTATTTATTATCACTAGCGTGCGATAAGCAAATAAACGCTTAATGTAGCTTTTTTTTGAAGAAGGTATATTCATTTCGTTCACTTATGTTAGTGGTATTTTTGAATTGCAAAATAATTTGTAGTTACATCACGAAAAGTAGGTAGTTGCTGTCAGAACAAACCCAGAACAAATAATAAAAATTGAGAGTGATAAATTGTGTTGATGTATCTATGTAGAACTTAGTTTGAAGATATGACTTCATTAACGTTTTAGATTTTTGTTTTCATACCTTAATTTTATTTTGTGTATTATTTTCGATTCAAAATAAAGGTAAATAAAACGCACCACTGGGACGCACGTACTTAATCTGCGGTTGCAATAGCTCCATGATAATTCAAGTTCTAAGGAGTTACTATGTCTCGCATTTGGAGCATATTGACAGTGTTAATACGTTAATTTTGCCAGTTAGTTCTTTATACTTAGACCTCCCATGGAATTAGTAAGTCGTTTATATAAACAGACGTCCGTTAGTTGTATTTTAATTCAAAACTTAAGAACACAGCTTTCAATGAAATATTCAAAAAAAACCTCAAAGTAAATCAAAATTGTTAAAGTCATTTTTGAAAAAAAAAAATTCTACCCGCTCTGTTACAATAGTACCCAAATGAGGTATTTTTTTTTTTAATTTGTTCATACTTTGTGCCGAATTTACCCCATGTTCGTCACACCAAAATGCAGCCAGAAAAACTTTTTCTTGTCTAACTTCTCAAAGGCTTTCTATTGAAATGCCTTACAACATTATATAGGTGATTTGACTCCTCCTATTTTTGTCACAGTCTTGTGTCGAATTTCCCCCATATTCGTCACACCAAAATGCAGCCAGAAAAACTTTTTTATGTCTAACTCCCCAAAAGCTTTTTATTGATAAACTGGACGAACTATTTTTGTTCCAAAATCTTCAAAACATTAAAAAA
The DNA here is from genome assembly GCA_916050605.2 of Platycheirus albimanus. Taxonomy (NCBI): domain Eukaryota; kingdom Metazoa; phylum Arthropoda; class Insecta; order Diptera; family Syrphidae; genus Platycheirus; species Platycheirus albimanus. The sequence continues at coordinate 90,864,941 of OU696696.1, forward strand.
AATCATTTTTCCCAAAAACTATTTGACTAGTGATTTTCAAGCGATTTATAAAATTTCATATGAATTTTTTTCTGTCAACTTTATTTTTCAAAATCTCAAGTCCCAGGAACACTGAACTGCAAGTTCGCGCGGCCCAGTCGTGCACTTTATTTAATATCGGATTTGCGATTTCCAATACCTTGTATATTATATATAAAGACAGTTGATGGTGATTTGAATGGAAATTTTTAAGAAAAAAGATGTTTTTTTTGCTTTAAGATCAAGAAATTTCTTAAGAAACGATAACTTGTTAATGACCGGCAGTTCTTAGAAATAGTCTACTTGTGATATAATGGTTTGTGTCACCAAAAATGATAATTCTTTCATTGAATCATATCATCATTTCATATTCCATACTTATATTATTAGTGAAAGTATGTACACAAGTTTTTAGTTCGTTTGCTTTCAAGCCTAAACCACTTTTTAAAAGGGAGTAACATAGGCTAAACTTTTAAGTCTTAATCAGACAACCCTACGAACATTACAAGAATATAACCCAAGGTATCAAAAATGTTCCTTTAAAAATCATTATTTGACATGAGGTGCCATTTTGTTTGAAAATTTAGTTTAATTTATTGATGCGAGCAAAGCCGAGGATAAAATCTAGTTTTTATAATTTTGTTTTAGGTAAACTAAATGCCGGAATATTTTGTTGAAATTATTTTGTTTAAAAATTAATGCAACTATAGAGATGCCTTAGAAACTATATTTGACGCGAGCAAGCCGAGGGTAAAATCTTGTCTTTTATAATTTTGTTTTAGGTAAAATAAAAGCTGGAATCTTACTTATTCAGCTCTTTCTAAGCCTTCGTTGTTCTTATTTTATAGGCCTGTAATTACTTTCTTTTTTGCCTTCATTCTGTTAATAATTAACTTTAATGTATTTATATTTATTTGTTTTTGACAAAAGTTTAATTTATCTATAATTGAATTAAATCACAACTTTAAACAATTAGTTTTTCATGTTTTGCAGATTTTAGCAGATCTAGTCCAAGGTGAATTTATGCAGCTTGGTTCTAAGGAAACGGAAAACGAAAGATTTGCACACTATCTTACAAAAACCTATAGAAAGACAGCCTCATTGATAGCAAACACGTTAAAATCGGTAAGTTTTTAAGAATTGAGTAAAGAAAAAAGTTTGTGAGGCTTTATCACAATAACATAGTGTGAATAAGAAAAGCAGAAATGATAAAAATAAAGTGCACGACTGGGTCGTACGAACTTGCTCTAATGTGTTACAGTGGTCTTGGGGCTCGAGATTTTGGAAAAAAGCAATAAAAAAATCATATAAAATTTTATCAATCATTTAAAAATCAACGTAAAATCGTTTTTTGGAGAAAATGAAGTAAGCCATTAGATTTCTTTTACTTTTTTGAATTTTAAGGAATTTTTTTTTCAAAATCGTTATAGCCGTTTTTTCAAAAAACGGTTTTTCTTAAAAAACTTTCCGGAAACATATTCCAAATTTATTTTGAGTATGTCGAAATCTAGCGGTTTAAAGTTCTTATCAGAAAACAAAAATTTTAAAAGTTTTGAACGAACCGTTTTAGAAAAAACCAAAAGTCAAAAAAAAAATTTTAACTTTTTTTTAAAACACTCAAAAATTTTTTTTTTTTGAAAATTAAAGAATTTATATTATTTCGTTTATGACAGAGCATTTATTTTAAAAAATTTTTAAAAAATACCATTCAGAAAGTTTTATCAAAATCGTAGGAGCCGTTTTTGAGATAAATGAGTTTTTCATTATAAATCATATGGCAGGTACCGTTAGTTATGGAGCTAGAATGCTAATTCCAAAAACCCCTATGTAGGACGTCATAATAATACTATGTACCAAGTTTGAAGCAAATCGGTCCAGCCGTTTCGGCTGTAGGTGCCGATACAGACAGACGGACAGACAGACAGACAGACAGACAGACAGAATTGTCGGACCCACTTTTTTAGGCTTCTCTATCATCGTAATGTTATGTTTGATTGTCCAAAAAAAATTTTTTTTTTACGAATGCATAACTTGCCTTACAGTACCTATAATCGCAAGTAAAAACCAAGCCGAATAAAATACAGTATGCTGCTGGCTAAATTTTCCAATCCATTGCTGCATTGTTTGATTCAAATCGGACCATATACTTCGTCAGGAAGTTGAAACTTTTTCCTGTCGTCTAGATTAACTAACCATGTTTTGTTCTCCACAGCAATTTTCTATTCCACAGCAATTTTTCAATCTGATCTGTCCTCACATGCCATTGCTTCGTCAATGTTGACTGGATCGTTGTCCAAAATGTCGGCAAAAGTTGAGTATGTGACAAAATCTTCGAAATTACGAGGGACTGGGGTTCCTGTTGATCTTCTTAACTCTTGTGTTGGTTCTGTATCCTCCTCCTATGAATAACAGAAATATCTGCGCCAGACAACTCTTCCTCTGCATTAACGGTAGTTGTTTCTTGAGAAATTTCGTTCTCTTTTTCTGTTCCACCACATGGGACATCTAAACCATTTGCAAGCTCACCTTGAAAACTTGATGTTCTCTCAACTTCCCCCACTTAGGTTCAGTTTCCATGAACACGACATCACGGCTTGTTCGAATTTACTTTGTTTTTGGATCAATGCAACGGTATCCTTTGTTGTTTCACCGTATCCCATGAACAACATTTGCGACGATTTCGAATCCCATTTTTGCCGCTTTTGTTTCGGAATGTGGACCATGACTGGTGATCCAAAAATTCTCACCTTACTCAAGTCCATCTTAGTTCCTGTCCAAACTTCTTCCGGGTTTTTTTCAATCAAATGAGAATTTACAGACCGGTTCAACACGTATCCAGCAGTATTCACAGCTTCCGCCCAATATTACTTATCTAAGTCAGCATCGAAAATCATACATTTAGCGCGTTCAACTATATGGTTCGTTCTGCAACTCCGTTCTGCTCTGGGGTATATACATTCGTCCTTTGATGAACAATACCAGCACTTTTGCAAAATGTACTAAAGCTTTGTCCAACATATTCCGTTCTATTGTCTGTCCGAATCATTTAAATTTTTCGTCCGGTTTGTGTCTTGTTTGAATTCTTTAAAAAGATTCAAGACTTCTGCCTTTGACTCAAGAAAATAAATAAAAACCTTGCGCGAAAAATCATCAATAAAAGTCAAGAAATATTTTGCTCCTCCAATCGATTTATTTTCCATGGGACCACAAAGATCTGAGTGTACCAAGTCTAACATATTTCTGGCTCGTGTGCCTGTGTTTTTAAATGGTATACGAGTTTGCTTACCCTTGAGGAATGTTTCGCACTTCTTTAAAAGGTTGACGTCTTCGCTAAACTCCACTCCTTCCACAGCTCCATTCTTCATTCTGCATAAATCAGCGTAGTTAATATGACCCAAACGTCTATGCCATGTCATCACTTTGGACAATGCACTTGCAAGCATACATGGCAACGATTGTACTTGGACTTTGTACACACCACCTGAAGATTTAGCTTTTACGAGAAGTTCTTCTTTTTCATTGAAAACACAACATCCACTTTTATCTAAGGTTAGTCTGTTACCATTTTTAACCATCTGTGCAACTTAAAGTAGGTTAGCTGACAGCTCAGGACGAAGCGCTAAGTTCAATGTTTTTTTTACACTATTAGTTCTCGAGAGTAAGAAGCTTATATCAAGCATTAACGTACAATCAGAGATAAGCAAATAAATGTTGCAACACTCTCATATTTTTTTTGTTGATAAATGGACTATACAGAGATTGATTTTTTTCAAGCTGTGGTTTTCGCTTCTGCCACGAAAAACCTTGAAATTCTCTTTTAAGAGTACTTTACTTATACTTAAACTAGCATTCGTGAGTGAAATATTCATGTTTTGGATAATATCGCTATTTCAATTGGAAATAAAAAAAAGTTTTTCGAGAGAAAAAAAATTATTATTAATTTCAAAATCTATGGATATCTTAATTTTGTTGATGAATCTTCCCTGGGCGTTATATATTTTCCACTCAAGTATAGAGCTCTAAGACTTAGGCTCTACAATTAAGTACTGAACACATATATATCTATATTTTTTTTAATTGTGGCTGTTGGATAAAAGTTGATAAAGAAACCGAAATAATTTTATACTAATACTAACAAACCCATGCCCGCTTCGCTGAGCAGAGTTCAAATGGGCTGTTACCTGCAGTTTAGCCAAGAGGCGTATAAAATTTTTTCAATTTGACAGGCTTGAGAAATGCTAAAATTGAATGGTATACCTATAGAAAGAAAACTTTGAATAAAAATTCGTTTTTTAAATTCAGAATCAAATCGTTGGTACTCTGCATTCATTCAAATCTATTGACTGTGTAACAAACGAAGATGAAGCCACTTATTATCCAACTGAGTTTTTAAACTCCTTAGATGTACCTGACTTACCACAGCACAATTTACAACTGAAGGCGGGCTCGGTAGTAGTCATCAGCTTTGAAATCTAAAACAACCAAAACTATGCAATGGAACGCGCTTGGTGAAAACTGATGAGTAATGTCTAACATTTCATTTCAATGCTTTCTTATAAACAACATTTTTTGTATTATCATCTTTTACATAAATAAAAAGTGCGGTCGGTTTCCCTACTCTAGAACACCCAACATGACCATGAGAAATCAATACCGCAAATTTTCAAAGACTGACCTTGGGTTTTATTTATAGTTATGGCAAAAGCAAGGCGAATAGAAAATTGATGACGTTTAAAATCAAATGGCAAATCAGGTGAAAATCATTGGAAAAACCAATTCTTTCTTTAAATTCCTTATACAATAGAAATTTGCAGTGTTATTTGGCCATTTGAACTATCAACGTCAACGGACATTTTTCCATTTCCAATATCCAACAGCTGCTTTGAAAATTCTGCAGCAGATGGATACCTTTAGTGAGTGTTTTAACATATATCCACAAAGGAGAACATTTAAGGCATTGACATCCGCAGTAGTCGATTGCAAGACTTTGGCCATTGCCGACGTTTTAGAAATATTACATGTAGGCGCTTCGTTAACCTGGATGTTTAAAGGTAATTTAAGTGCAGAGTGCCCTGTACGACCACCATTAATTGATTGCATACTGGCAAGTACATTTGCAACATAATGCAACATACGTAGCATACATGGTATTATTTTGTTTACATACAAACCTTGTGCAAATGAAAAACCTATTGGTCAAAAAAAGAATCATTAAATTTGGTGTTGTCAAACTCGAGATATAAATGCATTTGTTGCAAATGTTGTATATTTTATTTTGCATAATGAATCATAGTTATGCATACATTTCAGTTATGATCAATTATTGAATTTGTTGATTAGTTGATTGCATGGTGACAAGTGCATTTGCAATATATGCAACATACGTAACATACATTGTATAATTTTTTTTAAAACAAAAACCTGGTGCAAATAAATACCTTTTCAGCAAAAAAAGAATCATCAAATTCGGTGTTGTCAAACTCGAGATATAAATGGTCAAACATAAATTAAACTGATTTTTATAAAATAAATAGATTTTGACGATTTACACTCGCCCGCAAGATCGCCCGATTTAACCGTTTCAGACTTTTTTGTGGGGTTTTTTTAATGTCCCGTGTTTACGTGAACAAGCCCGAGACTCTGGAAGCCCTCAAGGAAAACATTCGACACGAGTGCTAGATTCTGTCGCCCGAAGTTCTAGCTGAAGTGCTGAAAAATGCGAGCAATCAATAATTGTGACCGTGCCCATTTGGCCGATATCATCTTCTCGACTTGACCAATACAATTCTAAAGGTTCAAATATACATAATCAAAGAACAGAGTCGAAGTCTTTCATTAAGAAGAGAGCCAAACAACATCGGATGGATGACTTCTTTTGGCCCACCCTGTATATCTTTGGTTCGGTTCGGAAATGTATCCAATACCTTCGGTAATTTTGCTGCGATTCTCACGGCAAGGTTTTGGTTTACGGCAGGCTTTCCTCTGGTACCATTAGTAGGTTTACATCTTGTACTTTACGGTAGGCTTTCACCTAGTATTTACTACAGGCTTCCTGGTACTCATAGTAGGTTTATACCATGTATTAACGGCAGGCTTTCACACTCGAATTTATGAGGTTATAGGTTTTAGGTTATAGGTTTACACCTAGTATTTCCGGCAGACTTTCGCTCTGGTAAACACGACATGCTTTTGTGATTAGTGTATCAAATTATTCTTTATGTAAGTGACGGTTGGTTGAAAAAAAAAAATTAATGAAAGTGCAAATAGTTCTTTAGGTGGTGATGATTTACAACTCTTCGTTACAACTTTTCAAGATTCTGATTGCTTAAGTAAAGTCCATTGCATCTTCTCAAAATCTAACAACCTTAATTGTAATCACGCAGTCCTTAAGTCTCTTGAAATTATAAAATTATTAATTATAATTAATTATAGTACTCTTAAAAGACACAATGAAAAAAATGACAATAGGCATACATTTGAAATTTTAGAATAAAGACTGATTAAAATAATAACCAACAGGATAAATATTGTAAAATAAGTTTATGCAAATTTGTTATTGTTATTTCTATTTTTTTTAGACCGCTGTTATTGCGGGAGCAGACGACCACATAGCTGAAATCGCATTCCAATACGGAAGGAATATTGGCTTGGCATTTCAATTGGTTGACGATATGTTAGACTTTGTCTCATCAACAGAAACAATGGGAAAACCAACAGCTGCAGATTTAAAATTAGGATTGGCAACGGCGCCAGTATTGTTTGCATGTGAAAAGGTAGGTATTTATTAAAATAAAATAAAAATTCATGTGTAGGTATTTTATTTTAAATATACATATATGTACATATACATATTTAGTAGATGTACATACGTATCTACTGTGATATGCACAGGAAACCAATTTACTTTACTAGCCGGAGTTAATTACTACTAGAAGCAGTTTATATCTATAGTATATGTACATAGGTACTTCAATGCTCGAACGGGAGTTATTTGATCGAGCTTTCAAGTTATTTTCAAATAAATTGAACAAATTGGCTCGCTTTAAGTTTAAAATTTATTAAATTCTCAAAATTATTTCCTGAGATGGAGACCGTGATGCTGAATGCATATTTCCTAGCTTATACATAATAGATAAAACATTGACTACAATGCATTGAATATGATTTATATGCAAAACATTTGACTTAAGGAGATCAAGTCAATCAAATATTTTCCGTTTTCGATTTTATATTACAAAATGAAAAATCAACCCATCAGTATGCATTGAGCAATTTTCGAACGCATACCTTAGAGTTTAGGGAAGAGCAGGGGCCACACTTGCTGTTTATACACAGAATTGAAAGTAGAAGAAAACCAGTGCAATTTATATTAAACTCAAGCGACAGCCAACGATCGCCATCAAATTAGCCTCATCGATCGCTTCGCACGACATTATAAGCAATGTGGCAACACTGTATAGAAAACAAACCAAAAACGTTTAGTGTTAGTTTAATTATTCGGTTAAATTGATTTGAATCAGTTGTATTTTAATTGCAAGTCTATCGGCTCGAAGCGAAATCTTACTGAATTTTTAATAAAAAATCTAATAAATACGATGTTATTGTTTCGAAATAAAATTTTGTTGAACTTTTCATCATCAAGGCGAATGTTATTTATTTAAATTATTTCCATTTTGATACATACAAATAAATTAATAAATTATCAATTTTAACCAATAAAACTTTTGACTGAATACACATACGAGTACATACTTGGTAACTTTGTACTGTGGCTATAGTTCCAATACAAACATATTTTTCATCTAATATTAAATGCAACTTTCTCATCATACTTATTATGATCATTTCAGTATCCTGAACTTAACCCAATGATTATGAGACGTTTCAATGAACCTGGTGATGTAGAAAGAGCATTCGATTTGGTCCACAAGTCCCATGGTCTGGAACAAACAAGATTTTTAGCTAAAAAGCATTGCATTGAAGCGATGCGATTAGCACAAGAATTGACTGATTCACCATACCAAAAGGGTCTACAAGTGGTTGGCGATTTAGTTATAAATCGCATGAAATAGAACAAAAACTAATGTTACTAAACATCGTTTCTGCTCTGTGGAGCACATAATGTAAATAAAATAACTATAATTTACAAGGACTTAACTTATGCACTTATTTATGTACATATATATATATATACATATATATATATATATATATATATATCTATATATAAAATACAAAAGCAAACATAAGAACACACAAATTACGAAGTAAAAAAGCTGCTGTAAGGTGTTCATTTTTCAGTTATTCAAAATGAGAGTAAGTAAATAGTTAACAGGGAACCCAGTCTATGTAATCGTTAGTTTTTACTGAACATTTATTTATATATAAAAAACCGCTCTTTAAAATTTTTCAACCCTTGTAAAAAAATTAAAACAAAAATTATGAAAAAAAGATACAGTTTTCATAACAAAAATAATAATTTTTCTTAAAAACGATAAACAAATAATGTATGTATTTTATATTTTAGTTATACAATTATTATATTATTATCACATTATGATTCAGCTTGCTGAATGGAAAGAAAAGAAAACTAAGCCTTTTTAAGGAATTGTTATAGCTAATATTAGCAAAACTATTTTGTTATAATTGTTTGTAAAACATATGTAATAAAGTTTTAAATATGGTCATAAAATAAAAGACAAAGCTCAACTTTAATTATTTTTCAACTTGTTTAAATATTAAATGATAAATAATCTCCAACTAAAATATTTAAAGATAATTATATACATACAATGCATTAAGTGAATATGTACCTACAAAAATGTTGGTATTGGTCTAAGCCAGTGAATCTCACCACCAGGGGTGTACGGGAGACTTGGCCGGGGTCTACTTTGGCGTAAACAAAAATTTGGGTTCACAAGTTGTATATGGGGGTCCACAAACATTTATCTGGTTTCGATAGAAAAAAGAATTTTGAAGCTTTAAGACTCTAATTTTCAGATGCTTTAGCAAAACTTCGTTGGGGATCTAAGGCTCCCATGCAATCCTAACAGATAGCACGAAAAATAATATTGCAAAACCGGCTTTTTTTTTACTTAGTAACTCTAACATAATGGGTCAGTTTATTTAGCACTTAAACGACTGTTAATGTCCTGAGTGATTTTTTAATGAATTGATTCTATTCGCAAATATTATTTCGGTTGCAGCAGATTGAGCTCCTGCCATGGTCGGGCGATATCCTAGGTTTATAATAGAGGTCTGCAATGAATGTCTTGAAACCAGTTTCAAGACATTCTTTTTATTTCAAGTACACTGCATTACTGTCCTTACAGCTTGAAAAGTAGAATGAATGATCTGATTTGTGATTACTATATGGGTGTTTCTCTGCTATTTGGAAATTCGTCCATACAAGACTGTCCTAAACTAATTTTAATAAATTTTCAGAGTGTTTGTTAATAAAATGAAGGGCAATAGTATATTAAATTTATATCTTAAAAAAGCCCACACATTTTCCTCTTGATTTTTGAGTTATGGACGATTTTATGCAAAACCGTGACAGGGTACTGTTGTAACCATCCAGGGTAATGTTTTTATGGACAAAACCAACTAGTATTTTTATTTAAGTAAAACTTGACTAAAACGTAGTCCTCACTGTTGAATAGCTGTTGATTGATTGCGTTGGGCCTTGTACTACTCTCAATATCAGTATTAAAACTGTCACACGGTCTTGAAATTTCAGATTCTGTAATAATGTTTCCATCCGGCGAGTTATGGGCTAGCCTGGTTTCGTCTACGGATTCAGAGTCTGTGTAAACGTCCTTAACGTTAAGTTTCGTCACTTGGTAGTACATAACCCCTAGACTAAAATGCTGACACTCTTCATCACAAGAGCAGCTTAAACTTTTCAGCACCTTTCAGTAAACCCAAAGCGCATCGTGATATTTTAGCCTTAATCTGATTTATTTTGAGGGCACCATCGAAACTTTTCAAATTCTTGGAGTCTTTCTGAATATCGTTAGTCATAATAATAATTGCATCATCGTCAATCGTAAACATTGTAATTGCAGGACATCTTTGTTGCACAAAATCAATAAAAGATAGATAAATCTTACTTTATTCAACTTGGGATCCTTGTTATCTTGTTTTTCAGCTATCCATTTTTTAATCGGCTTTGTTTCATCAATTTCTTTGTCATCGGGATTCTTGTTGACACAACGCTGGCATTCCCGAGATAAACATTGCTCATCATAACGATCGCAGCAAGTGTTTTCAAGCAATTTATTGTGAGTATCGTAAAGCAGAATCTTTTGACAATGCAATGCAGTCAATTTCAAATCAATATTAGCATGTTTGTTGCAGAGACATGTTTCCCGTTCGTTTATCTTAGGTGTTACCACCCATAAAGGACGTAAACGACAGAAAGTCTGGTAACTGATTAGGCCAGAGTTATTACTATTGAATTTTTTGTATACATTGAACATTGTATCAAGCAAATATCTTTTTTGTTTTTGAAGTAAAACTTCTTTAGGCACGCTTGACTTGGGGAGTAAGCTGGTAAATGCAAAACGAGAATGTGACGGAAATTTAATGGGTCCATGCGAACGGAAGTTGAAACGGAGATATAGGTTAGTAAAGATAGTAAGCGAGAGAGAGTTACGTTTCGTTCGTATATTTACTGTAGGAGCCAGAGAGAGGGAGGTGCGAGTACACATTTTCCTTCTCATTTTCTCTCATAGCCAGTTACGTTTCGTATATTTAAGACACAATTGCACTGAAAGAGCAAGAACGATCAATGAGCGCACATTTTCTGTCTACAAAGTCTATAAGAATTACCTACGAATGAATAATAACTGAAATGAGAAAGACATGGAACAACAACAGATGCAATATCAACCACACTAATTAGGTACTGATGTACCGATAATGAATCTATACATATAATAAAATTGTAACGGGTCGATGTCTATACATTGAAGATATAGATGCAAAATTAATATGGGGAGTCTCTATTAGACCCACAGAAGCCAAAACAACCGTTTTTAGAATTTTTGTCTGTCTATCTGTCTGTCTGTCGGTCTGTCTGTCTGTCTGTATGTTTGTACACGCATCACGCAAAAACTACTGCATGGAATTGAAAATATATAATTCTGGTTGTTTTTTTAATATTGCTGCAATCGAACGTTATTCAATGAACTAAACCCAAAATTAAAAGATTTTAAGGAAGATAGCGTCTCACTTACATAATAAAATAGTGCCACACTTACCTACGTATACATGAATAGAAATAATTTAGTCGTTCTGAATAGAAGTTACATCAAAAACATCATAGATGGCGCTATTTACCACCATAAAGACAATGCCTCATTCAGCGAAAGCAGAAATCGAAAAATAATGTAACCATAAAGAACGGTGAACGAGCAATACTTACGCTTAAAACTGATGAAGTGGAGCTGCTATAAATAGCAGTATCGGCGCGCAGCATCGTTTTGAAAGTGGGCATTCCAATTAGGTATATTCGTATATTGCTTCAGAACTTAACCCTCCAACTTTGCAATTTAAACCGTTATGATACTTCGAAATAATACTATACAGAAGCCAAAAATCTTACGGCTGTAGAGCTGGTAAAGTATATAGCTTTCATACCACGCATACCCCCCATTTTGAACCGGTTGTGCAAAAACAAAAATATACTGAGATACCTACTTTATTCTAAAATCCACGCGTACGAAGTAGCGGGCAAAAGCTAGTTTTGAATAAAAATAAATACCATTGAAAACCCATAATAAATTTAAATATTTGTAGAAAATTAATATATGTATGCACTTACATATATGAACATTGTACACATGTATATTATATCCTACTAATATTATAAATATGAATGTTTCGATGTTTGTATTTTGGGATAATTGGATGTTTGTTGCTCAAAACATCTTTAGGCACGCTTGACTTATGGAGTAAGCTGGGGGGTGCGAGATGAGAGCGTGACCGGTATTATTATGTAAAGATAGTAAGAGAGAAACGTTTTGTATATTAATATAGGGGCAAGAGAGAGAGAGGTGCACGCTCACATTTTGCTCTCTTTCTCTCATAGCCAGTGCATGAAATATATCTTAGTTATTTTCTACGTTTAAAATGAATAAAATTGTAAACTTATTTTAAAGTTCATATTTTGTGAATTTTTCGGGTGAATAATAACAGAGTATTGCAGGAAGTGACACAAACTCTGAATATGAAAGTTGTGCCCCAGGACCATCAACTAAGAAAGAATTACGTACTTAAATTTTCCTTAAAAATTGTTTGACAACATATTCAAGGCAAGATTTAATACCTAGTGAGTCCCAATCCAGGGTAGGTATACCAATCTACTAATGAGAAGGGATACTCTTCTCACACTAATAACTTCAATCAATACAAGAAAAACCTAAAAAAAACTATTATAAGTGAAAAGAGGCAAGAAGTATTGGTTTCTAGTCTTTCGTTAAATAGCTCATGAAAAAAGAGTACACATCACGTGACTTCGTATCTCATTCTAGTTGCTGTAGTCGTAGCGTCATATGCATCGTTCCTTTTTTCTTGTCTATTTTCTCCCTCTACTAATACCCCTCATTCTACTCTCGACATTGGGGCGCGTTTGGTTCTCTGTACTTTTCTTCTTCACTCTCTCTCTCTTTTTCTTTGTTACTTTTCCGGATTTTGGCCTCGTGTTTCTACAATTTACTTCAGCAAATCTTTAAATAAGGATAGGTAACATAAAATTCAACTAATAATTAAATAATAAAATACTTATTGTTGAAGAGGTTCACCATTACAAATATTTGGTGACATTGTTAATGATGAAAATCCCACTTATAGATCATGTACAAAAACCGAGACAAATCATTGGAGTTAGGTAAATTAATAGTTATTTCATTTTTATAATCTTTCATGACTTTACTAATAATTTACTTAATTTACCAAACTAAAATCATGAAATTAAAGGTTGAAAAAAGAGCCAAAAATTTCTGCAGAACGTGGTCGAGAATTTAGGGCACGAAAAGCACTGCTTAAACAACAAAGTAAGCAACAACTGGAACCAGATGCAGTAGTTGAAATTGCTACAAAGGATAATCGGATTGCTGGTCTATCAGAAGACAATCAAGTTCCTGAACCTTCTCAAATAAGGACAATAGAAAAAGGAGCAAAATCTGCAGAGGAAACACGATGGAGAGAGAACAAAAAGGCGTTAGTGAGTCATCCAAAAACAGAGGAAAACTGGAGCTCAACGCATGCGAGAATACCGGGAGAGAAAAAAATTGTAAATATTAATTTATTTATAAAAATTATGGCATTAAATTCGTAAAATTTATTACTATTTGCATTTTCTTACTTAGAGCAAATAAAATACTGTTGAATCAGCAAAGTGATCATGATTAAGATGCTAGGGTCAGCACATCATCATCACAAGTAAATCAAACGGCTGGTCCTGGGAATTCACAATCACATCAACAAATTGAAACATCAGAACGTACGCAAGAATATCGTGAGAGAAGAAATGATAATATCAACATCGAATCGTAATTATTATTACAGTTATATATGTTGTGCAGTTGATAACAAAAATTTTAGGCTCATATTTTATGTTTAAATATATGTCTTTCTGTTCATAGTAATAATGAAGAACAATCAGACCTCCGTGATTCAACTTTGTTTTTGAAGTACGACGACATTCCAAAACATAAAAATGCTCATGTAACTTTCGATCGAAAATTCCGGAAAAATTTATTTGGTTATTCATATACAGTCTGCAACAGATTGTGGTTTAAAAATGACTTAAAAACGGCATTTGACGATCATGAAGATCTGTTGAAGAAAATAACGGTAAGAAATAATATTATTTTAAAATAATATCGATGTATGCACATACTTCATTACTATGAAGAAATTAACAAACATACATTTTATACTTTCCAGAATATTAACAACATCAACGATGCAATGATTTGTTCGACTTGTAAAGTTGCTCTTGACAAACAAAATATTCCAGTATTGTCAACGTACAATGGATTTAAATATCCGAAAATTCCTGCACATTTACCAAAACTTGACTTAGTTTCGGAAAGATTAATTTCTCCTCGTCTCCCATTCATGCGGATTCGACGACTACGGCATGTGCATGGGCAATTTGATATATACGGTCAGATTATCAATGTGCCAGTATCTGTGGATACAATGGTGAACCAACTTCCAAGAGATATCAGCGATGATCATTGTATCTACGTTCATATCAAAAGGAGCTATTTACAAGGATTAATTAATAAGAAAAATATTAAGACATGGTTACAATATTTGGTGAATACACCTCTTTATACTCACTACAATATCACAATTAATCGTGGATTCCTCAGTGATGATGATGAAGAATATCAACAAATAGGTAACATAGATGAAGTCAGTGAGGAGATTCCCATCGAGGAGAGTCTTACAGCTCAGCAACATACTCTTCTGTGGAACGACGAAAAATATTTGAGAATCGCACCTGGAGAATACAATATTCCTCGTAGTGTATTATTTGATGAACACGCGGAAGAATTGTCATTTCCAACTATTTATTTAGGACAATTTAGAACATTTAAAGAAGACATTAAAGCTACACCATTCATGATGGCTTCCAGTGAATTGCGTCGTACTGATCGTCGAGCAATTACCCCGTACCATTTGTTGTATATCGCTGTGAAGATTATGAGGATGCGGACTCGAAACTGTTTGACTGTGGCATTTAAGCATATTGGCCCTAACACCAACATAACAAGAGAACAAATCCAATCAGACGAGTACATCAACAATTGTATTGAATCGAATCTTGCTTTCTTACGTTCAATACCAAATTCAACTTCGTATTGGGCACAAAGAAAAAAGATCTATTCGCAATGATTCGACAGAAAGGCAAACCAACAGCTTTCATGACACTTAGCGCCAATGAAATGGGATGGACAGATCTAATACAGTTGGTGTATAAATTGACTAACAATGGAGCGAACATTTCAGAGCGTGTTGCGTCGGAACTAAGTTTCATTGAAAAAAGCACACTACTTGTCAACGAAGATGCAGTGACTTGCGCCATTTACTTTAATAAATTGGTTAATGTATTGCTCACAATATTACAATCCAAAGAATGTAATCCTTTTGGTCGCTATAGAGTTGTGGAATACTTTTAACGCATTGAATTCCAGCATCGCGGAAGTCCACATGCATATATATTACTGTGGCTTGAAAATGCTCCAAATAATATGATTGATGCAAATAACAGTGAAGTAATACATTTAATCGACAGTTTAGTATCAGTTTCAGCATCTCAAGCATCAGGAAATATCAAATTACAAACTCATAAACACAGATTCACATGCTATAAGAAGATTGTTGCTGATTGTTGATTGTTTGAAGCACCTTTTATGCCATGTCGCAAAACATCGAATCTTACACGGATGCAAAAAACAGACGAAAATTTTCAACGATATGCTAAGAGATATGCTGAAATCACATCCAATTAAGAAAGTACAAATTACAATAAAATTGATGACCGCTTGGTATTTGCTAAGGGAGCCAATGTCAAGGGGCTCAGTTGTTATCATTTATATAAACACCGTGTGGCCAATTGAACGACAAAGGATTAGAAAGACCCAAAAAGAATTGAGTGAACTTGATAAAAATTCCACAAATATTTGGAAGGAAGATTGGTTTGATAAATATCAACACCGACCCGATGAATTGAGTAACATTACTCTAGCACAATTCGTTTCTTAATATTATCAAACAAAAAGTGGTGTTTACGCTGAGAGAATAGTGCCCAAAGTTATTAGATTTCGAAATTATGATATTGCACAAAATTACAATGAAAATAGACGAGAAATGGTTCTGTTACACATTCCATTTAGAAATGAAGAAGAAAAGAATTTGAATCAAATTGGACGTCGAGAAAACGATTGAAATCTGTCGACAATTGTGCCGTGAAGACGGGAATCCAGACGATAATGAAACTGAAATTCAAGATGTTGCGAATCGTTTTCCAGAGCCCAGTCCTTTCGAACAATTGTATCGCAATCCAAATGCAGACGTTAATATGGATCTTCACTTAGCAACATTGAGTAAGTTAGGTGTTATTGCGAAGAAGAAAGAAAATATTATGGAACTAGATCAATTTTGTCAATTAATGAGATCTGCAAATGGAAAACAAAAAGAATTCATTCTTCATATCATCGCGCACGTTCTGTCTTCAAATTCATCACCACTACAAGTATTGACAAGGTTTCTTTCACTGTATGTCAACTGATGATTCCAAAGTGAGATTCCTGGATGAAACGCCAATTTTTTGTTGGACTAAAGGCCATAAAAAGCTATTTTGAATCAATAATTCAACAGTCCATTATTAGTGCTGAGTCTTCTAGTTGGTTGATTTTATTTTATTTTATTTATCAATGCAGTATATAGAGTTTGTATTAAGAAAAATTTAAAAACTACTTCTGAGCCAGGCCACGGGCTTAAACTTCCTTCTTAATGATTAAAATCTTAATCTTGTTGGATATAGTTCACATTAGGGTTTTGTCAAAAATTCTATGTAAGTTGGACTAGAAAAATTTAAAAATTGCGTATTGACAAGGTTTCTTTCACTGTATGTCAACTGATGATTCCAAAGTGAGATTCCTGGATGAAATGCCAATTTTTTGTTGGACGAAAGGCCATAAAAAGCTATTTTGAATCAATAATTTAACAGTCCATTATTAGTGCTGAGTCTTCTAGTTGGTTGATTTTATTTTATTTCATTTATCAATGCAGTATATAGAGTTTGTATTAAGAAAAATTTAAAAACTACTTCTGAGCCAGGCCACGGGCTTAAACTTCCTTCTTAATGATTAAAATCTTAATCTTGTTGGATATAGTTCACATTAGGGTTTTGTCAAAAATTCTATGTAAGTTGGACTAGAAAAATTTAAAAATTGCGTATTGACAAGGTTTCTTTCACTGTATGTCAACTGATGATTCCAAAGTGAGATTCCTGGATGAAACGCCAATTTTTTGTTGGACTAAAGGCCATAAAAAGCTATTTTGAATCAATAATTCAACAGTCCATTATTAGTGCTGAGTCTTCTAGTTGGTTGATTTTATTTTATTTAATTTATCAATGCAGTATATAGAGTTTGTATTAAGAAAAATTTAAAAACTACTTCTGAGCCAGGCCACGGGCTTAAACTTCTTTCTTAATGATTAAAATCTTAATCTTGTTGGATATAGTTCACATTAGGGTTTTGTCAAAAATTCTATGTAAGTTGGACTAGAAAAATTTAAAAATTGCGTATTGACAAGGTTTCTTTCACTGTATGTCAACTGATGATTCCAAAGTGAGATTCCTGGATGAAACGCCAATTTTTTGTTGCACTAAAGGCCATAAAAAGCTATTTTGAATCACTACAAGTATTCTTTACTGGACCTGCTGGATGTGGAAAAACTTTCACCATAAAACTTGTAATGGAAATATACAATAGCTATTCAGATAATGATGGATATTGCAATGCATACATCGCATGTGCATCCACTGGCAAGGCTGCAGTTGCTATCGACGGATTGACCGTACACACTGCGTTAAAAATATCGCTATGAAAACTTCTTCCATTATCAAGGGAAACGGCAAATCAATATCGTACACTTTTCCGATATGTAAAAGTCTTGATCATAGATGAAGTGAGCATGATTGGTGCAGAATTATTAGCTCAAATTGTAAAACAACAAATAACAGGAAATTTTGAAACTAATTTTGGTGGATTAGCGGCGCCGAACCTGGGAATTTTGACGCCCTAGGCAAATTGTTATTTTGCCGCCCCAAAAATAAATAAAAAACAAGGAAAATAATAACATTTACATAGAGCTTTATTTAGTAATAATTAAAGGCTTTCGACGAAATAAAGTTTTTTTACAATGTCGAACCTAAAATGCTGCTCGGCGCGATTTAATTTTTGCAAATCTCGTAGCGATTTCTTCTTCTTCAAAGCGATTGAGCATTTCATTTTCAATGCAGATAGTTGGAAGACCGTTTAATCTTTCTTGGGTCATTGTTGAACGCAGATAGGTTTTTATTAGCTTCAGTTTCGAGAAACTAGCTTTACCTGTAGCAACACTACAGGAAACGTTAATAGTATCTTAAATGCCGTTAGTAAATTTGGATATAGTTAAGTAAAAAGGTTTGAATTTCATTCAAGAGATCTTTCGCTATAATATCCTTTTGTACTTCATTGCCAAGTTTTGCAGTTAATATTGTTTGATTAGTTCACAGTCTTTCAATTCCACCTTCTTTGAAATATAGCAAGAAAATCCGAAATTTTGGCTGAGAAATTTATATTGTACAAAGCGCTTATCGAGAGAAGATAACGTAACATTGATAACGCAATTAAGGAATCATCTTTAAAATTCAATTTTGGATCGAAGGCTTTAAGAGATTGTTCAGATTGATAACGACGGCTACGTATGCTTATAGAATCGGACACAATAAAATCCACAATAATGTTCATTTTAGTAGCAACGTTAAAAGCATTCTTGTATAGTGATTTTAACGAAAATTCCTGGGAACGGTTTATTTGAGAGTACTGCTGGAGTTTATCTAAATGCTCCAACCACGTAAACGAGTCTATTGATTTTGATTGAAGTAGTTTTGGTGCATAAAAACTCGTTACAGGTTACCGTTGACAATACAAACTGGAATTTGTGTATGCGTTGAAATGGTTGTACTGATTTTTCCGCTCAAGTCAAAATGCCGCCCTCCTAGGAGTGCCGCCCTAGGCAATTGCCTGTTTTGCCTACAGGCAGGTTCGGCACCGTGGATTAGACATGATTTTCATTGGTGATTTACGACAACTGCCGCCTGTTCGCGCCACACCGATATATAAACAGCCAAAACAGCGTATGGCAGGACCAGTACTATTGCGGGGATGAAAATCTTACCAATTGATAGAAGTCGTGCGAAAAAGTAATGCAATATTTTCATCATTACTCACAAAAATCGGTAATGGCACGATATTAACAGATGACGAATTAGCAATTATTGAATCACGATTTTTTACAAAGGAATAGGCTGATCAATTATGTCCACATGGAATTCGTCTTTTTCTCACTAATAATTCCGTCAATGAATACAATAACACGATACTGCAACGTGCAGATAATAAAATATCATCAATTGCAACAGATTTATTTTTTGGATGTCAAAGTACAGAACAGGAAGCTTTTGTCAAACAGAAATTACACAAAATGTCAGTTATCGATACTGGCGGCTTACCGTACGAAATTGTTTTCGTTCTGTACAAATCGTACATTATCACCACAAACGTTGATGTACTCGTATCAGATGGATTGGCAAACGGTGCAGTTGGTAAATTAATACATATTGAACAAAACGAACAAAATAAAATTACACGAGTATGGTTAACTTTTGAGAATTCACGAAAAGTTGGCTAGAAACTTCGACGAAAATTTTCCGGTTACGTTGCAACACATAATATTGATAAAAATGCCGTCCCAATAGAACGCAGGACATCTACCATTGAGATGAATAATAACAAAACAATTAACGCAAAATGGAATCATTTTCCTTTAGTATCGGGATGTGCCATGACAATTCATAAATCTCAAGGTGGAACATTCAATGAAGATGTTTTTGAATATCAAAGGACTCATTCTCTACCATAACTATATCTTGCTCTTTCACGAATTACCAGTATTGAAGGACTGTACATAGTGCCAAAAGACAATGATAATAGATTTTATCATTGTCGTAAAAATGATGCATCGATCATATCTTTACAAGATGAATTTCGCCGATTATCGTTAAACACATTGTCTACAATAGGAAGAAAGATTCTTGATTTCATGAATGAAAGAAAAAAGTTGTCCATGGTTACTTTCAATTGCTAAAGTCTAAAAAAACACGTGTAGGACTTGAGCGATCCCGTAATTAATTCAAGCAATATTTTGTTTCTATCAGAAACCTGGACAAACGACGATGAAAATGTTGACATCCCGAATTTTGATTGTATTGCGAAATTTAAGCGTAAAAACGTTAGATCAGCAGGAGTGGCAATTTATCAGAAATCAAATGATACCTCGAATATAGTAACTTCGAACATGGACATTTTTTTACTACATATTCGTGAAATCGATATTGGCCAATCATCAATAGGTGATATATGTGCTGCTCACTGTGTATTAGACAATGGAACAAACATCATAATGGTAGTTGTTTATATTTCACCCAATAACACAGTTAATAGTATTATAAAATTTGTGTATAAAAGACTTATGATTCACGGTCGAGTAGGCTCTGAAGAATTTGGAGAAAACTATCATACGTTGCCACTAATTTTGTCAGGAGATTTCAATGTTAATTTCGCGTCCGAAGATGGACAATGCTTGGTAAACTTTTTACAAGATAAATTAGAACTACAAATAAATAATAACCGAAATGAGCCTGCCACAAGACATGGAACAACAATCGATGCAGTTTTCTCTAGATATCTTTCTAATTTTCATTCGAAAACACATGTATTTTATTTCTCATACCATAAGCCTATTGTCTCGGTCTTACAATCAAATACAGTAATAACTGATGTATCCGATAATGAAAATAATATAAATATTGAATAAAAATAAAAATCCTATACAAAAATACTAATCTATATATGAGGCGTTCAGAATAATAATGGTCTAATAAAACCACTTTAAAAAAAATCAAGATTTTAGCTTTTAACAAATTATTATAATTTGTATACCTATCAAAACAAAAAATTTAGCAACTAAAATGTACTGGTGCATTTAAATAAACATAAGGTTTTATATTTTCCCAGAATATCCTTGACGTCTTTTTATTAAAATGAAAATATATAGAATTAAGTTTTTTGCGCTTATTCCACTATTATTCTGAACGCCTCATATATAAAAATCAATTTAATTTTTGTATGTGACCTTATTTCTAGAGTTAGGATGGGTGGACTTTTATATATATTCTTTTAAATGAAAGGTACCATACTGTAGATGGTTTAGAAGAAAAAAAATGTTAAAACCGTCAAGCTTAATTTTTTGTAGCCCATTTATAAGATTTGTTCCACTGTAAAGTAATATTTATTCGTAGTATTTATTGGAATTATTTTCAATAAAATTTATTTGATTTTTAATATTTCAAAATAAAAAAAATAAAATATAAGGGAGAGCTAGAGTACGTTTTCAACGAACTGTTGGATACCCTATTACCTATATTTTTGTATGTGTATTCGTGCGCCTCCCGCAGCCAGCCGCTGTTCCAGTTTCAGAAACACAATTTATCTTTAGCAGACAGGAAAAAATTCAATAACATTAATTTTGTGTGGCCCATGTTCAATAACTGAAGAATCGAGGTTTTAATTAAACATGACACAACGATAAAAAAGAATCCCAAAAAGTGGTTTTCGCAATACCGTACGTCGGTCTGTCTGTGCGGGTGTGCGTCTGTGCGCTTTTCACGTCCAGCCACAGCCTACACGGCTTGACGGATTTTCTTCAAACTTGGTATATATAGCAGTTTGAAGAAAAAAGGTTGCTGAGGTTTTTACTTGCGATTATAGGTACTATAAGGCAAGTTATGCATTCGTATAAAAAAAAAATTATTTCGTTTTAGCCCGTCTCTAACTGGTATCTTTCAAGTAACGGTTTTTTGAATTTTCTCGAAAACGGCTCAAACGATTTTAGATTAAACTCAAAATTTAGATAACTTTAAGCAATTCTAACAAAACTGCGCTTTTTTTTGTTTTTGGCTCAAATGGTCGTAACGAAAATCAGGTTTAAATGGCTTTTTTTCAAATGGCCATAAGTTCGCAACGGCTTGATTGAATTGACTCAAACTTTGTTTGTTATCGTTCTTTATAGTGTTCTATAGGATGGCTTTGTAAATTTTTTAGTGAAGCCTTTCTAAATGGTAGCTCCCATACAACGAGTCGTTCAGTCTTAGAAAATTTTTTTTTGGTTTTTTCTAATTTGCTCAAAAACGGCTTTAGCGATTTTGATAAAACTTTGTGTGTTATTAATTTTTTAGTGTTCTTAATAGAACTGCGTCTTTTTTTCAAATGGCCATAAGTTGTCAACGGTTGTATCGAATTCAAACAAACTTTGTTTGGTATAATTCCTTTCAACTCTGTATCAGATGACATTGCATTTTTGTCTGTTATTCTTTTTTAAATGGTGTCTCCCATACAAAAAGCCACTAGGTTTTGGTCAAATTATATACATAGTTTTTTCTAATTTAATCAAAAAAAAAAAAATTCCGCCGATTTTTATTAAACTTTGTATGTAATATAGATACATAAAATGTTTTGATGAAAACTGCAATTAAGTTTTTGGCTACAAATGATAATAACGGAAATTTTTTTTAACAATTTTATTAATTCGCCAATAAACGGACATTTATATCATTTATAGCACCCAAAAGATGACATCTAAATTTTAAATGGGACGAACCGTTATAAGACTTTTCCTGAAAAATCTATTCCGAACAAAACATAAAGTTTGCACAGAAAACATTATTTAGAATGTTTTATCAAAATCGTACTAGCCGTTTTTGATAAAAATCAATTTTCCCCTAAAAATCGTATGGCAGGTACCGTTAGTTTTAGAGCTAAAATGCTAATTCCAAAAACCCGTCTGTAGGACGTCATAATAATACTATGTACCAAGTTTGAAGCAAATAGGTCCAGCCGTTAAGGCTGTAGGTGCCGATACAGACGGATGGACAGACGGACAGAATTGTCGGTCCCAATTTTTTCGACTTCTCTATCATAGTAATGTCTTGTTTGATTGTTAGATTTTTTTTTTTTTACGAATGCATAACTTGCCTTATAGTAAAAATATGAAAAGTAAGTGCGTTTATTTGTAAGGCTTGAGCTCCTAAGCTACTTAACCATTTTTAAAATTCTTTAATTAAAAGAAAGCTATATAAATTATCTGTGAGTTACATAGGCTATACATTTCTTTAGTCTCAACTCTCAACTAGAGATCCTTATGAAAATTGACATAATGAAACCCAAGGTATCAAAAGTATTCCTTTAGAAGTCAATAATTGAAATGCGCTGGAATTTTTACATACGAATATACATAAACTGCAAGTTCGTCGGAAAAAAAAAGTTTGAACGATGATAGCGAGGACCAAAAAAGTTGGTCAAAAAAATCTGTCCGTCTGTCTGTCTTATTTGTTTGCGTTTCCGTCTGACTAGATGTATATGTACCTAAAGACACCTACAAAAGCCCAAACGGGTGTGCTTAATTCTTTCAAACTAGGTATATCGAGTTTTTAAGGTATTGTACAGAAGTGAAATTGTTTTTTTTTGTTTGCAGCTCGAAAACTAACGGTACCTGCAACTATAGTTATGTGACTCAATGACTCAAACGATTTTGATTAGTTTAGCTTTTTACGTATGACCGTATGACCTATCAAATGGCTGGAAACAAAGTTACCAAGAATTGCTAAGAAAGGTACCTTCCATAGGACGGGTTTTTTTTTGCTTTCGGCTTTTTCGAAGACGGTTTAACCGATTCTGTCGGAAATTTACACATACATATATATAGGTTAAAGTAGCTTAATTAATACCTAAGTACTACATTCCTATATTTTTAATAAATATTTTTCGTTTTTTCAAAAACATTTCTCTTCATAATTTAATATTTTGAAAACAGATCATTAACTTTTTCAAAAATAATAAGTAGTTATAAATGCAGAAGACCTATGTATTGGAGGAATTTAATTTCTTTTTGAAAAATGTTCTCCAAAAAATGCTTTTGTTCTAAGAAACCAATCCACAAATTTTGATAATTTTACTACCATACATTGAAATTCATACAAAGAATAAGAGTTTCGAAAAATAAATTTTTTTTCAAAATCTCAAGCCAAGACCAATGTCTTATTAGAGCAGGTTGGTGCGATCCAGTAGTGGACTTTATTTTTAAAAATTACTATGGCGAAGGCCAACCCTGTATTTGCCGCGAGCGAAGCCGCGGGTGAAAGCCAATATTTAGCCAAGTAATGCTTGTACAAAGAACAAAGTCATTACTTGGCGATATTTGTTCCGCAATTTTTTGTTTTAACGATTTTTAAAAAATACCGTTCAAAAATTGAAAAATTCGGCTCCGCTATTCGTTTACCTGGTTTAATACAAACCCAACAAAAAAATCCCCATGCTGACCCGGCAAACTTCGTTCTGCCTTAAATTGACTAAATGTCCCTTTCGAAAGTCGAGCCTCTCTTAAGAAAGAATTAAACAATTGATATTTAATTGATTAAAATTACTTTTATTTAAACAGAAATGATTAGGTCACTGCAACGCTTTGTGATAAACAACGTTGTTTTTTTTTGTTGTCCGGTGCATAAACAAACAATGCAGATGGCTTTCCGACACGCGAACACGCCACGTACAGTTGTCCATGTGAAAAGCAAGGGAATTCAAGATTAAGGCCACACACTTGTAACGATTGGCCTTGCGATTTGTTAATTGTCATGGCGAATGCGGGTCGAACGGGAAACTGAATCCGCTTAAACTCGAATCGCAAGTCGGTTGGTATCAAAGGAATTCTTGGAATGAGAACTTCTTCGCCTTTGAACTTGCCTTTGATTATTGTTACTTGGATGACTGTAAACTTAGTTCCATTGCATAGTTTTGGTTGGTTCAGATTGCGCAGCATTATGATGACAGAGCCGACTTTGAGTTGTAAATTGTGTGGTGGTAGACCGGGAACATCCAACGAATTCAAAAATTCAATTGGATAGTTTGTTGCTTCGTCATCATTTGTTATGCGATCCACCGATTTGAACGAATGCAGTGGAGCTGCGATTTTATTTTGAATGATGGCGCATTCCAAATATAATGGCAAAGCATTTTCGAGTAGAGCAGCTCTAACGAACGGGTCACTTGCACATGTGGAGAAGAAACTCGTAAAAAAAAAAAAAAAAAAAAAAAATTAAAAAAAAACCGGCTCCGTTGTGTGTTTACCTGGTTCAAGACAAATCCAACAAAAAAATCCTCATGCAAATCGGATCATATTTAGCCAAGTTATGCTTGTACAAAGAACAAAGTCATAATCTGTCGATATTTGTTCTGCAATTTTGTGTTTTAACGATTTCTAAAACTTACCGTCCAAAATTTGAAAAATTCGGCTCCGCTATCTGTTTACCTGGTTTAATACAAACCCAACAAAAAAATCCCAATGCAAATCGGATGATATTCAGCCGAGTTAGGCGCGTACAAACAGACACCAATTCTAGAGTTAGGATGGGTGGACTTTTATATATGTATATTCTTTTAAATGAAAGGTACCATACTGTAGATGGTTTAGAAGAAAAAAAATGTTAAAACCGTCAAGCTTAATTTTTTGTAGCCCATTTATAAGATTTGTTCCACTGTAAAGTAATATTTATTCGTAGTATTTATTGGAATTATTTTCAATAAAATTTATTTGATTTTTAATATTTCAAAATAAAAAAAATAAAATATAAGGGAGAGCTAGAGTACGTTTTCAACGAACTGTTGGATACCCTATTACCTATATTTTTGTATGTGTATGCGTGCGCCTCCCGCAGCCAGCCGCTGTTCCAGTTTCAGAAACACAATTCATCTTTAGCAGACAGGAAAAAATTCAATAACATTAATTTTGTGTGGCCCATGTTCAATAACTGAAGAATCGAGGTTTTAATTAAACATGACATAACGATAAAAAAGAATCCCAAAAAGTGGTTTTCGCAATACCGTACGTCGGTCTGTCTGTGCGGGTGTGCGTCTGTGCGCTTTTCACGTCCAGCCACAGCCTACACCGCTTGACGGATTTTCTTCAAACTTGGTATATATAGCAGTTTGAAGAAAAAAGGTTGCTGAGGTTTTTACTTGCGATTATAGGTACTATAAGGCAAGTTATGCATTCGTATAAAAAAAAATTATTTCGTTTTAGCCCGTCTCTAACTGGTATCTTTCAAGTAACGGTTTTTTGAATTTTCTCGAAAACGGCCCAAACGATTTTAGATTAAACTCAAAATTTACATAACTTTAAGCAATTCTAACAAAACTGCGTTTTTTTTTTGTTTTTGGCTCAAATGGTCGTAACGAAAATCAGGTTTAAACGACTTTTTTTCAAATGGCCATAAGTTCGCAACGGCTTGATTTAATTGACTCAAACTTTGTTTGTTATCGTTCTTTATAGTGTTCTATAGGATGGTTTTGTAAATTTTTTAGTGAAGCCTTTCTAAATGGTAGCTCCCATACAACGAGTCGTTCAGTCTTAGACAACTTTTTTTTGGTTTTTTCTAATTTGCTCAAAAACGGCTTTAACGATTTTGATAAAACTTTCTGTGTTATTAATTTTTTAGTGTTCTTAATAGAACTGCGTCTTTTTTTCAAATGGCCATAAGTTGTCAACGGTTGTATCGAATTCAAACAAACTTTGTTTGATATAGTTCCTTTCAACTCTGTATCAGATGACATTGCATTTTTGTCTGTTATTCTTTTTTAAATGGTGGCTCCCATACAAAGAGCCACTAGGTTTTGGTCAAATTATATACATAGTTTTTTCTAATTTAATCAAAAAAAAAAAAAATTCCGCCGATTTTTATTAAACTTTGTATGTAATATAGATACATAAAATGTTTTGATGAAAACTGCAATTAAGTTTTTGGCTACAAATGATAATAACGGAAATTTTTTTTAACAATTTTATTAATTCGCCCATAAACGGACATTTATATCATTTATAGCACCCAAAAGATGACATCTAAATTTTAAATGGGACGAACCGTTATAAGACTTTTCCTGAAAAATCTATTCCGAACAAAACATAAAGTTTGCACAGAAAACATTATTTAGAATTTATCAAAATCGTACTAGCCGTTTTTGATAAAAATCAATTTTCTCCTAAAAATCGTATGGCAGGTACCGTTAGTTTTAGAGCTAGAATGCTAATTCCAAAAACCCGTCTGTAGGACGTCATAATAATACTATGTACCAAGTTTGAAGCAAATAGGTCCAGCCGTTAAGGCTGTAGGTGCCGATACAGACGGATGGACAGACGGTCAGAATTGTCGGTCCCAATTTTTTCGACTTCTCTATCATAGTAATGTCATGTTTGATTGTTAGATTTTTTTTTTTACGAATGCATAACTTGCCTTATAGTAAAAATGTGAAAAGTAAGTGCGTTTATTTGTAAGGCTTGAGCTCCTAAGCTACTTAACCGTTTTTAAAATTCTTTAATTAAAAGAAAGCTATATAAATTATCTGTGAGTTACATAGGCTAAACATTTCTTTAGTCTCAACTCTCAACTAGAGATCCTTATGAAAATTGACATAATGAAACCCAAGGTATCAAAAGTATTCCTTTAGAAGTCAATAATTGAAATGCGCTGGAATTTTTACATGCGAATATACATAAACTGCAAGTTTGTCGGAAAAAAAAAGTTTGAACGATGATAGCGAGGACCAAAAAAGTTGGTCAAAAAAATCTGTCCGTCTGTCTGTCTTATTTGTTTGCCTTTCCGTCTGACTAGATGTATATGTACCTAAAGACACCTACAAAAGCCCAAACGGGTGTGCTTAATTCTTTCAAACTAGGTATATCGAGTTTTTAAGGTATTGTACAGAAGTGAAATTGTTTTTTTTTTTGCAGCTCGAAAACTAACGGTACCTGCAACTATAGTTATGTGACTCAATGACTCAAACGATTTTGATTAGTTTAGCTTTTTATGTATGACCGTATGACCTATCAAATGGCTGGAAACAAAGTTACCAAGAATTGCTAAGAAAGGTACCTTCCATAGGACGGGTTTTTTTTTGCTTTCGGCTTTTTCGAAGACGGTTTAACCGATTCTGTCGGAAATTTACACATACATATATATAGGTTAAAGTAGCTTAATTAATACCTAAGTACTACATTCCTATATTTTTAATAAATATTTTTCGTTTTTTCAAAAACATTTCTGTTCATAATTTAATATTTTGAAAACAGATCATTAACTTTTTCAAAAATAATAAGTAGTTATAAATGTAGAAGACCTATGTATTGGAGGAATTTAATTTCTTTTTGAAAAATGTTCTCCAAAAAATGTTTTTGTTCTAAGAAACCAATCCACAAATTTTGATAATTTTACTACCATACATTGAAATTCATACAAAGAATAAGAGTTTCGAAAAATAAATTTTTTTTCAAAATCTCAAGCCAAGACCAATGTCTTATTAGAGCAGGTTGGTGCGATCCAGTAGTGGACTTTATTTTTAAAAATTACTATGGCGAAGGCCAACCCTGTATTTGCCACAAGACATGGAACAACAATCGATGCAGTTTTCTCCAGATATCTTTCTAATTTTCATTCGAAAACACATGTATCTTATTTCTCATACCATAAGCCTATTGTCTCGGTCTTACAATCAAATACAGTAATAACTGATGTATCCGATAATGAAAATAATATAAATATTGAATAAAAATAAAAATCCTATACAAAAATACTAATTTATTAATAAAAACCGATAGTAAATTTAAATATTTGTAGAGAATTAATATATAATATATGTATATATGTATAGGTGCCTCATCATTTTTATTGTTATTATTAATCTTCATTTCCGACCGCTGCAACCTCTTTTTATACTTTTCCATTTTCCGTTTGTATTCCTGAATCTTAAGGTCTTTTTTTACTTGCGATTATAGGTACTATAAGGCAAGTTATGCATTCGTAAAAAAAAAATTTTTTTTTGGACAATCAAACATAACATTATGATGATAGAGAAGCCTAAGAAAGTGGGCCCGACAATTCTGTCTGTCTGTCTGTCTGTCTGTCTGTCTGTCTGTATCGGCACCTACAGCCTAAACAGCTGAACCGATTTGCTTCAAACTTGGTACACAGTATTATTATGGCGTCCTACAGAGGGGTTTTTGGAATTAGCATTTTAGCTTCAAAACTAACGGTACCTGCCATACGATTTTTAGTGAAAAATTGATTTTTCTCGAAAACGGCTCCTACGATTTTCATAAAACTTTTCAAATAGTGTTTTTTAAGTAAACTTTATGTTTTGGCTGGAACAGATTTTTCAGGAAAAGTCTTATAACGGTACCTCCCATAGGACCGGTTTTTTGAAATCCGATTTTCTCGTAAGACACTCGACGGATTTCGATGAAATTTTTAATGTAGAAGCCCTCTTATAAAAGAAATAATATAATATCAAACAAATTTCAAGAAAAGTTTTTTTGAGTTTTTTAAAAAAGTTTCAAATTTTTTTTTTAGTTTTAGTTTTTTTCAAAAACGGTTTAATCTATATTTTTTTTATTTTATTTTTCTGATAAACACTACAAACTGCTAGAAGTTGGCATACTCAAAAAAAATTTTCAAAATCGTTGGACCATTTTTGAAAAAACTGGTCCAACGATTTTGAAAAAAATTTTCGTGAAAACTCAAAAACGTAAAAGAAACCTGATGGCTTACTTCATTTTCTCCAAAAAACATTTTAGGTATTGATTTTTAAGTGATTAATAAAATTTCATATGATTTTTTCAACGCTTTTTCCCAAAATCTCAAGCACCCAAGACCATTTTAACACATTAGAGCAAGTTCGTACGACCCAGTCGTGCCTTTTATTTTAGTACCTGTTCGCGTTTCTTTTTAGCATTTTTCTTTCTTGTTGTAACTAATTTCTTACTTTCTGGTGATCTTAAAGGTGCCGGACATTCTTTTGTGTGATCCTTGGAATCAGGTATATTTTCCTTTGGAAAAGCATTTGTTATGTATGTCGTTCATTACTTTTTTCCTTGCACGATACTTAGAACAATGCTCTCTCCAAGCCTTTTTCACAGCCTATGCTCACGACGACTCATATCTTTAACTAATTTTCTTGTCTTTTTCTTTTTTCTTTTGATATTTCCGCCTTTCTTTTTCTTTCATTTTTTCTCCTTTATTAGGGTCATTTTTAAGTCATTGATATCTCAAACGCTCAGCTATACGTTTTCGTTCTATAGTATTTCTTCTCTTTTTTGTTTGGTGCCTTCGTTTTCGGTGTCATTTTGAGATAAGATGCGCAGTCTGGTATGTCTGACTAAACAAAACCTAAGAAAACAGTCCCCTGTGGTAAGAACAGTCCCCTGTGCTATGAAATGACAGGGGACTGTTGGGCAGGGGACTGTCATTTTTACATGAATACTTAATAAAATAATATTATTTAAGAACATTTATCATCCCTCTACTGCACAAGAATCCATATATTGCTTTTGATTTTTAAAATCCGACTACTGCGATTGTGCAACTGCCACTGGAAAAGTACCGTTTAGATTCCTTAGAATAGATCTTTGTTTATGTGTATTTGTGTATTTGGTTTTCTTTTTCTTTGTGCAAGTGCAAAAAAACCGCAGTCAAATCTAGCAGTGCACGCGGAAAGGGCGTAGTCAAAAAACGCAGAAACAAAAGCTGATTTATTTTTGGCCAGCAAATAATTTAAAGGCTATATTATTTTTTTTAGTGAGATATAATATTGGTAAGTAAGATTTAATTATGAAATGAACAATTATGTCTGTGGAATTCGAGATACGACGCGTTTTTGGCAACGTCCATATATGGCTCCTTATCCATTCACGCAAATATTAAAATACTAGCTGAAAACCCGTCGAAAACGACGGTTATTTATGGCGTCTACTTTTATTAAGGTTCACATAGTTTGCACTGAAAGGTGTCGGACAATAATAAGGATGGTAACCATTGACTTTTCTTAAAAAAAATAGATGAAATCACATCAACTCCCCTTGAGAAACAGATTTTTTTTAAGGCGAAAATCTCAAAAGACACTATGTAGTCCTCCAATTCCTACAATAGTAGTTTGAGATTTTAACGCCACTAAAAACACCTTAAGCCAATACTACTAAATGAGTTATCTATCTCGAAGATGATTAAGTACCAGTTGTATGTACAGTAGCGTTTCAGCACTGAATCTCGTTTTCAACTATTTAATTAGTTGGTCAACTTTATTTAATCCACCGAAATCGATGGATTAACTCTTAAACCACACTTGAACCACCGTCTTAACATTAATTATCCAAACACGAACCTAGGTAAATCGATTTTAAATTTTGATCCGAGGATAAACTACGATTGTACCTACAACTGGCCCTTAGTATAACTATGTAGTCACTGCAAGTGTAAGACTTTGTGTAAGCCTACAATTATGTGCAATCAGCTGAATATTTCCTTATAAACTATATTTTTGGTAAAACACATCTTTTTAATTAATTAATTAATTAATTAAATACGTAATCTACATATACATATACATACTTATATATAAAACTTTAAACGGAACGGAAAGGAATTTTATGAATTTTTCATGCTAAATATTGTTTAGTCTAGGGACGGTTCCAGTGAAGGTTTGGTACCGATCGGATGGAAGACAAAAATAAAATACAATTTTGGTAATTTTTTTTTTGATTTTTTCATATATTTTAGGTTTGAAACATCAGCGAAAGTCCACATAGGCCGATCGGGTGGAAAAAATTAAAATGCAGGCTTTTAACATTTTTTTTTTTTTGATTTTTTCATACATTTTTTAAAATAAAATAAATAAATAAATAAATTGTTGGCACGACAGCTCCAAGCGGGGCCGGGGCCTGTGACTAACACTCTCAACCATTCCTGTGTGTGCGTTGATGTTCAGCAGAAATGGAAGGGACCTACAATTCACCGCCGAATCCGAACGGCTAACAGAGAAGCACTTTCCATGACATTAATTACTCTTGGAGGATTTGTCACTTCCTCGCAAGAGGCAGTACCCCGGAAAAAAACTTAGGTGGCAACGTCAGGGATCGAACCCTGAACCTTTGGCGTAGCAGTCCGACACACTAACCACTACGCCACGGGGTACTACTATTTTTTAGCGGTTTGAAACATCAGCGAAAATTCCGTAAGGGCCGATCGGGTCGAAGACAAACAAATGTAGGCTTTAACCAAAAATATTGTTTATCCGCTAGCATTGAGATGAAATAAATAAATAAATAAATTTTGTAACACTATACATAAGTTCTTTTTGGGCGTAGTAACGCGCGCCGGGTACCGCTACTGCCTAATAAAAAACGTTGATTTATTCAAACAAAAACAAATACGAAAATCAAATTATCTAAAGCAACGTTCCAAATAAAAAGACACTTAAAATAAAATGTTCCAATAGACTCTTTGAATAACTTTTATTAAGACAGCATGAACACAATTTAATTGCAATTTGCTTGGTTTTCCAATAAAAACTAAAATTTTACACGCTTGAACAAATCCATTATCTATCATACGCACATCAGACAAATTTAGCTAGCATCCGGCAGATGTCAATTTTTCTATGTGCGTATGATACGGCATCATTATGGACATATTTGTATCAGGTTGTAAACTTTGGCGTAGCTACTACACGGCAGATGTCGTGCTTTTTCTATGTGCATTGATGTGTATTTATATAAGCACAGCAAAAACATAGCTACTACTCACTAGGGGTCTCTGAAAATGAAAACATAGCACCATTCGATTCGATTCGATTCGATTCGAAAAAACATTGCATACAACCGGCTATTATTATATAGAGGATTCAAGGATGCCATATATGGCTGCTTGTGCATTCACAGAAAAATGGATATTCGAGCTTTTTGCTTTTTTTTGTAGTGAAAAATAATGATTTCATCAAATTTCTTCTACGGAAAAAGATTTTGTGCTGTTCCTGGCGATGGATTTCAAAGTGAGGATGAAATCCTGGAATCGGAGAATGAGCAGGATATGGAGATCGATTATAGAGACACATGGTGGTGCCTGAAACCGATGAAAGCGACTACGATTCGGAGGATGAACAACCATTGTCTACCTTGAAAGCAAGAGAGAACAAAAAGAAGCAAAAGGTTACATGGAGAAACAAGTCTCGTGCGCCATACAAGGAAGATAATTATCCCTTTTTAGGGACCAAAGAGCTTATAGAGGTAATGTCTTGTTTGGATACAACCGCTGATTTCTTTTCAATTCTTTTTACGGGAGAACTATTTGACATGATTGTTGAGAAATCAAACAGAAAAGCATTACAGGACAACATAAATAAGCCGGTAAACATAACTCGAGGTGAAATGGAACAATTTGTCGGCATTTCTTTATTCACGTCCCTCATCAAATTGCCTTCTACTAGACGGTGTTGTAACTATGAATTTGGGCAGTCTTTTGTTTATGAGACCGTGCCATGTAAGCGGTTTGAGGAAATAAAAAGATTTATTCATTTCGGTGATAATGACAAATTTGTGAGGTTTGGCCAACCTGGACACGACAAGCTTTTCAAAGTCAGGTCACACCTGAATAATATAAGGGAACGACTTCTTCTGATACCAAAAGAAGAACACCTTGCAGTGGACGAACAAACAATTCCCACTTTAAGTACCTATTTATTGTAAACATTTTGAATATTACGTAAAACTGTATTAGGGTGTGGTAATAATTTGTCGATGTCAACATTTTGTCTATATTATGCACCAATGGAAATAAAAAACTCAGCGAAATTTCTTAAACCACAATCCGTTACAATATTATCATCCGTTATCAACAATACACTTTTTTTCTTATCTTCAAAGTCTACTTGTGTTTTTTTCTGTTTTATCAGTTTTAATTTTTTTTCAAAATGTAACATTTGTGTTTTACTAAGTTGGGTGTACTTTTAAAAATAAATTTGTGTTCCGAAAAACAATTTTTACACTCTACTAAGTTTTCAATGTCTACTCCGTTTTCCTTTTTTATTGTTCCGAATACATCCCATAACTTACTGCGGTCTCTTTTATTATTAATATTAAATTCGCCATTGATAATTTTTGACTTGATAACGGAATTGTTCTACAAACCACTAACACTACTGGCCATTAAGACATCGGAGTCGTTTGTTAAATCCTAGTTAAATATCAAACTTTAATACAAACAAAACCTTTCTATAAAAGATTTTTTGTCTGTAACTTTACCAAACTAAAGCTAGAAACCAGAGAAAAAAAAACTAATAGAGAGAGACAACTTTCTTCGCCTCCGTCCCAGCAAACCTTTTTGTTTACATATTTTATAACGAGTTGAATTCCCATCGGTGTATACATGTTTTACCCTCGGGCAGAACATACAAAAATCAAAAAAAAAAATCAATGAAGTCAGTGGTGGGATTCTGACATTTGTGTCTCTTTCTCCCTTATTTAAAGGTCTCTTGATTGTAAAAAGAGTACAAAAGAATTGTAAAGAAGATCTGTTAAAAAACTGTGTAATTTACATGAGGGGTATAATTTCAAAACTCTTCTTTTCCACATTGTTAATTTTGAGTTAAACGAAAAAAACTGTTAAAAGTTGGTAAAATGATATTGGCTATTGGTTTCAAGGAAACGTTTGTAATATCATAACATTTGCCCCATGTAGATGCTTAGTTTGTAATATCATAACATTTGCTCCATGTAGATGCTTAGTTACTAATTCAATACCTTGGACGATCGAATCGGGCTGTCAGAATAAAGAAAACAAGAAATAGGCCATCAGCCAATGAGAGAGCTCGTTCTATCGTCCAAAAGGAAACCTCGTTCTATTTAGTTTGGATGAAAAATATAAAGAGATGAAAGAAGAAGCAGATGTTGTTTGTGGCGCGAAATAGAGTCATTAAGAAATATTCTGTAAGACGAAACAGTTCGTATTGTCAAGTATAATCTGGAAAATATTTATATTAATAGAAAAGATACTTTGATCTGTAATAAATAATAAAGAATAATTAAATTAAAAATTTGTCTCCTTTCAACTCAGATGTGGGGTATATTCACCTATTGAGCAACCAACTAAATTTAAAATAAAAAAAAAAAAAACCATTTTACTACCCAATGGCTGACCAAGCAACAAGAAAGCAAATGATGGACGAGCTAAGGGACGCAGGCATTAACGTGCCCGCAACCATCACCATACCTCGGCTTAAACAAATGACACCTAGGTACCATAGCTGCTGGCCCTTCAACCGCTGCCGAGAGTCAGGACGACGCCGCTGCCCGCCCGACCCAAGAGAACAATGCCCCTGACGACACTGATGCCCGACAAACAATGAAAGACAACGAACCAGTCGAGGAGCCTGCAGCACTGAGGAAACCGAAGCCGAACCTGCTGCCACTGAGGAAACTGAAGCCGGACCTGCTGCCACTGAGGAAACTGAAGCTGAACTTAACCACAAATTGGCCCTACTGCGCAAACGCCATGAAGTCATTTTACTGCAGCAAGCGATAGCTAAGTTGGAGCTAGCTGAGTCACCATCCACACAATGCGCGACACTTTCGTCTATGCCGTCCACTGCGTCAACATCTCGACTGACGTTAAGAGACATCGAACACACTATAGTGAAATTCGATGGCGAATCCAGAACCCATAATGTGCGTGATTTCTTAAGAAATTTTGAGAGAGTCGTGAACATGGTTGGTGCGGACAACTTATTCCGCTATACATCATTATGTAATTCACTAGTTGGTACCGACAGAGTGCTCCTTAACAAGGATGCACTTAGTTATGACGACCTGAAGACGATGCTACTGAAGGAGTTCGGCCGTATAATAGGCCGCAATGAAATTTACCACATGCTCACGAAACATAAATGGAACAAAAAAGACAACGTTTGCCGGTACGTGCTAGAGATGGAGGACATTGCTGCCCGCTGCAACTATATTGACGAATTCGAACTAATAGGATTTATCATTAATGGGATGCAGGACACCACACCAGAGTCACATTTACTAATGAACGCCCGAACAATAGCTCAGTTCAAAGAGTCTTTGGATCCGTATGAACAGCGACGCTATAATTGGCTCGCTACCAAACCTGAAGTCACCGCCCGCCGCCCCAAGACAGAAGACACTGATGCCCCGAAGCAGCAATATGAGACCTGACGCAACTGATACAAAAAAAAAGTCCGTTGCTACAACTGCACACAGATGGGTCATTACCAGAACAAGTGCCCGTATGATAAAAGACCAGATAGTAGCTGCTTCCGCTGTTGGAAGACGGGACACGACCACCGTAGCTGTCCTAACCCGAAGAAAATATTTAAGCCAATCAGGAGTACAACCAGTGACGTCTGGCACCTGATGGAACTGGGTAGACAGTTACTCCAATTGGTTGATCTCGTTGCAACTTGAGCACTCACATACATCTTTTGGTTTAAAGCCCTCTCACCACGTCAAGGTAGATGCACTCAAGAAGGTTTTTTTTCAGTTTTTTTTTTTTTTTTTTTTTATTTTTTTTTTCTGTTTTATAATTTTTTTTTATTTTTTTTTTTTATTTTTTTTTTTTTGCTTTTTTGCTTACATTGTTTTATTTAATTTTTTCATTTTTATTTTTTGAGTTTTAATTTTTAAAATTTGTATTTAGTAGGTAGTCGTCTTTCTGTTTTTTGTGTTAGTTAAACTTGCTTGTATATGAGTTCAATGCGCCTGTTCTTTTGTTTGGCAAAAATGTCGACGACTTTGTTTTTGAATTCCTTTGAATTCATTAGATTTCTTAAAAGTTCTTTTTCTATCGACAGAAGAGCTAAGTTTGAAAGTCTCGAATCGGCCATTCTATTCCTAGAATAAGTTTTTATTCGTTTCAATGCACTCATTAATCTTTCGCTAGATGCTGTAGAAACCGGAATTGTCAAAAATAGTTCAAGCAAAGTGAATGTCTCTGAACATACTTTTTCAAGGCGATTTTCAACTAAGTAATCTAACAAGTTTAGGGGTTTCAAATGTTTTGATTCATCAGAATAAATTATTTGGAGCTCATTTTTTAATTTTTCTGCATCGAAATAGCTTTTATATTTTCTAATGAGCATTTGATAAGGCTTATTGGGGAATTTTTTTTCATAGGCAGTAAATCTGTCCTGATCTAATAGCTCAACGAATGCTATTTCTTTTAGGTCACTAAACCTAAGTTCTAGCTGTACTATTATGCAATCTAAGATTTCAAAGGCCATCCTAGACACAACTTCGTTTTGTGACCTCGCAGATCTGGTTCCATATGACTCTTCTTCCAACTCCTTTAATATTTCGTTTGTTTCAAGAATGCATTCAGCTACTGTATCTTCGGTTCTTAATCTTTTTATATTGTCAATTATGCCATTAACTTCAGTCATGCAAACAGCTATGTTGGATGTAATTTTATTCTGAAGTACATTAAACAAGTGATCAATAAAAGCAAAAATTTTTGAATACAGACACAAGTAGAAAATAAATTAAAAATCGTGAATAATGCGCTGTAGTCCTAATGCGGCATTGATAGTTTCACTATCAAAACGATCATTTTTTTAAAATAAATGTAAAGGCTTTAGACAGAAGAACAATGTGAGCTTTTATAGTATGCACAGCCCTAGAATGGTAATTCCATCTTGTTTCAGATGGGTGAGGCAAAGAAAAGCCTTCATCTCTGAGCACACTTCTTGAAGTGGAGCGGGCAAAAAAAGAATGAAATGCAGACAAATTGCATATAAATAATTTAACATCCTTTATATGCTTTGAACCAAACAGCAGGACTAGATTCAGTTGATGTGCCCAACAATGTACAAATATTGTATTGGGACATATTTCCTTGATGAGAGCCTGAACTCCTCCCTTGTGCCCAGCCATTACACTTGCTCCATCATATGTTTGGCTGATTAGTTTATCTTTGATTTTTCTTTTTTCAAGAACACATTCAATTACTTTTGCTATACCCTTAGCTGTTTTGTCCTTTGAAACATTAAAGAACCCTGAAAATCGTTCAAGAACTTTATTATCTTTGACGAATCTTAAAATGACGCAAAGTTCGCTACAGCACGACACGTCTGTGGTTTCATCTGCCTGGATTGAAATGAATCGGCATGAATCCAATTCAGCCTGGATATAATCGCTTACACCCACTGTTAGCGATTCAATCAAATCGTTTTGAATAGCATTTGATGTGCCTTTAAATAACGATGCAGATTCAAGATGGTCTTTCATTATACTTTCACCGTTGGACAAAAGTTCTAGGAGTTCTAAATAATTCCCTCGGTTTTGAGACCCCATATTCTCTTCATTTCCCCTAAGGGCGAGTTCTTGCCTAGCCAAAAAACTAACAAAATCTAATAGCCTAAAAACAATAGCACGATTTTTATCAACCTGCAGGTTATGCTGAATTGCAGAAAATTTACACGCACTAATTAGCTCATGGTCAATTCGAACCGTATCTAAAATTTTTATATTTTCGGCGTTGACAATGTGAGACTTTGAACTTTCGTGTTTTTTTGCTTTGGCCTCAAAATTTTTGACGGAATTTAAACCATCTTTCCCAAATGGACAATCCTGCCCAAACAAGAAACATGGATAGCAAAACACTTTGTTTAAAATTCCTTGAAGCCAATCATATTTCGTGTACCATTTGTGTTGGAATTTTTTTACGAATTTTCCATCTTTCTCGAATAAATCGAGAACTGGCTTCTGAATTTTGTTTTTTATAATTATTTTGTCTTCAATTGATAAAATTGAAAATTTAGTATCTTTATTGTTTAAAAAGTACTCGAAAATATCAATATCGCCTGAAAAATCCATTCTACATAAATGAATGCGTTAACTTGCAAAATTACGCAAACTCACATGCGCAACATAAACCTTCTCTTACAGGGTTCCGTATGAGAATGAGAATGAGAATGAAAATTGAAAATTCTCATTCTCAAATCTCAACCACCAGAAGCCAGAACCAGATTCCAGTCCAGATCCACTAGGTATATAAAACAAACAAAAAAAACCACCATTTGTGTGTCGCCTGTCGCTGTTGTTGTCGCTGTGGCTCATTCGGCAAACTTCGAACTAAGAATAAGCTTAAAAACAAACGAGCGATTAGACAGATTCAATTCTGTCTATGCGCTCGA
Organism: Platycheirus albimanus; assembly: GCA_916050605.2. Lineage (NCBI taxonomy): Eukaryota > Metazoa > Arthropoda > Insecta > Diptera > Syrphidae > Platycheirus > Platycheirus albimanus. Next base: position 90,903,889 of record OU696696.1, read on the forward strand.
TAGAAATAACATTATAGGTAAGTATGGTATGCTGTGTATAGCCCCTTCCCCTTCTTTTCTCTTCATCTTCAATCTTCACACAGTTTGGTTAAAGCACGAAGACTCAGTCTTCGGGTTGTTCGTCATACTTTGTGTTCTTGTATCGTTGCTCGTATTTCGTATAGGTGTAGCCATAGCGAAGTGATCGTGTAAGAAGGTAGAAGTAGGTATAAAGGCATGTTGGTATGGTGGTGATAGTAGATAGTAGTACCCAGTAGGAAATTTCCAAATATTCACTACTGAAGAAGCTGCTTTTTCCTCGAGGAAAAGAAGTATCATCAATGATTTTACTACTGAATCATAGATGAATTTAACATGGGCTTGTCATTGGGGGTAAGTACCTGCACCCATTCTCGATGAACCTTTTGCGATGAAATCACTGCACCCATGGAATCTTCGAATTCATAAGTTCTTTTTTTGGGTGAAAAATTGGTTCTTGGGATGTGATGCTTTCATCACAGAATATTAATTCATGAAAAATGCATAATTTTTTAGTGAACTTCCTCAGTGAAAGATCCATTGAAAATATGAATTTTTCACTGCTGAAATGTCTGCTTATATAGAACTTGTTTTTTCAGTTATGAAAGGCAGTAAAATTACGGAATACCTAGTTTCTTAAAAGAAAGAAAATGAATAAAATCATAAAAAAATAGTTTTTGATGGTTTGTTTATTTTTAATTATTTATTTAAAACAATGCCAAAGAAAAAAAAAACGCTTGCTGCAGTTCGGAGAAGAGCTGATCACTTCATGCGTGTCATCTTGGCGTTCATAAGAGAGCTAAAGAATAAAGAAACACTGTCATAAACTTCCAAGTCATGTAAAACAATTTATTAAAATTACCGTTGGTGAATTGTTCTCCTTGTTCATCTTTTGATTGGTCTAATTTTTGTTTAAATTATGTATTTACACTTTATGAACACTTTTTAAAAACTGAGATACTTTGAGGATACGCACGACTGCTGTAGTTAATGACCAAATCAAAACTAAATCTTCTAGAACAAAAGAAATGACTTCCGACAAAAAAGGACCTAATTAATGGCGCCGACCGGTCGAGGGAAAGACAAAAAAGAGGGTTCATCTACTTTTGCATCAGAAAATTTTTACTCGGAGGTCAAAATCTATTCAACAGGCAGAAAAAAGTAATCCAAAAGAATTTCAATTTAGAGTCTCTTTCCTCTCAGCTCAGGTAGAATATTTTGCCAAGCGAACAGAGTGCATGAAAAGATACATACCTTTTCATAAGCGATATCAGCACTTTTTTGCCAAAGTAAAGATAAGGGTTGTTTTGTGAGTAAAGACTAGAAAAAGAATTCTAAAACCGGTGAAAAGGTGCAGGAAAAATGTATTGCTTTCATAATTGAATTCCTTAGATGTTTAGGTGCCAAGATAAGATATTGATGTGTTTTGTGTTTTCTCTACCTGTTTTGGCGAGCAAAGCAGAAGATGAATCTTAAATGGCGAACCGCTGAGGGGTTGCATGACTATTCATGTGTGAAATCAGTGAACTCCTTCTCATAAATGAAACTGACAGAAATGATTTCACCAAGGACTTTTTCATTGAGGAGCAAATTTTCTACTGCTATAGCAGTAAGTAGGTGAAGAAACAAAATTATACGAGCAAAACAGGATATGTGTTGTTTTATTCTTTGATGTTAAAAAAAGCTTTCTTACTGGTTGTTTGGGATAGGACATAGGAAGGATATAAATTATAACTTAACCACAATTCTTTACAATGTCATGTCTCTTAATGACTTATATTTTGTTGGTTGGTTTCAAAATCATACAAATAGATCATATTAAGTTTTATATCATGTAAAAAAGAGGGTAGACGCTGTCTAAAACGTCTAAAGTACGCTCCGTCACTGATGTACAACTGCTGCTGTTGCCGATGCCACTGATGAACGGAGTTGCCCTAGTTACCACGGTGACACCGACGTAGAAGACATTGTATTTAGATGCTGTAAATTTGGTAAGTGTTGCCTACTTTATTAACAAAGTTAAGCGCAGAGAATCTAAGGAATGTTTATCTCTTTTTGATACCGGTAGTCCAACTAATTTTATACGGAAAAACTGATGACGTATCGAAGAATTAAAGCCGAGATAACATGCAAGAACATCAGTAAAAATGTAATTTTAAATGTAGTACCAAACGATACAATGAATATTCCATCAATCTTAGGCCGTAACTTCTTAGATGCCTTCAGTATACACTTATGTCAATTGAAATACGAATGTAAATCCTTAAGTTATTTAAATAAACATCCTTTCGATTAACAATTGCATTTCTGTGCGCTTAACTCAAACATTGTTGATAATATAAAAGTGGTAGAGGATCATTCAGTTGTGGATGAAACAGTTGTCCAACCGAGTATACGATTTGATGAGAATGGGTCCCAGGTCACCGCAGTACAGTCGGTGGTGGTTTGCATCGCGAATGATGAAGGCCTGAATGACATTATGTCAATCGAAACTGAAGCAGTGTCAACCGAGGCAGATGTTAATCCTGTTCTGGATAAGTTGCGCTTCGAGGCATTAAGAGATATAATTAGGGATAATTATTTAGAAGCAAAACAGATTAGTTTCAAACCATATGATTATGAAATGCATATAAGTTTGACTAGCGATACGCATTTTCATTCTTTACCACGCCGCTTCTCGTTTTATGAGAAGAGTGAGTTACGCAAAATTACAGATGATCTGTTAGCAAAGAATATTATTAGGCCAAGTGATTCTCCATATGCATCCGCCATAGTATTAGTGAAAAAGAAGAACGGTGAAATTCGGAAATGCGTGGACTATCGTCCGTTAAATAAGCTAACCTTTAGAGATAACTATCCGTTGCCCCTGATTGAAGACTGTATAGAATATTTGGGTGGAAGAAATTACTTTTCAACCCTCCACTTACGAAACGGATTTTTCCATGTAAAAATGGCTCCTGATTCTGTAAAATATACAGCTTTTGTCACACCTTACGGTCAATTCGAATATATGCGTATGCCCTTTGGTCTGAAGAATACACCAGCGGTCTTTCAGAGGTATATCCATAACGTCTTTAGGGATTTGATTGATGATGGCCTTATTATCATCTATATGGACGATATCATCATAGGGACGGTTGATTTTGAATCGCATTTGCAATTAGTAGCAAGGGTCTTATAACGAACGAAATAAAGTGGTTTAGAGCTTAGGTTGAGTAAGTGTAAATTTGGTTATAATGACATAGAGTATTTAGGCTATCGCGTCAACTCCGAAGGGATATGTCCAAGCGATTTGCATGTAGAGGCCATTCGATATTACCCAATACCGACGAACCAGAGGGAAGTTAAAGCATGTTTGGGGTTATTTTCTTATTTCAGAAAATTCATTCCGAATTATGCAAGGACTGCTAAGCCCTTTCAACAGTTAATTCATGACGGGGCTGGGTTCATTTTGACTGAGGAATGCAAACGAAAGTCTGACGAATTGAAAAGAAGATTGTCTTTGACGCCAGTTCTCTCCATCTATGACCCAAAGAAGGAAACTGAATTGCATTGTGATGCAAGTTCTGCTGGTTTTGGCGCCGTGCCCTTATATCGTCAATCGGATGGAAAACTATATCCGGTTATGTACTTCTCCAAGGCCACAACTGCCTCCGAAGCACGATGTCACAGCTTCGAGCTAGAGACATTGGCGGTCATATACGCCTTGCGAAGCTTCGGCGTTTATCTAGATAAGATTCCGTTTAAGATTGTTACTGATTGCAACTCGCTAATAATGACGCTAAATAAAAAACAACTTAATCGGAAAATAGGTCGGTGGGCGTTAGAACTAGAGAATTATAACTACACCATCCAGCATCGGGGCGGTGTAAATATGGGACATGTCGACGCATTGAGCCGTTGCCACACCGCAGGAACTGGCCATCCCGCGGGATCCCTATGTGGATGAAGAGCTTAAGATGCCAAGTCGCCATTGCAGTGTAGTTTATGCCGTGGACTTTGACGAGATATACTCTCAGATCCAAATCACCCAAAATCGTGACGAGTCCATAAGACAACTGCGGGAACGACTGGAAACAGAATGGGTGGTAGGCTATGATCTAGTAGATGGGTTAGTTTTTAGAAAAAGTGACTCTGGAATACTGCAGTTATTTGTCCCGAGTGAGATGGAAAGCAATGTGATTAGATTTATTCATGAAAAATTGGTCACCTAGGCATTGGAAAGACATGCGATCAACTGAAAAAGAATTATTGGTTCCCAAAAATGGTAGAAAAAGTTGAGAAGTTTATACGAAATTGTATTCGTTGCATAATGTGTTCGGCTCCTGCTCGTATTATCGTGCGCAATCTGTATAGCATCCCCAAGGAGCCAGTTCCATTTGAAACCATACACTTGGATCATTTTGGTCCCTTGCCGTCCATAGTTTCAAAGCGTAAACACATCTTAGCGGTCATTGATGCCTTTACGAAATATGTGCAGTTGTATGCAGTTAACTCTACGAGTACCAAAGAAGTCAGAGCGTGTCTGGACAAATACTTTAGTTATTATAGTCGTCCGAGACGCATCATAATTTTTACATCCCTTGAGTTTGATGCCTACCTCCTGGAGCGTAGGATTACGCATGCCGTGGCGGTAGCCGTGGTGTCTCCGCAAGCGAACGGGCAGGTAGAAAGAGTAAACAGGATCCATAAATCTATGCTTAGTAAAATAAGTGAACCTGTCAGTCATGCCGATTGGTCTAATCTGTTAGGTCGTGTCGAGTATAGTCTGAATAACACTGTGCACTCAACTACGAAGAAAACGCCAAGCCAGTTGTTGTTCGGTGGAGAACAGAGGGGTGAGCTAGCCGACGAGTTGACAGAATATCTTGAAGAGAAACAGAACGTAGCTCCAGTACGTGATCTAGAAGGGATGAGAGCATCTGACTCGGATGCTGTTGTTAGTTCGCAAGAGTATGATTTAAATTATTTTTTAGCGCGAAGTAGACCTGCAAAGACATACTCCGAAGGCGATTTCGTCGTGATTCGTAATGCCGACACAGAGATAGGCACCAATAAAAAATTTATACCGAAGTTCTGCGGGCCATATCTTGTTTATAAGGTTCTGCCCCATGACCGATATCCGATATGCCATCAGGGATATAGAGAACTGTCAGATGACCCAGATACCATATGATGGTGTCATTGAAGCTTCACGTATGAGAAAATGGGTAACAGATGATTGCGCACTGAATAATCCGACGCAACTTGAAGTGGGCAACACTTGCTAGAACCTTAGTAATTATAAGAATAAGTTAATTAAATCGAGGTCGATTTTATGTCAGATTGGACGAGTTGTAATATCATAACATTTGCCCCATATAGATGCTTAGTTACTAATTCAATACATTGGACGATCGAATCGGGCAGTCAGAATAAAGAAAACAAGAAATAGGCCATCAGCCAATGAGAGAACTCGTTCTATCGTCCAATAGGAAAGCTCGTTCTATTTAGTTTAGATGAAAAATATAAAGAGATGAAAGAAGAAGCAGATGTTGTCTGTGGCGCGAAATAGAGTCATTAAGAAATATTCTGTAAGACGAGACAGTTCGTATTGTCAAGTATAATCTGGAAAATATTTATATTAATAGAAAAGATACTTTGATCTGTAATAAATAATAATGAATAATTAAATTAAAAATTTTTCTCCTTTCACGTTATAAGTTCGTAATAATCTTTAAAATTAAAAAAAATCATTTAAATTTGGAAAAAAAGAGTTCTAAAAACAAACGATTGGAATAGTTGACTTTTGATTCAACCTTTTTAGGAATAAAGGAGATTTGAAAGGAAAAAATACTTTTTTAAAGATTTAATTATTTTGTTTTATAATTTATTATTATTTAAAAAAAAACTTAACTAAAAACATAAAACCTTCAGCCTTCAAAGAGATCACAAAAATGTGATAATTATTAAAAAAATAAAACTTAAAAATAACTTCACAGCATTTAAAATATTTATAAAAAAAGAAACAAAAACAAATAAAAAACTTTAAAAGCTAAACATACATATACGAAATTCTTTAGCTTTTTAGCTTTTTTGCTTGAGAAAATTGGAATTTTCTTTCGCCATATTCCCAATAGAAGTTCGTTTACATACTCCGATTCCTCCATGATCTATTTATACAAAATAATTTACTTATTAAATACAAATAATCTTATAAAATCACTATTTCATCTGCGAGCTTACCAAAGATGTTTTCTTCACAAGATTGACTGTCGCCTTTTTGCGATGCAAATCGAGTGACACCTATTTAGGTCTTTTATTTTCTGATCACTTTCAGAGCAGAGGTTCTCAACTTCTCAGTAATACTTTGTTTTAGACGTATAAAATTGCTACAAAAGGAAAGAAAATTATTAAGCTCAATAGCTTCTAGGCGTAGAAAAACCTATTGATTGAAAAAAAACAAAGAAAAGTCATACATATGTACATACCCCACACAACATATCAAATAAATGTAAATACACTTAAAACATAAATTCAAATAACTTTACCTCTTCGCGTGCGCATATATACATACAAATAAACGAAAATGGATGCATTCGCTTTAACTAATATGTCACCAAAGCAAGTCAAACCCACGACCATTTGTGTTTCAAATAGAACCATAACATACTAAATTTTCCATTTGAAAATTTATTCGGTTTGGTTTTTCCTATCGCTATAACTGCCCCCTAAGCGATAATAAGAAATCAAAATAGTAGGTCTTTGATTTAAAAAAGTTCCTTTTGATGCATTCATAGGATAAAATCGTGCATGTTAGGGTCTACATCCAATGTTGGCATCATTTCTCGGTATGTAGAAAAAAAAAAAAAAAAACAAGTCCACACGAACGGTCGCTCAGAGAGAAACAGATTAAATATTTTTGTATATTTAAAAAAAATTTTGGTTTGTTAACATTGCAAAACAGGCGTTTTGTTTAACCTTTTACCGACAACATAATATAAGATGTTAAACCTACAAAAATAAAAAAATGCCAAACCAAGCCGAAGACTGGAAATCATATCAAATTTAAAAAAGACTACCTGTCCTGTAATAAAATCAAGTATTTATGTCATTGAATTATACAGGGTGCGCCTTACTTATTTGAAAGGTCAATAAAAAAAAGTACTTCAGTTATTGTTTTAAATTTTTTTTTTATTTGAGAATACAAAATCCCAATTTTTTTTTATGCAGTCTTAAAAATGACATCGGATAAATGGCGACCCCCATTGCACATACACTGATGAAGTCGATTTTTGAAATTCGTATGCACTCTTCACAGCATATCAATCGGTATGTTGGCAATGGCGTCGCGAATGTTGTTCTTGAGGTGTGCTTTGGTCCGTGGTCGATCGACATAAACCAAGGATTTCAAATAACCCCATAAAAAGAATTCGCATGGAGTCAAATCTGGAGAGCGTGCGCGGAAGGCACGTTGCGTAGCAACAAGTGAGCGACCGTTAGAAAAGAAGCTCTCAACTGCGAAGGCCCGCTGCTCTCTAGACCAGAGCATGATGGCAACTGACTGGAGGGAGAAACAAACTTGGGAACTTCCCCCTCCAGATGCGCCCCCTCTTGCCCCTCTACCCGCCCAACTCACCGCGCGGGAATTTTTTCAAATAAGTAAGTTTCTCTGGCGCACCCTGTATTTGTATCAATAAAATCTAATCTAAAAAGGATGGCACAATCATTGTTTTGATATCAAGGCTGCATGATACACAAGACTGATTTTTTCCCGGAGTGTAAATGAAAACTGAGGATGGTTTCCCAACTCAAGAACACTCTTTATATACATATGTATGTAGCTGGCGATATGAAAAGCATGACATTTCGAGATTTACGACGCACTCATCAGCGACTGCTCTTGTGCCTTGTTTATGGTAACCACAAATGAAATCATTAAAAAAAAAAAAATAATTAAATCTGTAAAGCCGTTCCCAAGTTATAGAGCACAAAAAAAAAAATTCCGGTTAATTTTAATATACCTACAATAGATTAATTAGATATGTGATATGTTTTAGATAACAAAATAGTGTCTAAAAGAAAAAAAATTAAAAACAATGACACAACCAAGTTCGATTGCTGTGGCCGATGTACAATAACTGCTGGCACAATAAAAAAAGGCGTGTGGCACGCCCAAAACTGAGCCTTTTTATTGCCAGGGCAATCACTATGAGCTCATCAGTAACATTCAATTTTAAGCTTGCAGATCGATTTGAACAAAACAAGACAAAACTTAAAATTTTAAGAATTAGATTTTGATTGGAAATAGCGATTGAGTGTATTTTACAATTCTTGCACTGCACTCTGTTAGGTAACTAAGGAATACGAAATGAAGGGTTCATCTTCTTACTTCAAAACTGCGACCAATAGTTAGAAAATATTTAAAAATTAATACATATTACGACTTTTGACGGGAACGCCCCTTAAAAGTAAGCGTGTCCTAAAAATGTGTAAGAAAAAAATTAAAGCACTGACTGAGCTTTGGTCATTAGTCAATTTTTAGGCACTTGTGAATGTATGTGTAAAACTCAAGCTGAATCGAACAATTTTTTAACGATCCTACCTGAATAAAGGTATATTTTAAAAATCACGCCCTTAAAAGTGGGCGTATTGACAAAATGTACAACAGGAAACGTAGAGATATATTTTTCGTAAAGCGAACGGAAAATAATACGGGCAAGTGCGAGTCGGACATGTGACTAAAGTTGGCCCCGCCATTTTTTATTTTTATATAAAATTTATTGTGCTGCTTTGTGCTTGACTTGTGCTACTATGTGCCGTAAATATAAAAGTTGTATCTTTAAAGCTCTAGCTTTTATAGCCAAAAAACGATTTTATGAATAAAGTTAGCCCCGCCATTTTTTTTTCTTTTTTTTAAGATTTCTTGTGCTGTGTTGTGCTCCGTTTGTGTTGCCATGTGCCGTTAAGATTATTTTTTTATTTTCAAAGCTCTCCGTTTTATAACCAAAAAACTTTTGTATGAAAAACAAGAAAAAAACACGGCCATTTTTTTTTTACTTGTGCTGAGTTGTGCTCCTCTTGTGCTATCATGTGCCGTTTAAATACAAAATGTATCTTAAAAGCTCTAGTTTTTATAGATAAAACCGATTTCATGATTAAAGTTAGCCCCGCCATTTTTATTTTTTTTAAATTTCTTGTGCTGCGTTGTGCTAAACTTGTGCTGCTATATGCCGTAAATATAAACTTTTTATCTCCAAAGCTCTAGCTTAAATAGCCAAAAAAAATTATCTTAACACTAAATTTAGCCCCGCCATTTTTTTTCTTTTTTTTTTTAAGATTTCTTGTGCTGTGTTGTGCTCGGGTTTTTTTTCAATTCAGTTCTTATTCAATTCATTCCTTAATCCAAATTAACAGCTAGACCAAACACCTTAAAAACTAGCTTAAATATCTACTTAACATAACTTACTGGCCCTATGCGGGCGCTCTAAATTATCCCATAACCATTATTCTGTTGCCTTTCGCCTTAAAACTAACTTATTTTAAGGAATTCATGCATATATTTATTTATTTTGAGAAAATATTATAAAAAAACTCAATTTAAGGATCTTTCTTATTTTGTATATAAAACTTAACACTACCCTAGTACCTAAATTAAACCTATTTAAAATTACATAAAACTAGAACAGTCACAGCAGCAGTTTTGTGTTTTTGTTATTTTTTTGTGTTTTTCGTGTTTTGTATTTTTTTTTAAATTTTTTTTTTATTTTTTTTTGGTTGTGGTTCTTGGTTAAAAACCAGAACTTCATCTTCGTTTGATTTAATATTGACATGTCTGATTACCTCAGATCGAGCTGGTAATATTATCCTATTGTTTGGGTAGACTATAGGCATTTGAATACTAGTATGAAAATTTTGAGGTCTAAGTATGAACCAACTGTGTTCTTTGGTGAAGTCTAATATGCAATTATATTTTTTTATAAAATCCATACCCAGTATTCCGTCACAAGGTATCGGAAAATTATTATCTACCACGTGAAATTCATGAGGTACCAAAAAATTTTCGATTCTAAGATCTAACTGTAGTGATCCTAGTGATTGTATCGTGCCTTGTCCTATGCCACTAATATTGGTGGTGTGGAATATATTTAAGGAATTATATTCATTATTTATTTGTTTTAATAATGAAATGTCTGCACCCGTGTCAACTAAGAGTGTTAAAAGGTTATTAGAATTGTTGTTGTATGCGTTTACAAATATGCTAAGACTTAAGTTAAGATTGTATACTTTTTTATTAAGATTTTTTAATTTCCCAAGGGGAGATTCAAGTTTTCCGAGTCTAGGCTTTGTGCAGTGACTCGCACATTTTGAGATCGGTTGCCATTATAGATTCTGTTGTTTTGGCCGCCTCTTCTGTAATTGTTATTTGGTCTGTTGTAATTATTGTGATTATAACTACTGCGACCTCCGCGAAAAGAATTACCACGGTAGTTTCCACGAAAACTACCGCGAGGCTGCCCATTATATCGACATTTACTGAACAATACCTTATCGGCTTGTCCGCTAGCCTTCGTACAACTACTTACGAATTTGGAGACGGCTTCATTCATATTAGTGAATTGTCCCGCCTCCATTATTAATTTAACTTTTTCATCGGAGCAGTTTTGTGTCATGGCAATAACTGCCTGCTCATTTGAATATTTATCAGCTTGGTCTGCGGTTAGACCATCTGATATATAGGCACCTTGTAGTGATTTTGTGAGTTGTTCAATCTCTTTTGTGTATTGGTTGGCTGTTTTATTTCGCTGTTGAATGTTCATCAGCTTAGCCACCAATACCTGGACTGACTCACCTTTCACTGACAATTTAATTTTATCTCTTATAGCGGAAAGCGTCGACTCGCTAGTTATAAGATTTCTAGCTATCGAATTCAGGTTTAACTTTTAAATTTCTATGCCTTAGTAATTTTTTTAATTTTTGTTTATACCCTTTTATTATTACAACTGAAGCTAATTGCTCTTTTGAACTAAAATTATTTTTATGTTTGTCAATTAAATTTTTTGCTTGTCTATAACTACCTAGCAATATTTGATAATGTTTAGTAAAAGTTAGTTCTGAAACGTTTTGCTTTCTATAAACCGATTTATATGATTTGTCAAATTTTTCTTTAAATACTTTTAGTTTTTTTAGGACGTCTGTCCAAGAATCCATTTAGTGTAGGTACATAAAATATTACCTAAAACACATTTTTTGAATAATAGTTTTGATTGTTTTTTATTTTAAGCTAATGTATTAACTGAAGCCGCTCTTTGTAAGTATTTTATTTTTAATTTTTTCTTTTGTATTTTATATATTTTAAAAATAAAATTTGCACACAATAGTGCTGTTATTATAAATAACATTATTTTAATACTTTCCATTTCTGGCATTTGTTCTATTTTTTCCTCTAACTTCACTTCATTTATTACGTTTGCCTTGGCATTTTCATTTTTCGAATTTTTACCTCCCATTTTTTTTTTTTTTATTTACTACTTATTATTTTTTTTTTACAATTAATAATTTAGTAATTTAAGAATTGTTATAAATAAATAGTAAAAAAAAAAAGGATACTTAATAAAATAACGGGAACCAGGTAGCATGATGAGATTACACTTTCCAGCTTCGTTCCATATTTCCGTTTAGTGAATGTAAGTCCGTTTAGTTTTCCATTCATATTTGGCGGTCATGTAAAACAATTCTTTCAACAATGTAAAACAATTTAACTTATGTAAAACAATTTTGTTCATTCATATTTTGTGTGATATCGCTGATTGTGTATCATATCGCTGAATTTCACTTGTTTTTATTTTTATTTTGGCGTTTATTGAAACCGCTTAAGTAGTTGCACTTTATTTATTTTTGTTTTCGACACCAAGATTCAATCTCACTTTAATCTTCACCTATTCTTTTGTTACTAAATTCATGCCCATTTTTATGTTACTTGATTTTCACTTAGACTTTATTTGCACTTAAACTAAACAAAGGGGAGAATTTAAACAAGGTTTTTATTTTACTTAAAATGGTCATTATGATTCGATATCTAAAATTCACTGATCACGGTCGCCATGTAAAACAATTTTTACATATAATGAAAACACGTCCGTTTTATATTAGGGTTAAAGCTTTATTGAATTGAAGATATCAAAAAGAATATTTCTTAGGACAGAATAAATTGATATACATTTGTGGAGTCATCATTAAATCGTGAGAAATATATTTCGTGGGAAGTATAGTATGCCGATGTGCACATCGTCGCATATCAGCGTCGCGACGCATCGGGTGACGAGTAATTCTCGTTATCCAATACGAACGTCGTTATGGCATAGATATGCAATCGTAAGCATACTACATCTGTGCCACCATGTTTGCCCCCCTAAAAAACTACCTTATACCTATGTAAGCTGACCAAGGCGATAACGTTGACCAACTTTAAAAAACTCGAATTTCGCCGCTCATCCACCAAAAGTGCCGAGCTTGTTTAATTATATCCCGACGGTCCCGATTGGACACAGCCCTACTGAACCGAAGGCGCTCTGCTCCGTCTCCTGTGGCGACGTCTCGGTCATACAGGAGTCGCCGATCCACAGTTTTACGGCTGACGTGGTAGATTAACGGAACCACCAATCAATCTTGTATCAGCCCTCGACTATCTAAAAAGAGGAAAGCCTCAGGTGGAATGAAGCCGCTTAAACGTGCATTTTCAAAGTATTCATCATTTGGGTAGTAAGCCCCAAAGATGAGTCCATTAGAAGAGGTCATAGCTCTCGCAACATGACCACGAATAAGCTTCAACAAGAAGTTATCTATCCTGTTTATGTTAGCCATATTGTATAGGACCTCGTTGGAATAGTAATGTTTGTACTTGGACTCTGGTGTTCTGTGTAATCCAAGGCAGGTCCTAAGACACTGCCTCTCAAACACCCGAATCTTTTCCATTTAAGATGGGGCAACGTTGAACCACACAGGGCGCCCATAGGCAATCATCGGCCGTATGAGGGCCATGTAGCAAATCACCTGCTATAAAACAGCCGTTTTGTCAGGGCAAAATCTCCCCTAGCCTGGACAGAGCAGCATCTACATGTCGATTGAAATACAGATACTGATCCAACCAGATGCCAAGGTACTTTACCACACTTTTACTCGCCAATGGATGTCCACTTGGCCCAACGATCACTAGATTTCTCCAGTTCTTTCTCGTATCCCTAGGAGCCCTAGACAATGGGGTCTTCGCAATATTGTTGAAACTTGTCGAAGTCACGCTGCAAGAGATTCCTTATGTAGACCATTTTTTATATCAAATGTTGTGGTAGAAGTTACATTGCCACTTTTGACAACAAACTTTCTACCATTAAGCATGTCATAAAGAATGTATAACAATGGTTTACTTATGCCAAGTCTGGTCAGCTTCAGATAAAGACCGTCTAACCAAACGGTGTCGAAGGCCTTTTCCAAATCAACCAAAACGGCACCCGTGCATTGATTTTTAGCTTTGTTAGATTGGATATAAGAGACTAGCTTAGACGCAGCATGAATGGTGTCATGCTCCGCCTTAAAGCCAAACTGATTATCTGGAATAATATTTTTGTCCTCTGCCCACTTTTCCAGAGCTCTATTAAGAACTTTTTCGAATACCTTACTGATATTTGGAAGAAGACTTATCGACCGGACATTTGCCGGATTGGAGCTATCTTTTCCCTTTTTCGGGAGAGGATGAACCACAGCTGTTTTCCAACGCACCGGATAATATGCATTATTCAGTGCGTTGTTAAACAGTGTGGTGTAAATGTCTACTGCTTCCTTAGGGAGATGTCGCAGTACAACGTTTGGTATACCATCGACTCCTGCTGACTTCTTTTTCTTTAATGATTCGAAGATGAGCTGGAGCTCTACCTTCGATATAAGCAGTGAACTGGGCCCATTTAGATCGGCGACAGTTACGTTTGCCAAATTGTCTTCATAAAACCTGGTGAAACCAGTGTTCTCAGATCGCCATTGCGTAATGCTGTTTCGAAGGTAGAAATGGTGCACCAGAGCTCTGTTCTCCGGGTCGTGATTTGGGCGAATGCTACCATTCACCTTATACACTTGCTGAAAAACAGCCCCCAATGCTTCCACCTTCTCTTGAGGGTCTTCAATCAGAAAGAGGTCGTCATTGTTTTTGTGAAATCAGAATTGTACAATACAATTGACTGATTTAAGGTTCTCTTACTGTCCAATACAGTGAGAACGATGATTGCGATGTATCTTACTGTGCATAAACAATAAGATTGATGATGATTCAAGATCCAAGCACTTGAACTTGTTCTTGTGGAATGAAGATTCGTAAAATGATAACAATAGTACACTACTGGTTGTTAATGAACGAATGAATTTATTATAGACATTATGTCTCTTTTATACTTAAATAACAAACAATTGATTACAAACAATTCATTACAAATCAAATATAAATTAGGTCAAACAATTTGTTTACAATAACATTTAATATATTGAATATGTCAACATAAAATAAAAACAATAAAAAAATAGAATGCGCTGGTCATTGCCTCCTGCTGTGTCATCAGTATTTTGTTGTAGGTCGTGAAGGCAATGAACATTGCTTGTGTCGTCAACATTTTGTTGTATGTAGGTCGTGAAGGCAATGAACATTCTTCCCCGCGTTGAATGGGTACTCATTCAAGAATTATACCTCTGAGACGTTGTATTGAGTTTTGTGCGGTAAAGGAAGAGGAATTTCGTTTGACGTTTCTTGCTTCCGAGCTCTGAACAGAAATATGATCCCAAGACAGACTGCTATGATTAAAGCCAGATAGCTGATTGAGTAATGGTGAATGTTGTCCGTAAATATTTTTTCATTGAGATTTGCGAGATTCTGATTTTGCAATGTTGACAGCTGAGTTTGGAGTGTTGTTAGTGAATCAATATGAGTGTTGTTGAAAATTGGGATTAGATCTTAAGCTGCGTGAACATCACTAGGCTTCGCTATTGCTGATAAGTTTCCAAAACTTATGAAGGATGAATGTACATTGCTTATCGTCATCTGGGTTCCTTGAATTGTAACCAGATTGTTCCGTATTCTGCAATCGCTCTCGATTGAGAGAAGTCCAGCTCCATATAGTTCCATTTGAAGGGTTTCGGTTTTGCATACAGCTGTAAGTTGAATATTTTGAAGTGCTCCAAATATCCATTGATTTCTATTGTTCAATTGGGTCCATAGAATGTTGTTGATGGATTTAACAATTTCACATGATGTTGCGGTGTCATTGATAAAAAGAGAGAATTCACAGTTAAACGCTTGTGAACCGGAGTGATATTTTGCCTTTCGGTTTGAGCAGAAAAACTGCATTTCCTTTCCTTTGTTGCATTCCTTGAATTCTGATAAAGTCATTGGAAAATATTGGTCTCTATGACGGTTTATGGCCAGGATTTCTATGGCTGGATTAATTTTCAGAAGCGTGTTGTTAAGTATTAAAGGAACAGGTGTTATTTGGAATAATTCAAATGCTTCTTGTTCAACGAGAGGAATGGTGATTACGAAAATTAAGTGTTTTCCTGCGGAGCCACCCTTCGTTGTTGATATTTTGTAGAATTGGAGCAAATCTTCTTGCTCGAATGGTAGTTTTTGTGACAGTGGTAAGTGATTTTTTATGTTTATGATTTCAGCCTTAAGTTGAGTAGGTGAAAGCAGTAGAGGGTTGATGTTGCCATAGTGTACATCCGTTAATGTATTAAGAATCGTGCCTTCGACCCTTTGAAGATTAGATGCCATCATCATTAGTTGCATTGCGAGTGTAGTGAAGATTTGAAATACTCTAAACTGGTCAGTTGCATTTCCGATTCTTCCAATGATCTCGTTGGCTTGGTTTTGAAGCATGTTTATGCGATTTCGAACCTCAAGCTGATCATGCTTTATTATGTTGATGGTTGAGTCGATGACAGACGTCTGATTTTTTAACATCGATAATAAAAGAGCCTCATTATTGTTTATATGGTCGATTGTTTTAGACAACTCTTCTGCATAGTCGGAGTCCAGTAGCCCGAATAAAGAATGAGCTATGTTTCCGACAACGTTTATTGCTGCTCTAGTACTCCGATGTCTTGAGATTAAGTTGGTGTCTCCTTGGAGTGATATCTTCATATTTGTTAGGTAGGTAACCATCGCATTACATGTTGTTCTAAGTTGTAGTTGATTACATAAGTGTTGGAGAGCCCTTGTTCCGTTGTTGAATGCATCAAGCTCAGCTCGGATGGGTGCTAGGTCATAATATGTGACTAGGTTCCATTCGTTTGCAATCAGGTTAGTGGAGCCAAGATTTTCGAAGTATAGTCCAGGATTGTTTTTGAATCTTGTAATGTTAACGGTGATGCGATAACCATTGGAAGCAAGAATAATGATAGAATTACCGTTGTGATTAGTGAAGTATTGCATGTTTTCCGTCGTTTTGGTGATGTTTCTGCTTGTGTGTCCTCATCTTCCTGTTTCTGGTTGACATCTTCGCTATCTTCAAGGAGTGGAGCTAGACGATGAATAGGTCGTTTTAGTATTCCTGACTGCGTTTTTACGTTAACCACTCGAACTACGTCATCCTGTCCCTTAAAGATGTCGACAATTCTTCCCAAAGGCCATTTGAGGGTTGGAATGTTATCTTCCTTGATGATGACTAGGTCGCCGATTCTTATATTTTGTTGGTTCTTGTTCCACTTGTTTCTTTGTTGGAGTTGATTGAGGTACTCTGTTGACCATCGTTTCCAAAATTCGTGTTTAAGGTAGCAGATGGTGCTCCACCGATTTCTTAGATTTTTGTTCTCTGGAACTATATCGGGGTCGATTTGTGCAGTAAGAGGTTCTCCTATTAAGAAATGTCCAGGTGTAAGTGCGGCAAGATCATTTGGGTTAGTTGACAGTGGAGTTAGTGGCCTTGAATTCAGAATTGCTTCTATTTCGATGACTACAGTTTCTAATTCCTCATGGGTTAATGAGGCTGTAGATACTGTTCGGAGTAAAAGATGTTTCGCTGATTTGACTGCTGCTTCCCATAATCCGCCGAAGTGGGGGGCTCTTGGTGGAATGAACTTAAAGGTTATTCCCTTATCGCTGCTGGCTTTGATGATGGCTTCTCTTGCATCTGTTGTGTGTAATATATCCTTGAGCTCGGCAAGCTGATTTTTGGCTCCGACGAAATTGGTTGCATTGTCACAATATAGCGTCTGGATTCTTCCTCTTCTACTAATGAATCTTCTCACGGCCCCAATAAAAGCTTCAGTGGTTAAATCTGTTACTATTTCCAAGTGCACTGCCTTAGTTGAGAAGCAGCAAAACACTGCTAAGTACACCTTGTGTGGTTTCTTACCTCTGATTTTGAAGTGTACCCACAGAGGTCCACAGAAATCTACACCGCAGATAAGGAATGGTCTATTTGGCGTAACTCGGTCGGCAGGAAGATTACCCATTATTTGAGTCATTAGGTGTGGTCTGGTTCTTGTACATCTAATGCAGTTATGAACTGTGTGTCGGGCTGAGATCTTCCCCTTAATTGGCCAAAAACTTTGTCTAAGAATGGATAATAAGGTTTGCGGTCCACAGTGATTGTGTGAGTCATGTTTAAATTTGAAAAGCAACTTTGTAATTGATTCGTTGTATGGGAGTAATATTGGATGTTTTGCATCAAATGATATTGATGCAGCTTCTAGTCGTCCTCCTACTCGAAGAACGTTGTTGTCGTCTAAAAATGGTGCCAGAGTTATAAGTGCACTAGATTTGCATAAGCCCTTATTTCTTTTAAGTTCTTGAATTTCGCCTTTGAATTCAGAGGATTGTATCTGCCTTATGATTGTCATGAGAGATTCGTTAAGCTCCTTGGGTGAAAGTGCCTTCTGTCCCTCAGGATTCACCTTGAGTTTCCTGGCCCTTTTGATGAATCGCAGCATATAGCCAATGGTATTTTGTAAAAACTTGAATGAATTTCGATGTTGTATCTTGTAGATGAATTGACTTGGAGGATCGTCTTGTAGTGCTATAGCAACAATGTGTTTTCTTTTTCGTTCAAGATCTGAATGAGGTTCTTGTTCCCTTGGAGATGTTTGTGGCCAAGCTGATTCATTTCCATGTAAAAATAAAGGTCCATAAAGCCACATGTGACAGGACATGAAGTTTCGTGCAGATATCCCTCGAGAGAGCAAGTCTGCGGGATTTTCCTTTGATGGCACATGACGCCACAGTGCTCCCCATGAGTGTTCTTGTATTTTTGCGATTCGATTTGCTACGAAGGTGTGATATGAAGATGACGTTGAGTTTATCCAGGAAAGAACAATTTGGGAATCTGTCCAAAGAAATACTGGTGCTTCTGGGAGTCGTACATCTTCTCGTACTCTGCTGGTGAGTTCAGCTCCTAATACTGCAGCGCATAGTTCGAGTCGAGGAAGCGTTTGTTGTTTTATTGGGGCTACACGCGATTTTGCACATAGTAGCCTGTTGATAGTTGTTCGATCTTGGTATGTTGAACGTAAATATACCGCAGCTCCATAGGCTCGTTCTGAAGCAACCACGAAAGTATGAATCTGTATAGACGTAGGGTTTCCCTTGAAAACGTGTCTGGGAATTTTCGCTTGGTCGAGATCAGCTATGTCCTTTCTGAAGCTGAACCATTCTTCCTTGAGGTGTTGTGGAAGCTCGTCATCCCAAGCATGTTTTGAATGCCAAAGTTTTTGCATGAAGATTTTGGCTTGAACTACAACAGGGCCAAATAGTCCCAATGGGTCGAAAATTCGTGCAAGTTCGGAACTTACCACACGTTTGGTGATTGAGGAAGTATCATTTACCTTAGACCTCCCACATAATTCGTCTGATTTAGGTTGCCAAACGAGTCCAAGTGTTTTTATTGTGCAGTGGCTGGCATCAGTGAAGTCAAGACAGATTTCCTGATCTTCAGGGCGAATGTCATTTAACAATTGGGGATGGTTTGCACACCATTTTCGAAGTTTAAATCCGGCGTTGTCCAGGATTGACCTTAGTTGTTTTTGAGCTTCCTTTGCCTGAGTGATGCTGTTGGATCCGCTAATGCAATCGTCTACATAGAAGTCTTCTAACAGAATTTGGCTTCCTATTGGATGCGTTATTTTGCTTTGAGAGGCTAAAAACTGCAGGCATTTGGTTGCCAAATAGGGGGCGGCCGAGGTTCCGTATGAGACGGTTTTGAGCTTGTAGTATTTTATGTCTTCTGATGGCTGCGTCCTCCACACTATGAGTTGATAATTCTGATGCTCTTCATGAACCAGAATTTGTCTGTACATTTTTTCGATATCGGCTGTAAACACAAATTTATGCATTCGAAATCGGAGTAGGATCGAGAAGAGTTCACTTTGAACTGTGGGTCCAGTATGGAGTATATCATTGAGAGATAAACCCGTGGAGGTTTTAGCCGATGCGTCGAAAACAACACGTAGTTTTGTTGTGCTGCTATCAGGTTTAAGTACACAGTGATGAGGGATGAAGAAGTGGTGTTTTGGAATATTGGTTGGATTGATTTGTTCCATGTGTCCAAATGCTTCATATTCTTCCATAAATTTGACATAATCCCTCCTCAATGATGGGTTCTTGTTTAGTCGTCTTTCTAATGACATAAAACGGTTGAGTGCTACTTGCTTTGAGTCACCCAAGGCTTCACCATTTTCTCGGAATGGCAGTCGAACTTCAAAGCGGCCAGTATTAGACCTGGTTACTGTTTGAGTGAAATGTGTTTCACAAAATTTCTCAGCTGTCGTCATCGATTTTGGTGAGTCTTCGAAGTCATCCAGCTTCCAGAACTTTTCGATGAGGTCATTCGTAGAATCGTCTTCGCAGAAGATTGCACAAGTAGCATTGTTATAGGCTACGTTTTCAATTTTTCCTGTCACAACCCAACCAAGGACAGTGTTCTGTAATAATGGTATCTTGTCACCAATTCGTATTTGTTCTGGACGTATGAGTTGATGATACAATTCTGCTCCAAGAAGAATATCAATTTTGTCGGATTGATGAAAATTTGGGTCTGCTAGATTAATGTTTTCAGGAATGGACCAGGTTGTTGTATCCAGATTCTGCGTAGGTTGAGGTGACACAATGCTTGGAAGGATGAATGCTTCCACTCTGCAGTTGAACTTTCCAATTGACGATTGGAGTTTGATGTTGACTCGTTTTGTGGAGCTTCGTGTTCTTCGTCCGATGCCTTCGATACATAGAGATGATGGTTTGGGTGATAAAGATAGGCGATTGATAAGCCTCTCTGATACCAGATTGATCTGCGAACCTGAGTCTAGAATCACTCTGACCACACAAGATTGCCCATTGTTTGCGGCGATGATAACTCTTGCCGTAGCCAGCAGCACGTAGTCCTGGTTGTAATTAAGGTTTTGAATCGTTGCTACAGTCATTGGTGTCGAAGCCTCAGTCTTCGTAATGCTAGGTTTAGCGGTTGTAGTCTCTGAAGTAGTTATGCCAGTTGGTGCGTTGGATGGTCGTGGAATTTTCGGAACCAAGTGCAACAGTGTGTTGTGCTTGCCTGTGCATTTGGAGCAACTTCGTGACACACACGTTTTTGCCGTGTGATCGGCCTTGAAACAGTTCACGCATAATCGTTGTCTTTGCGTCCATCTTAATCTTTCAGCGGCTGACATCTTGAAGAACTTTTCGCAATAAAAAATTGGGTGGTTCGTATTTCCACATGCCTTGCAGTTACCAATGTTGGAGGAAGCAATGTTGGACACCACCTTGGTTCGGTCCTTTCCCCCAACAGCTTCTAGGGCCTCAAAACGGTTCTTCAAGAATTTGAGAAATTCTTCCATTGTTGGAAGTTCTCGAGGGTTTTTGACGGATTGCTCATATAGTAGATGGCTTTGTCGGTCTAATTTCTTCGTTAACAGATGAATGAGTTGAGGAGCCCACGAGTCTGTATCAATGCTAAGAGCCCTCAAAGCTGCTAAAGATTCATGAATTGTATCATGAAACTCTCTCATAGTTTTTACTTCGGAGTTTTGCTGCGGCAAGCCCAAAATTTTTTGAATAAGGGACAACGTCTGGGCTCTTTTGTTGCTGAATCGATCCTGAAGAGTCTTCCATGCAATCGGATAGTTTTCCTCCGTCAGCTCTAAGTGTCTTAGCAGGCGTTCTGCATCACCAGATACATTTGTTTTTAAATACCACATTTTTTGTACTAATGGTAGATCTTGGTTATGTATCATCTTGGTGAAGATGTCGGAAAAGGTTTGCCATTTTAGGTAATCGCCGTCAAACTTCGGGATTGTCATCTTTGGAAGCTGTACTGACAGATGATAATTTTTTGAATTATTGGCAGATCCCTTAAGTGAGGATCGGTTCTTTAGAATTTTGATTTCAAACTCTGAATAAGAGTTCATGTCATAACCCTCTGTAAGTGGATTTTCGCACTTCTCCCAAATTGAATAATGTAGTTCTTCGATTTGGCTCCAGAGTTTATTCATTGCCTCTAGACATTGTATGGGGACTTCTTCCTTAACTCGACCGTCAATGAGCCGGGCTAAAGAGTTCATTAATGCCTTTTGGCGTCGCATGAGAGTAAGCACCTCATGCGATGTTTGTTTTTCTCCCTCAGATGTTTTTACTTTTTCCTCGGGCGATTCAGGTGTCTTCTTAATTTCGCTGGAATCTATTTCAATTAGCGGCTCCTTGCTTTGGCTGGTCTCTACTTTAGTAAGCGAATCCTTGAATATTTTCCTGTACTTTTGAGTTATTTCTTTAATTTTATCGAAATAACACGAGGTGAAATATTCGTCATCGACTTTTAGATTTGATGACCGAATTTCTTCGTCTCTGGCTTCAAAATCTTTCCAAATATCTTCGATTCGGTTTAACCGTGAAGCAAAGTATTCCTTCGTTGTTTTTCGCGTAGACGAGTCCTTGTTGAAGTTCCGGATGATGGTTTGTATGTCCTCTCCGGCCTGACGTTGTTCAGTTGTCCAGTTTTCCATTGCGAGCCTTCTTGACAAATTTTGATGCTTAGTTTCAGCTGTTGATTCCAGTAAGACGTAATGTGTCGCTGACCAAACCCTTAGGTTGACGATTTGTAGTCGGGGTCACCAAATGTTTTGTGAAATCAGAATTGTCCAATACAATTGACTGATTTAAGGTTCTCTTACTGTCCAATACAGTGAGAACGATGATTGCGCCACAAAATGTTTTTGTGAAATCAGAATTGTCCAATACAATTGACTGATTTAAGGTTCTCTTACTGTCCAATACAGTGAGAACGATGATTGCGATGTATCTTACTGTGCATAAACAATAAGATTGATGATGATTCAAGATCCAAGCACTTGAACTTGTTCTTGTGGAATGAAGATTCGTAAAATGATAACAATAGTACACTACTGGTTGTTAATGAACGAATGAATTTATTATAGACATTATGTCTCTTTTATACTTAAATAACAAACAATTGATTACAAACAATTCATTACAAATCAAATATAAATTAGGTCAAACAATTTGTTTACAATAACATTTAATATATTGAATATGTCAACATAAAATAAAAACAATAAAAAAATAGAATGCGCTGGTCATTGCCTCCTGCTGTGTCATCAGTATTTTGTTGTAGGTCGTGAAGGCAATGAACATTGCTTGTGTCGTCAACATCTTGTTGTATGTAGGTCGTGAAGGCAATGAACATTCTTCCCCGCGTTGAATGGGTACTCATTCAAGAATTATACCTCTGAGACGTTGTATTGAGTTTTGTGCGGTAAAGGAAGAGGAATTTCGTTTGACGTTTCTTGCTTCCGAGCTCTGAACAGAAATATGATCCCAAGACAGACTGCTATGATTAAAGCCAGATAGCTGATTGAGTAATGGTGAATGTTGTCCGTAAATATTTTTTCATTGAGATTTGCGAGATTCTGATTTTGCAATGTTGACAGCTGAGTTTGGAGTGTTGTTAGTGAATCAATATGAGTGTTGTTGAAAATTGGGATTAGATCTTAAGCTGCGTGAACATCACTAGGCTTCGCTATTGCTGATAAGTTTCCAAAACTTATGAAGGATGAATGTACATTGCTTATCGTCATCTGGGTTCCTTGAATTGTAACCAGATTGTTCCGTATTCTGCAATCGCTCTCGATTGAGAGAAGTCCAGCTCCATATAGTTCCATTTGAAGGGTTTCGGTTTTGCATACAGCTGTAAGTTGAATATTTTGAAGTGCTCCAAATATCCATTGATTTCTATTGTTCAATTGGGTCCATAGAATGTTGTTGATGGATTTAACAATTTCACATGATGTTGCGGTGTCATTGATAAAAAGAGAGAATTCACAGTTAAACGCTTGTGAACCGGAGTGATATTTTGCCTTTCGGTTTGAGCAGAAAAACTGCATTTCCTTTCCTTTGTTGCATTCCTTGAATTCTGATAAAGTCATTGGAAAATATTGGTCTCTATGACGGTTTATGGCCAGGATTTCTATGGCTGGATTAATTTTCAGAAGCGTGTTGTTAAGTATTAAAGGAACAGGTGTTATTTGGAATAATTCAAATGCTTCTTGTTCAACGAGAGGAATGGTGATTACGAAAATTAAGTGTTTTCCTGCGGAGCCACCCTTCGTTGTTGATATTTTGTAGAATTGGAGCAAATCTTCTTGCTCGAATGGTAGTTTTTGTGACAGTGGTAAGTGATTTTTTATGTTTATGATTTCAGCCTTAAGTTGAGTAGGTGAAAGCAGTAGAGGGTTGATGTTGCCATAGTGTACATCCGTTAATGTATTAAGAATCGTGCCTTCGACCCTTTGAAGATTAGATGCCATCATCATTAGTTGCATTGCGAGTGTAGTGAAGATTTGAAATACTCTAAACTGGTCAGTTGCATTTCCGATTCTTCCAATGATCTCGTTGGTTTGGTTTTGAAGCATGTTTATGCGATTTCGAACCTCAAGCTGATCATGCTTTATTATGTTGATGGTTGAGTCGATGACAGACGTCTGATTTTTTAACATCGATAATAAAAGAGCCTCATTATTGTTTATATGGTCGATTGTTTTAGACAACTCTTCTGCATAGTCGGAGTCCAGTAGCCCGAATAAAGAATGAGCTATGTTTCCGACAACGTTTATTGCTGCTCTAGTACTCCGATGTCTTGAGATTAAGTTGGTGTCTCCTTGGAGTGATATCTTCATATTTGTTAGGTAGGTAACCATCGCATTACATGTTGTTCTAAGTTGTAGTTGATTACATAAGTGTTGGAGAGCCCTTGTTCCGTTGTTGAATGCATCAAGCTCAGCTCGGATGGGTGCTAGGTCATAATATGTGACTAGGTTCCATTCGTTTGCAATCAGGTTAGTGGAGCCAAGATTTTCGAAGTATAGTCCAGGATTGTTTTTGAATCTTGTAATGTTAACGGTGATGCGATAACCATTGGAAGCAAGAATAATGATAGAATTACCGTTGTGATTAGTGAAGTATTGCATGTTTTCCGTCGTTTTGGTGATGTTTCTGCTTGTGTGTCCTCATCTTCCTGTTTCTGGTTGACATCTTCGCTATCTTCAAGGAGTGGAGCTAGACGATGAATAGGTCGTTTTAGTATTCCTGACTGCGTTTTTACGTTAACCACTCGAACTACGTCATCCTGTCCCTTAAAGATGTCGACAATTCTTCCCAAAGGCCATTTGAGGGTTGGAATGTTATCTTCCTTGATGATGACTAGGTCGCCGATTCTTATATTTTGTTGGTTCTTGTTCCACTTGTTTCTTTGTTGGAGTTGATTGAGGTACTCTGTTGACCATCGTTTCCAAAATTCGTGTTTAAGGTAGCAGATGGTGCTCCACCGATTTCTTAGATTTTTGTTCTCTGGAACTATATCGGGGTCGATTTGTGCAGTAAGAGGTTCTCCTATTAAGAAATGTCCAGGTGTAAGTGCGGCAAGATCATTTGGGTTAGTTGACAGTGGAGTTAGTGGCCTTGAATTCAGAATTGCTTCTATTTCGATGACTACAGTTTCTAATTCCTCATGGGTTAATGAGGCTGTAGATACTGTTCGGAGTAAAAGATGTTTCGCTGATTTGACTGCTGCTTCCCATAATCCGCCGAAGTGGGGGGCTCTTGGTGGAATGACCTTAAAGGTTATTCCCTTATCGCTGCTGGCTTTGATGATGGCTTCTCTTGCATCTGTTGTGTGTAATATATCCTTGAGCTCGGCAAGCTGATTTTTGGCTCCGACGAAATTGGTTGCATTGTCACAATATAGCGTCTGGATTCTTCCTCTTCTACTAATGAATCTTCTCACGGCCCCAATAAAAGCTTCAGTGGTTAAATCTGTTACTATTTCCAAGTGCACTGCCTTAGTTGAGAAGCAGCAAAACACTGCTAAGTACACCTTGTGTGGTTTCTTACCTCTGATTTTGAAGTGTACCCACAGAGGTCCACAGAAACCTACACCGCAGATAAGGAATGGTCTATTTGGCGTAACTCGGTCGGCAGGAAGATTACCCATTATTTGAGTCATTAGGTGTGGTCTGGTTCTTGTACATCTAATGCAGTTATGAACTGTGTGTCGGGCTGAGATCTTCCCCTTAATTGGCCAAAAACTTTGTCTAAGAATGGATAATAAGGTTTGCGGTCCACAGTGATTGTGTGAGTCATGTTTAAATTTGAAAAGCAACTTTGTAATTGATTCGTTGTATGGGAGTAATATTGGATGTTTTGCATCAAATGATATTGATGCAGCTTCTAGTCGTCCTCCTACTCGAAGAACGTTGTTGTCGTCTAAAAATGGTGCCAGAGTTATAAGTGCACTAGATTTGCATAAGCCCTTATTTCTTTTAAGATCTTGAATTTCGCCTTTGAATTCAGAGGATTGTATCTGCCTTATGATTGTCATGAGAGATTCGTTAAGCTCCTTGGGTGAAAGTGCCTTCTGTCCCTCAGGATTCACCTTGAGTTTCCTGGCCCTTTTGATGAATCGCAGCATATAGCCAATGGTATTTTGTAAAAATTTGAATGAATTTCGATGTTGTATCTTGTAGATGAATTGACTTGGAGGATCGTCTTGTAGTGCTATAGCAACAATGTGTTTTCTTTTTCGTTCAAGATCTGAATGAGGTTCTTGTTCCCTTGGAGATGTTTGTGGCCAAGCTGATTCATTTCCATGTAAAAATAAAGGTCCATAAAGCCACATGTGACAGGACATGAAGTTTCGTGCAGATATCCCTCGAGAGAGCAAGTCTGCGGGATTTTCCTTTGATGGCACATGACGCCACAGTGCTCCCCATGAGTGTTCTTGTATTTTTGCGATTCGATTTGCTACGAAGGTGTGATATGAAGATGACGTTGAGTTTATCCAGGAAAGAACAATTTGGGAATCTGTCCAAAGAAATACTGGTGCTTCTGGGAGTCGTACATCTTCTCGTACTCTGCTGGTGAGTTCAGCTCCTAATACTGCAGCGCATAGTTCGAGTCGAGGAAGCGTTTGTTGTTTTATTGGGGCTACACGCGATTTTGCACATAGTAGCCTGTTGATAGTTGTTCGATCTTGGTATGTTGAACGTAAATATACCGCAGCTCCATAGGCTCGTTCTGAAGCATCCACGAAAGTACGAACCTGTATAGACGTAGGGTTTCCCTTGAAAACGTGTCTGGGAATTTTCGCTTGGTCGAGATCAGCTATGTCCTTTCTGAGCCTGAACCATTCTTCCTTGAGGTGTTGTGGAAGCTCGTCATCCCAAGCAAGTTTTGAATGCCAAAGTTTTTGCATGAAGATTTTGGCTTGAACTACAACAGGGCCAAATAGTCCCAATGGGTCGAAAATTCGTTCAAGTTCGGAACTTACCACACGTTTGGTGATTGAGGAAGTATCATTTACCTTAGACCTCCCACATAATTCGACTGATTTAGGTTGCCAAACGAGTCCAAGTGTTTTTATTGTGCAGTGGCTGGCATCAGTGAAGTCAAGACAGATTTCCTGATCTTCAGGGCGAATGTCATTTAACAATTGGGGATGGTTTGCACACCATTTTCGAAGTTTAAATCCGGCGTTGTCCAGGATTGACCTTAGTTGTTTTTGAGCTTCCTTTGCCTGAGTGATGCTGTTGGATCCGCTAATGCAATCGTCTACATAGAAGTCTTCTAACAGAATTTGGCTTCCTATTGGATGCGTTATTTTGCTTTGAGAGGCTAAAAACTGCAGGCATTTGGTTGCCAAATAGGGGGCGGCCGAGGTTCCGTATGAGACGGTTTTGAGCTTGTAGTATTTTATGTCTTCTGATGGCTGCGTCCTCCACACTATGAGTTGATAATTCTGATGCTCTTCATGAACCAGAATTTGTCTGTACATTTTTTCGATATCGGCTGTAAACACAAATTTATGCATTCGAAATCGGAGTAGGATCGAGAAGAGTTCACTTTGAACTGTGGGTCCAGTATGGAGTATATCATTGAGAGATAAACCCGTGGAGGTTTTAGCCGATGCGTCGAAAACAACACGTAGTTTTGTTGTGCTGCTATCAGGTTTAAGTACACAGTGATGAGGGATGAAGAAGTGGTGTTTTGGAATATTGGTTGGATTGATTTGTTCCATGTGTCCAAATGCTTCATATTCTTCCATAAATTTGACATAATCCCTCCTCAATGATGGGTTCTTGTTTAGTCGTCTTTCTAATGACATAAAACGGTTGAGTGCTACTTGCTTTGAGTCACCCAAGGCTTCACCATTTTCTCGGAATGGCAGTCGAACTTCAAAGCGGCCAGTATTAGACCTGGTTACTGTTTGAGTGAAATGTGTTTCACAAAATTTCTCAGCTGTCGTCATCGATTTTGGTGAGTCTTCGAAGTCATCCAGCTTCCAGAACTTTTCGATGAGGTCATTCGTAGAATCGTCTTCGCAGAAGATTGCACAAGTAGCATTGTTATAGGCTACGTTTTCAATTTTTCCTGTCACAACCCAACCAAGGACAGTGTTCTGTAATAATGGTATCTTGTCACCAATTCGTATTTGTTCTGGACGTATGAGTTGATGATACAATTCTGCTCCAAGAAGAATATCAATTTTGTCGGATTGATGAAAATTTGGGTCTGCTAGATTAATGTTTTCAGGAATGGACCAGGTTGTTGTATCCAGATTCTGCGTAGGTTGAGGTGACACAATGCTTGGAAGGATGAATGCTTCCACTCTGCAGTTGAACTTTCCAATTGACGATTGGAGTTTGATGTTGACTCGTTTTGTGGAGCTTCGTGTTCTTCGTCCGATGCCTTCGATACATAGAGATGATGGTTTGGGTGATAAAGATAGGCGTTTGATAAGCCTCTCTGATACCAGATTGATCTGCGAACCTGAGTCTAGAATCGCTCTGACCACACAAGATTGCCCATTGTTTGCGGCGATGATAACTCTTGCCGTAGCCAGCAGCACGTAGTCCTGGTTGTAATTAAGGTTTTGAATCGTTGCTACAGTCATTGGTGTCGAAGCCTCAGTCTTTGTAATGCTAGGTTTAGCGGTTGTAGTCTCTGAAGTAGTTGCGCCAGTTGGTGCGTTGGATGGTCGTGGAATTTTCGGAACCAAGTGCAACAGTGTGTTGTGCTTGCCTGTGCATTTGGAGCAACTTCGTGACACACACGTTTTTGCCGTGTGATCGGCCTTGAAACAGTTCACGCATAATCGTTGTCTTTGCGTCCATCTTAATCTTTCAGCGGCTGACATCTTGAAGAACTTTTCGCAATAAAAAATTGGGTGGTTCGTATTTCCACATGCCTTGCAGTTACCAATGTTGGAGGAAGCAATGTTGGACACCACCTTGGTTCGGTCCTTTCCCCCAACAGCTTCTAGGGCCTCAAAACGGTTCTTCAAGAATTTGAGAAATTCTTCCATTGTTGGAAGTTCTCGAGGGTTTTTGACGGATTGCTCATATAGTAGATGGCTTTGTCGGTCTAATTTCTTCGTTAACAGATGAATGAGTTGAGGAGCCCACGAGTCTGTATCAATGCTAAGAGCCCTCAAAGCTGCTAAAGATTCATGAATTGTATCATGAAACTCTCTCATAGTTTTTACTTCGGAGTTTTGCTGCGGCAAGCCCAAAATTTTTTGAATAAGGGACAACGTCTGGGCTCTTTTGTTGCTGAATCCGATCCTGAAGAGTCTTCCATGCAATCGGATAGTTTTCCTCCGTCAGCTCTAAGTGTCTTAGCAGGCGTTCTGCATCACCAGATACATTTGTTTTTAAATACCACATTTTTTGTACTAATGGTAGATCTTGGTTATGTATCATCTTGGTGAAGATGTCGGAAAAGGTTTGCCATTTTAGGTAATCGCCGTCAAACTTCGGGATTGTCATCTTTGGAAGCTGTACTGACAGATGATCATTTTTTGAATTATTGGCAGATCCCTTAAGTGAGGATCGGTTCTTTAGAATTTTGATTTCAAACTCTGAATAAGAGTTCATGTCATAACCCTCTGTAAGTGGATTTTCGCACTTCTCCCAAATTGAATAATGTAGTTCTTCGATTTGGCTCCAGAGTTTATTCATTGCCTCTAGACATTGTATGGGGACTTCTTCCTTAACTCGACCGTCAATGAGCCGGGCTAAAGAGTTCATTAATGCCTTTTGGCGTCGCATGAGAGTAAGCACCTCATGCGATGTTTGTTTTTCTCCCTCAGATGTTTTTACTTTTTCCTCGGGCGATTCAGGTGTCTTCTTAATTTCGCTGGAATCTATTTCAATTAGCGGCTCCTTGCTTTGGCTGGTCTCTACTTTAGTAAGCGAATCCTTGAATATTTTCCTGTACTTTTGAGTTATTTCTTTAATTTTATCGAAATAACACGAGGTGAAATATTCGTCATCGACTTTTAGATTTGATGACCGAATTTCTTCGTCTCTGGCTTCAAAATCTTTCCAAATATCTTCGATTCGGTTTAACCGTGAAGCAAAGTATTCCTTCGTTGTTTTTCGCGTAGACGAGTCCTTGTTGAAGTTCCGGATGATGGTTTGTATGTCCTCTCCGGCCTGACGTTGTTCAGTTGTCCAGTTTTCCATTGCGAGCCTTCTTGACAAATTTTGTTGTTAATGAACGAATGAATTTATTATAGACATTATGTCTCTTTTATACTTAAATAACAAACAATTGATTACAAACAATTCATTACAAATCAAATATAAATTAGGTCAAACAATTTGTTTACAATAACATTTAATATATTGAATATGTCAACATAAAATAAAAACAATAAAAAAATAGAATGCGCTGGTCATTGCCTCCTGCTGTGTCATCAGTATTTTGTTGTAGGTCGTGAAGGCAATGAACATTGCTTGTGTCGTCAACATTTTGTTGTATGTAGGTCGTGAAGGCAATGAACATTCTTCCCCGCGTTGAATGGGTACTCATTCAAGAATTATACCTCTGAGACGTTGTATTGAGTTTTGTGCGGTAAAGGAAGAGGAATTTCGTTTGACGTTTCTTGCTTCCGAGCTCTGAACAGAAATATGATCCCAAGACAGACTGCTATGATTAAAGCCAGATAGCTGATTGAGTAATGGTGAATGTTGTCCGTAAATATTTTTTCATTGAGATTTGCGAGATTCTGATTTTGCAATGTTGACAGCTGAGTTTGGAGTGTTGTTAGTGAATCAATATGAGTGTTGTTGAAAATTGGGATTAGATCTTAAGCTGCGTGAACATCACTAGGCTTCGCTATTGCTGATAAGTTTCCAAAACTTATGAAGGATGAATGTACATTGCTTATCGTCATCTGGGTTCCTTGAATTGTAACCAGATTGTTCCGTATTCTGCAATCGCTCTCGATTGAGAGAAGTCCAGCTCCATATAGTTCCATTTGAAGGGTTTCGGTTTTGCATACAGCTGTAAGTTGAATATTTTGAAGTGCTCCAAATATCCATTGATTTCTATTGTTCAATTGGGTCCATAGAATGTTGTTGATGGATTTAACAATTTCACATGATGTTGCGGTGTCATTGATAAAAAGAGAGAATTCACAGTTAAACGCTTGTGAACCGGAGTGATATTTTGCCTTTCGGTTTGAGCAGAAAAACTGCATTTCCTTTCCTTTGTTGCATTCCTTGAATTCTGATAAAGTCATTGGAAAATATTGGTCTCTATGACGGTTTATGGCCAGGATTTCTATGGCTGGATTAATTTTCAGAAGCGTGTTGTTAAGTATTAAAGGAACAGGTGTTATTTGGAATAATTCAAATGCTTCTTGTTCAACGAGAGGAATGGTGATTACGAAAATTAAGTGTTTTCCTGCGGAGCCACCCTTCGTTGTTGATATTTTGTAGAATTGGAGCAAATCTTCTTGCTCGAATGGTAGTTTTTGTGACAGTGGTAAGTGATTTTTTATGTTTATGATTTCAGCCTTAAGTTGAGTAGGTGAAAGCAGTAGAGGGTTGATGTTGCCATAGTGTACATCCGTTAATGTATTAAGAATCGTGCCTTCGACCCTTTGAAGATTAGATGCCATCATCATTAGTTGCATTGCGAGTGTAGTGAAGATTTGAAATACTCTAAACTGGTCAGTTGCATTTCCGATTCTTCCAATGATCTCGTTGGCTTGGTTTTGAAGCATGTTTATGCGATTTCGAACCTCAAGCTGATCATGCTTTATTATGTTGATGGTTGAGTCGATGACAGACGTCTGATTTTTTAACATCGATAATAAAAGAGCCTCATTATTGTTTATATGGTCGATTGTTTTAGACAACTCTTCTGCATAGTCGGAGTCCAGTAGCCCGAATAAAGAATGAGCTATGTTTCCGACAACGTTTATTGCTGCTCTAGTACTCCGATGTCTTGAGATTAAGTTGGTGTCTCCTTGGAGTGATATCTTCATATTTGTTAGGTAGGTAACCATCGCATTACATGTTGTTCTAAGTTGTAGTTGATTACATAAGTGTTGGAGAGCCCTTGTTCCGTTGTTGAATGCATCAAGCTCAGCTCGGATGAGTGCTAGGTCATAATATGTGACTAGGTTCCATTCGTTTGCAATCAGGTTAGTGGAGCCAAGATTTTCGAAGTATAGTCCAGGATTGTTTTTGAATCTTGTCATGTTAACGGTGATGCGATAACCATTGGAAGCAAGAATAATGATAGAATTACCGTTGTGATTAGTGAAGTATTGCATGTTTTCCGTCGTTTTGGTGATGTTTCTGCTTGTGTGTCCTCATCTTCCTGTTTCTGGTTGACATCTTCGCTATCTTCAAGGAGTGGAGCTAGACGATGAATAGGTCGTTTTAGTATTCCTGACTGGTTTTTACGTTAACCACTCGAACTACGTCATCCTGTCCCTTAAAGATGTCGACAATTCTTCCCAAAGGCCATTTGAGGATTGGAATGTTATCTTCCTTGATGATGACTAGGTCGCCGATTCTTATATTTTGTTGGTTCTTGTTCCACTTGTTTCTTTGTTGGAGTTGATTGAGGTACTCTGTTGACCATCGTTTCCAAAATTCGTGTTTAAGGTAGCAGATGGTGCTCCACCGATTTCTTAGATTTTTGTTCTCTGGAACTATATCGGGGTCGATTTGTGCAGTAAGAGGTTCTCCTATTAAGAAATGTCCAGGTGTAAGTGCGGCAAGATCATTTGGGTTAGTTGACAGTGGAGTTAGTGGCCTTGAATTCAGAATTGCTTCTATTTCGATGACTACAGTTTCTAATTCCTCATGGGTTAATGAGGCTGTAGATACTGTTCGGAGTAAAAGATGTTTCGCTGATTTGACTGCTGCTTCCCATAATCCGCCGAAGTGGGGGGCTCTTGGTGGAATGAACTTAAAGGTTATTCCCTTATCGCTGCTGGCTTTGATGATGGCTTCTCTTGCATCTGTTGTGTGTAATATATCCTTGAGCTCGGCAAGCTGATTTTTGGCTCCGACGAAATTGGTTGCATTGTCACAATATAGCGTCTGGATTCTTCCTCTTCTACTAATGAATCTTCTCACGGCCCCAATAAAAGCTTCAGTGGTTAAATCTGTTACTATTTCCAAGTGCACTGCCTTAGTTGAGAAGCAGCAAAACACTGCTAAGTACACCTTGTGTGGTTTCTTACCTCTGATTTTGAAGTGTACCCACAGAGGTCCACAGAAATCTACACCGCAGATAAGGAATGGTCTATTTGGCGTAACTCGGTCGGCAGGAAGATTACCCATTATTTGAGTCATTAGGTGTGGTCTGGTTCTTGTACATCTAATGCAGTTATGAACTGTGTGTCGGGCTGAGATCTTCCCCTTAATTGGCCAAAAACTTTGTCTAAGAATGGATAATAAGGTTTGCGGTCCACAGTGATTGTGTGAGTCATGTTTAAATTTGAAAAGCAACTTTGTAATTGATTCGTTGTATGGGAGTAATATTGGATGTTTTGCATCAAATGATATTGATGCAGCTTCTAGTCGTCCTCCTACTCGAAGAACGTTGTTGTCGTCTAAAAATGGTGCCAGAGTTATAAGTGCACTAGATTTGCATAAGCCCTTATTTCTTTTAAGTTCTTGAATTTCGCCTTTGAATTCAGAGGATTGTATCTGCCTTATGATTGTCATGAGAGATTCGTTAAGCTCCTTGGGTGAAAGTGCCTTCTGTCCCTCAGGATTCACCTTGAGTTTCCTGGCCCTTTTGATGAATCGCAGCATATAGCCAATGGTATTTTGTAAAAACTTGAATGAATTTCGATGTTGTATCTTGTAGATGAATTGACTTGGAGGATCGTCTTGTAGTGCTATAGCAACAATGTGTTTTCTTTTTCGTTCAAGATCTGAATGAGGTTCTTGTTCCCTTGGAGATGTTTGTGGCCAAGCTGATTCATTTCCATGTAAAAATAAAGGTCCATAAAGCCACATGTGACAGGACATGAAGTTTCGTGCAGATATCCCTCGAGAGAGCAAGTCTGCGGGATTTTCCTTTGATGGCACATGACGCCACAGTGCTCCCCATGAGTGTTCTTGTATTTTTGCGATTCGATTTGCTACGAAGGTGTGATATGAAGATGACGTTGAGTTTATCCAGGAAAGAACAATTTGGGAATCTGTCCAAAGAAATACTGGTGCTTCTGGGAGTCGTACATCTTCTCGTACTCTGCTGGTGAGTTCAGCTCCTAATACTGCAGCGCATAGTTCGAGTCGAGGAAGCGTTTGTTGTTTTATTGGGGCTACACGCGATTTTGCACATAGTAGCCTGTTGATAGTTGTTCGATCTTGGTATGTTGAACGTAAATATACCGCAGCTCCATAGGCTCGTTCTGAAGCATCCACGAAAGTATGAATCTGTATAGACGTAGGGTTTCCCTTGAAAACGTGTCTGGGAATTTTCGCTTGGTCGAGATCAGCTATGTCCTTTCTGAAGCTGAACCATTCTTTCTTGAGGTGTTGTGGAAGCTCGTCATCCCAAGCAAGTTTTGAATGCCAAAGTTTTTGCATGAAGATTTTGGCTTGAACTACAACAGGGCCAAATAGTCCCAATGGGTCGAAAATTCGTGCAAGTTCGGAACTTACCACACGTTTGGTGATTGAGGAAGTATCATTTACCTTAGACCTCCCACATAATTCGTCTGATTTAGGTTGCCAAACGAGTCCAAGTGTTTTTATTGTGCAGTGGCTGGCATCAGTGAAGTCAAGACAGATTTCCTGATCTTCAGGGCGAATGTCATTTAACAATTGGGGATGGTTTGCACACCATTTTCGAAGTTTAAATCCGGCGTTGTCCAGGATTGACCTTAGTTGTTTTTGAGCTTCCTTTGCCTGAGTGATGCTGTTGGATCCGCTAATGCAATCGTCTACATAGAAGTCTTCTAACAGAATTTGGCTTCCTATTGGATGCGTTATTTTGCTTTGAGAGGCTAAAAACTGCAGGCATTTGGTTGCCAAATAGGGGGCGGCCGAGGTTCCGTATGAGACGGTTTTGAGCTTGTAGTATTTTATGTCTTCTGATGGCTGCGTCCTCCACACTATGAGTTGATAATTCTGATGCTCTTCATGAACCAGAATTTGTCTGTACATTTTTTCGATATCGGCTGTAAACACAAATTTATGCATTCGAAATCGGAGTAGGATCGAGAAGAGTTCACTTTGAACTGTGGGTCCAGTATGGAGTATATCATTGAGAGATAAACCCGTGGAGGTTTTAGCCGATGCGTCGAAAACAACACGTAGTTTTGTTGTGCTGCTATCAGGTTTAAGTACACAGTGATGAGGGATGAAGAAGTGGTGTTTTGGAATATTGGTTGGATTGATTTGTTCCATGTGTCCAAATGCTTCATATTCTTCCATAAATTTGACATAATCCCTCCTCAATGATGGGTTCTTGTTTAGTCGTCTTTCTAATGACATAAAACGGTTGAGTGCTACTTGCTTTGAGTCACCCAAGGCTTCACCATTTTCTCGGAATGGCAGTCGAACTTCAAAGCGGCCAGTATTAGACCTGGTTACTGTTTGAGTGAAATGTGTTTCACAAAATTTCTCAGCTGTCGTCATCGATTTTGGTGAGTCTACGAAGTCATCCAGCTTCCAGAACTTTTCGATGAGGTCATTCGTAGAATCGTCTTCGCAGAAGATTGCACAAGTAGCATTGTTATAGGCTACGTTTTCAATTTTTCCTGTCACAACCCAACCAAGGACAGTGTTCTGTAATAATGGTATCTTGTCACCAATTCGTATTTGTTCTGGACGTATGAGTTGATGATACAATTCTGCTCCAAGAAGAATATCAATTTTGTCGGATTGATGAAAATTTGAGTCTGCTAGATTAATGTTTTCAGGAATGGACCAGGTTGTTGTATCCAGATTCTGCGTAGGTTGAGGTGACACAATGCTTGGAAGGATGAATGCTTCCACTCTGCAGTTGAACTTTCCAATTGACGATTGGAGTTTGATGTTGACTCGTTTTGTGGAGCTTCGTGTTCTTCGTCCGATGCCTTCGATACATAGAGATGATGGTTTGGGTGATAAAGATAGGCGTTTGATAAGCCTCTCTGATACCAGATTGATCTGCGAACCTGAGTCTAGAATCGCTCTGACCACACAAGATTGCCCATTGTTTGCGGCGATGATAACTCTTGCCGTAGCCAGCAGCACGTAGTCCTGGTTGTAATTAAGGTTTTGAATCGTTGCTACAGTCATTGGTGTCGAAGCCTCAGTCTTCGTAATGCTAGGTTTAGCGGTTGTAGTCTCTGAAGTAGTTGCGCCAGTTGGTGCGTTGGATGGTCGTGGAATTTTCGGAACCAAGTGCAACAGTGTGTTGTGCTTGCCTGTGCATTTGGAGCAACTTCGTGACACACACGTTTTTGCCGTGTGATCGGCCTTGAAACAGTTCACGCATAATCGTTGTCTTTGCGTCCATCTTAATCTTTCAGCGGCTGACATCTTGAAGAACTTTTCGCAATAAAAAATTGGGTGGTTCGTATTTCCACATGCCTTGCAGTTACCAATGTTGGAGGAAGCAATGTTGGACACCACCTTGGTTCGGTCCTTTCCCCCAACAGCTTCTAGGGCCTCAAAACTGTTCTTCAAGAATTTGAGAAATTCTTCCATTGTTGGAAGTTCTCGAGGGTTTTTGACGGATTGCTCATATAGTAGATGGCTTTGTCGGTCTAATTTCTTCGTTAACAGATGAATGAGTTGAGGAGCCCACGAGTCTGTATCAATGCTAAGAGCCCTCAAAGCTGCTAAAGATTCATGAATTGTATCATGAAACTCTCTCATAGTTTTTACTTCGGAGTTTTGCTGCGGCAAGCCCAAAATTTTTTGAATAAGGGACAACGTCTGGGCTCTTTTGTTGCTGAATCCGATCCTGAAGAGTCTTCCATGCAATCGGATAGTTTTCCTCCGTCAGCTCTAAGTGTCTTAGCAGGCGTTCTGCATCACCAGATACATTTGTTTTTAAATACCACATTTTTTGTACTAATGGTAGATCTTGGTTATGTATCATCTTGGTGAAGATGTCGGAAAAGGTTTGCCATTTTAGGTAATCGCCGTCAAACTTCGGGATTGTCATCTTTGGAAGCTGTACTGACAGATGATCATTTTTTGAATTATTGGCAGATCCCTTAAGTGAGGATCGGTTCTTTAGAATTTTGATTTCAAACTCTGAATAAGAGTTCATGTCATAACCCTCTGTAAGTGGATTTTCGCACTTCTCCCAAATTGAATAATGTAGTTCTTCGATTTGGCTCCAGAGTTTGTTGCGGTAAATTTTACCACAACAAGTTTTGCCAACCCATTTCCTCTAATAACTTTTGTTTCCTAATCCCTTCCTGTTGCGGCTCCAAAATACTCTAAAGAGTGCAGTAGAAACCTGGTCCATCAGCCAGAGGACTGCTCTTTAAGTATTTTGGAAAAGTAACCAATCTAGGTTCCATCAGAGGTGTTGGACAGGAGGTCCACCTTATTTTACGAAAGGCGGAAGAGCCACTAAATCTTCGAGTTGTCGACAGAAGGTCGAAAGAGCAGAAAGGCATGAAGATGACTCATGTCCAACGATGTGTGAACTATAATCACACCAACATAAATGTAGTATGGCCGAGTGCCCACCATAAAGTGTCGGGCATCAAAGAAAAATCACAATGATGTGTTTTTCCCTTTTTTATAGTTTCTGCGCGAAGGTCTACAAAATTAAGATTTTTCCCATTTATAAATTCAACCATTTTAGTTGGAAATGGTTTAGTTCTTTCCAACAAGAATATTCTCCTCAAAATAATTATTTTGAGCCGGTTTGGGCTGGGGACTTTGCGCGTTGTGTCGTAGTTTTTCACTTGCCTTTTTAAAATAAAATATAATTGACATTTTACGGCTGAACACGTCCACTGAGCCTACGAGGATCGCATCCTCAACGCATAGGATCGCGTGCAATGGTGGTATCACCGCTCTCAGTCGCACGTCTCTGCATAGATGGGCGAGATGCTGCTGCGTGACTGAGACAAGAACACCACCACGCAAAAGATCCGAAGAGGATGGCTATATGGTCGGGGCGAAGTGGACAAGCCAGGCCTCCATTTTGAATGAAGAATTCAATTTTGGATTTTGAGAAGAAAAGATAATTTTAATTTGGAAGAAGGAATTTTTTTGAAAAAGAGAAGTGAAAAACTTATCGAAATCGAGAAGATAACTTGGAGTTAAGGAGTAAACGATTGAGGAAATCGAGAAGTAAATTTTGAAGACATTTTTGAGAAGGATTTTCTTGTTGGCGGGATTTTACGAAGCTAAGTATTTTTGTGTCTGGTTGAGACCAGAAATTTTAGCTTGTCTATTGTTTGTTTAATTTGTTTTTAACTCGTTTTGTTTGTGACCCTATGTGGGGCAAACAAATTTAGTTGTGTAGGCCTTCGCTGAATTTTCGTTTTTCCTCCCAAGATTGTGGGACTCGTGACCCTTTTGTTTTTAACTTGCATTACCATTGTGATCTTCCTTTGTGTCACCGTGACACAAAACAGTGTTTGCTTTTCTTTATTTGCTTAAACCTATTCCTAATTTCGAGAATAAGCCTTCTGCTTACCTCGAAATACCATTGTTCATTTTTTTCTTTTTGTTGAAAAGACTCTGGGTTTTCGTCCAGGCCTTCTGCCAAGGTTTCCCAGACCATTCCCTTCACACTCAATAAAAGATTCAAATTTCCCTTTGGGAATAATAATTCACTTGTTTATTTCTGTAAAAAAAAATTGAAGACACTTTTCAGCTTCCATTTGGTAAGGCAAACTACCGTAAAAGTTTCCTGGCGCCCACTTAAATCGAGTACACCCTGTACTCTATATACACATAATTTTAATTCATCGTTTCTTTTTATTAATCGAGCGCGATTAATAAACATAATTGTTCTTATCGAACCCACTCCCAGCTGAGCTAACGGGAGACAGCACTGCATTTGCTGTCTGGCTAGGAGTATTTTTTTGATTTTGATCGTTCTCTTATCTTTCCTATCAAACACACCGGCGCGGCGTTTGACGTTTCAATTGTTATTTCCAAAGTCGTGTTGCACATCGTCTCTGTGCATTTGTTTATTCTTTTTAATAAATATATTCGCGTTTTAGTTTTGGATTCGGGTAATCCTAATCGTTTAGCTTTAAATACATAATTTAATAATAATATATTCGATCGCGGTCGTGTGTTTTCGGTTTTGGTTTTCGGTAAAAAATATTCTTAGCAATTGGGCCCAAATCGTGGGGCTTTATTAAGATTGTGTTCTGTGAATCTGTTTGGTGGCAGTAAATTGTATAATATCTATTTTAGGGAAGTTTGTGAAATATTGGTTTTAATAAAAATAATTTACTTGGTGTTTTTTTTCTCATTTTATTCAGGTGCAGTGTGGTATAGTTCCCGGTGACATTTGTTTTCAACTTGGCAGACGCCCCTTTGGCCCTTTACATTATTACCAGCTATAGGTAAGCCTTGTGAATAAAGGCAAACAAGTAGTGAGTTTTTTTTTTGTACCTATAGTTTTTTTTTATACCTACTATTTCATTTTAAATTTCATTTTCATTATTCGATTCTTCTTTTTTGTAAAAAACAATTTATTTGCACAAAAAAGAAAATCGAATACAATTTTGTTTGTTTTGAGTTGAGAATTGAAGTGTCGTTTCACTCTCACTTATTGTTTTGATTTATTTCTTTTGACATTAGTCAAAAGTATTTTATTGATTTTCAGTGTTGCCCCTTTGATTTTTGATTATATTTAGTGAAGACATTTTGACTTTTTTTTTGGTCAATATTTTTTTAAATTTTGTTTTAAAATTTCAATTTGTTTCATTTTAGGTGTTATTTAAATTTACTTTTTTAAATTTTTTTTTGGAAAAGGTGTTTTATTTTAAAGTCGATTTGAGTTTTTTTTTAACTATTTTTTTTTTCTATTTTGTTTTTTTTTGGTTTTGAGTAAAGTTTTTTTTCGTTTGTTTTTTTTTTATTATTAAAATGGATGTGAGTCAGATAAATAGACTGACACAGGAGGAAATTTCATACGAAATTGAGAGTAGGGGTTTAGCGGTAGGAACAGTTGAGGAGATGCGTAAGACGCTTAGGGCAGCTCTTAAACTTCAGCGTAGGGCATCCTTTGTAGCTCCGGCATACCCATTCGCTTTTGATGTGGATCAGGTTGCCGTCGAGAAGAAATTATTAGAAATTTCGAAACTATTAGAAAATCCTCCGAAGTCGGAAACTTCGAAGGAGTATTTAAAAATCTTAACGAAGATTGAGTGGGGGTTAAGGAGAATGGATAGGTCGGTCCCTGAAAATGAGTTGCAGGAGAAATGTAGGCTAGGATTAAAAAATAAATTAATAATGGCTTTGGCAGATTTAGATGATGATGATGATGATGATGATGTCGATGAGGATGAAGATGAAGAAGAGGAAGAAAAGGAAGAAGAGGTAGAAGTAGTAGATAGACAGGGACCGAAATCGAAAAAAAGTTCAGTGGGAAAGGAACTTGACAGTGAAAGTGAACCTCGGAGAAGTAAGTCGGTGAACACTTCTGCCAGTGCATCGACAGTTATAGGAGAGGCAGACAATAGAAGTGAGGATAGAGGGGGGCAAGTAGTGAATGTAGTGAGTGCAGAAAAGTTTCAGAACTTGGCAAAGTGGGATGTGAAGTTCACTGGGGAGCGCTGTGGTGCCTCAGTGAACTCATTCCTAGAAAGAGTTGAGGAGTTGAGACAGGCTAGAGGGGTTTCAGAAAACCAACTTTTTAAGGCAGCGGTCGAACTTTTCGTAGGAAAAGCTTTAATTTGGTTTAGGGCGATTAGGATTTCGGTTGGTTCGTGGCAAGAACTTGTCAAGGAGTTGAAACTTGAATTCTTGCCACCAAACTATGATGATCAGCTTCTCGATGAGATTAGGCGTCGTACACAAGGCAAAGATGAATCCATCGGAGTCTATGTGGCGACAATGCAGAATTTGTTTGGTAGGTTAACCGACCAAATCTCAGAAAGTAGGAAGCTGTCAATGATTCAAAGGAACTTGACACCTTTCTACCAAACTCAGCTTGGTTTGGCTAAACCAAGTTGCGTTTCGGATTTGGTTGCTTTAGGTAGGAATTTAGAAGCGGTTAGGGCGAATGTGGAAGCGTATGTTCCACCACCTAGTGTTAGGAATAATAGGACTTTGCTAGAGCCGGATCTAGCATATGTAGGTTTTGATTCTTCTGAGGTTTTGGTTGTTTCGGACAACAACCCAACTTCTAATCAGGCCCAAACTTCAAACCAACCCCGACCTTTGTCTAGTATTAGGTGTTTTAATTGCAATGGATCAGGCCATTATGCAAATAGGTGTTCTGCTCCTAGGCGTTGTTTTGGTTGTGGCGCTGCAGGCGTCTCTAGACAGAATTGTCGTAAGTGTTCGGGAAATGGGCAACGGACTCCTGCGCCAGCAGGGCGGGAGGTCCGAAGACGTTGACAGGGTTGCCTGCTGGTAACCAGTCGGCGGATTTAATTCATTTAGGGTTTACTCTCGAGGCAAACGGTAATGATAGGAGACCATTTTTGAGTGTTAGTGTTTATGGTTCTAAATTTTTAGGTTTATTAGATTCAGGTGCTTCTAGAACCATAATAGGTAGGGATGCCTGGTTAATGATAGGAAATTTAGGGCTTTCTTTGAAAAAAGACTCTGTTCATTGCGTGTGTTTGGCAGATGGAACAAGAGTTGAAGTTTTAGGAGTGATCTCTCTTCCAATCATGGTTGAGGATAGGGCAGTATTAGTTGACTGTTTGGTCATCCCTTCTCTGCCACATACGGTGATTCTCGGCGCAGATTTTTGGGCGCTGTCGGGTATCGTCCCGGATTTAAGATCACGGATGTGGACTTTTTCGGAGCAGGATAGTCCTGTTTCGATATGTTCGATTACAGAACGATCTGAGTTGAGTGTTAGGGAAATTGAAACATTAGAAGAGTTTATAGGAGAATCTTTTAGGAAAATGCCTGAAGGCTTAGGGTGTACAACATTAGTTCACCACAAGATTAGGACGTCGTCGGAACCGATAAAACAACGGTATTATCCGGTTTCCCCGGCAATGCAGGAACATATTGATAGAGAATTGAATGAGATGTTAGAGGCAGGAGTTATTGAGAGATCGACAAGTGCTTGGTCGTCTCCAATACTTTTAGTTAAAAAGAAGGACGGCTCCTTTAGATTCTGTGTGGACTATAGGAAGCTGAACAAGAATACTGATAGGGATGCTTATCCACTTCCATATATTAACTCAATTTTAGATAGGCTTCGGGGTGCTAAGTTCTTGTCTTCTTTAGATATCAAGTCAGCGTATTGGCAGATACCTATGGAGGAAGAATCTAAGCCCTTTACTGCTTTTACGGTACCTGGGAGGGGTCTGTTTCAGTTTAGGAGAATGCCGTTCGGTCTGCATAACTCACCGGCGACTTGGCAGAGGTTTATCGACACAGTTTTGGGTGCCGACCTGGAGCCATTCGTCTTCGTCTATTTAGACGACATCATCATCATTTCAGAAACTTTTGAGAAACATCTTGAAATTCTGAATGAGGTGATGAAAAGGTTGAGTGATGCAGGATTAAAAGTGAGTAGGGAAAAATGTAACTTCTGCATGCCCTCTCTTAAATTTTTAGGTTATATAGTGGATCGAAATGGGTTACATGTAGATCCAGAAAAAGTGGAAAGCATGGTTAGGATTCCAGCACCAAAAAATATTAAAGAAGTTAGGAGTTTTATAGGGACAGTTTCGTGGTACCGTCATTTTGTACCAAATTTTGCAGAATTACTTAGGCCCTTATCAGATTTATTGAAAAAGAACAAAAAGTACATTTGGAGTCAGGAATGTGAGGATAGCTTTAGGAAGGCAAAGGAGTGTTTGGTGACAGCACCTATACTCACTTGCCCAGATTTTAAACGACCATTTGTCGTTCAAACAGACGCGTCAGATTACGGTATCGGTGCGGTTCTTTCACAGAACTTTGATGAGGGAGAAAAGGTTGTCTGTTACCTTAGTAGGTCTTTGAATAGAAACGAAAGAAATTATAGTACGACTGAAAAAGAATGCTTGGCTGTACTTTGGGCTATTGAGAAGTTGCGCCCGTATATCGAAGGTGTTCGGTTTACGGTTGTGACGGATCACTATTCCTTGGTATGGTTAAGCAATCTTAAATATCCACAGGGTAGGTTGGCTCGTTGGGCCATTAGGTTACAGCAGTTTGACTTTGAGATCATTCATCGCAAGGGCAAAGAGCATGTAGTTCCGGATATGCTTTCTCGAGGAGTGCCACAGTTGGGTGGTATCTCAGATGAGGATTTAGACCCTTGGGTGACAAAAATGATTTCTTCAGTCAACACAAATCCGCTTAGGTTTCCAGCTTGGAGGGTTGAACAAGGGAAGTTGTTCAAACTGGTGAAGCCAAATCATGTCGTAGTACATGAGACGAATCAGGAGTGGAAGAGAGTGATAGGTAAAAATGAAAGATTAGGTATTTTGCAGGAGAACCATGATAGTCCATTAGCAGGACACATGGGTGTTAGGAAAACTTTCGCCAGAGTAATGGCAAAATTTTACTGGCCAAAAATGAGGGCCGATATAACCAGGTATGTTAGGAATTGT
The DNA here is from genome assembly GCA_916050605.2 of Platycheirus albimanus. Taxonomy (NCBI): domain Eukaryota; kingdom Metazoa; phylum Arthropoda; class Insecta; order Diptera; family Syrphidae; genus Platycheirus; species Platycheirus albimanus. Next base: position 90,947,442 of record OU696696.1, read on the forward strand.
AAAGTTTGCCAACAGGTAAAGCCGGTGAATGATAAGCCAGCTGGTTTGATGACGGAGAGGGTAGGAATCAAATCACCATGGGAGATGATTTGTATAGATCTGGTAGGTCCGCTTCCTAAGTCGAGTAGGGGTTTTACGTACATTTTGACGGTAGTGGATTACTTTTCTAAGTTTCCACTACTCTTTTCGTTGAGGTCGGCTACGGCCAAGTCTATTTGTAGGGAACTAGAAGACAACGTCTTCCTTTTTTTTGGCATTCCGAAGGCGGTCGTCTGTGACAACGGTCCTCAGTTCCGTTCCAAGGAACTGAAAACGCTTTGCCAGGCGTACGCGTCAGAATTAAAGTTCACAGCCCATTATCATCCGCAGGCGAATCCTGCGGAAAGGATAAATCAAATCATTAAGACGACGTTGAGGGCTTACGTCGCTGAAAACCACAGAGTGTGGGAATCACAGTTGCAGAAGGTGGCGTGCGCGATTCGCACGTCACAACATGAGGTTTTAGGAGTTTCTCCTTATTATGCAAATTTTGGAAGGGATATGGTGACTTCTGGTCGTGAAGTACCATTGGTTGATGATAGCTCGGAAACGGTTCAAGATCAGGTCGAGATTGAGAATCGTTTCAAAGAGCTTAGAGACGATATTTTAAAAAAATTGCAGGCAGCTTCTAAAAGATCTGCCCAAGCCTACAATCTTCGACGGCGTGATGTTCAATATCACCCTGGCGAACTTGTATGGCGTAGAAACTTCTCGTTGTCGGATGCCGCGAATTATTACGCCGCGAAATTAGCACCGAAGTTTGTCGGTCCGTTAATAATTAAAAAGCGTTTGTCACCTTGGACTTACTTGCTTGAAGATAGTAATTGTAAAAACCGCGGAACTTGGAATGTCAAGGATTTGAAACCGTATACCGACGCATCCGATTTGTAAAGTAACGTAGCTTGATTTTTTTTTTGTAAAAAGTAGTAAAGTAACGTAGCTTAATTTTTTTTTTGTTTTTCTGCTCTTGAATTTTAATTTCATTTTACTTTGATTATTAGATTTTTGATTGTTGTTATTTATAATTAACATTTACTTTGTTTTAATTTTTTTTTTTGATGGAAAATTATACCTTTTTCTTTCCCGGGCATCTCTTTGAAAATGTATTACAATTTTTATGAATTGTAAGTACATTTCCTAGGAGGTGAGGGTGGGATTTGTTGCGGTAAATTTTACCACAACAAGTTTTGCCAACCCATTTCCTCTAATAACTTTTGTTTCCTAATCCCTTCCTGTTGCGGCTCCAAAATACTCTAAAGAGTGCAGTAGAAACCTGGTCCATCAGCCAGAGGACTGCTCTTTAAGTATTTTGGAAAAGTAACCAATCTAGGTTCCATCAGAGGTGTTGGACAGGAGGTCCACCTTATTTTACGAAAGGCGGAAGAGCCACTAAATCTTCGAGTTGTCGACAGAAGGTCGAAAGAGCAGAAAGGCATGAAGATGACTCATGTCCAACGATGTGTGAACTATAATCACACCAACATAAATGTAGTATGGCCGAGTGCCCACCATAAAGTGTCGGGCATCAAAGAAAAATCACAATGATGTGTTTTTCCCTTTTTTATAGTTTCTGCGCGAAGGTCTACAAAATTAAGATTTTTCCCATTTATAAATTCAACCATTTTAGTTGGAAATGGTTTAGTTCTTTCCAACAAGAATATTCTCCTCAAAATAATTATTTTGAGCCGGTTTGGGCTGGGGACTTTGCGCGTTGTGTCGTAGTTTTTCACTTGCCTTTTTAAAATAAAATATAATTGACATTTTACGGCTGAACACGTCCACTGAGCCTACGAGGATCGCATCCTCAACGCATAGGATCGCGTGCAATGGTGGTATCACCGCTCTCAGTCGCACGTCTCTGCATAGATGGGCGAGATGCTGCTGCGTGACTGAGACAAGAACACCACCACGCAAAAGATCCGAAGAGGATTGCTATATGTTCGGGGCGAAGTGGACAAGCCAGGCCTCCATTTTGAATGAAGAATTCAATTTTGGATTTTGAGAAGAAAAGATAATTTTAATTTGGAAGAAGGAATTTTTTTGAAAAAGAGAAGTGAAAAACTTATCGAAATCGAGAAGATAACTTGGAGTTAAGGAGTAAACGATTGAGGAAATCGAGAAGTAAATTTTGAAGACATTTTTGAGAAGGATTTTCTTGTTGGCGGGATTTTACGAAGCTAAGTATTTTTGTGTCTGGTTGAGACCAGAAATTTTAGCTTGTCTATTGTTTGTTTAATTTGTTTTTAACTCGTTTTGTTTGTGACCCTATGTGGGGCAAACAAATTTAGTTGTGTAGGCCTTCGCTGAATTTTCGTTTTTCCTCCCAAGATTGTGGGACTCGTGACCCTTTTGTTTTTAACTTGCATTACCATTGTGATCTTCCTTTGTGTCACCGTGACACAAAACAGTGTTTGCTTTTCTTTATTTGCTTAAACCTATTCCTAATTTCGAGAATAAGCCTTCTGCTTACCTCGAAATACCATTGTTCATTTTTTTCTTTTTGTTGAAAAGACTCTGGGTTTTCGTCCAGGCCTTCTGCCAAGGTTTCCCAGACCATTCCCTTCACACTCAATAAAAGATTCAAATTTCCCTTTGGGAATAATAATTCACTTGTTTATTTCTGTAAAAAAAAATTGAAGACACTTTTCAGCTTCCATTTGGTAAGGCAAACTACCGTAAAAGTTTCCTGGCGCCCACTTAAATCGAGTACACCCTGTACTCTATATACACATAATTTTAATTCATCGTTTCTTTTTATTAATCGAGCGCGATTAATAAACATAATTGTTCTTATCGAACCCACTCCCAGCTGAGCTAACGGGAGACAGCACTGCATTTGCTGTCTGGCTAGGAGTATTTTTTTGATTTTGATCGTTCTCTTATCTTTCCTATCAAACACACCGGCGCGGCGTTTGACGTTTCAATTGTTATTTCCAAAGTCGTGTTGCACATCGTCTCTGTGCATTTGTTTATTCTTTTTAATAAATATATTCGCGTTTTAGTTTTGGATTCGGGTAATCCTAATCGTTTAGCTTTAAATACATAATTTAATAATAATATATTCGATCGCGGTCGTGTGTTTTCGGGTTTGGTTTTCGGTAAAAAATATTCCTAGCAAGTTTATTCATTGCCTCTAGACATTGTATGGGGACTTCTTCCTTAACTCGACCGTCAATGAGCCGGGCTAAAGAGTTCATTAATGCCTTTTGGCGTCGCATGAGAGTAAGCACCTCATGCGATGTTTGTTTTTCTCCCTCAGATGTTTTTACTTTTTCCTCGGGCGATTCAGGTGTCTTCTTAATTTCGCTGGAATCTATTTCAATTAGCGGCTCCTTGCTTTGGCTGGTCTCTACTTTAGTAAGCGAATCCTTGAATATTTTCCTGTACTTTTGAGTTATTTCTTTAATTTTATCGAAATAACACGAGGTGAAATATTCGTCATCGACTTTTAGATTTGATGACCGAATTTCTTCGTCTCTGGCTTCAAAATCTTTCCAAATATCTTCGATTCGGTTTAACCGTGAAGCAAAGTATTCCTTCGTTGTTTTTCGCGTAGACGAGTCCTTGTTGAAGTTCCGGATGATGGTTTGTATGTCCTCTCCGGCCTGACGTTGTTCAGTTGTCCAGTTTTCCATTGCGAGCCTTCTTGACAAATTTTGATGCTTAGTTTCAGCTGTTGATTCCAGTAAGACGTAATGTGTCGCTGACCAAACCCTTAGGTTGACGATTTGTAGTCGGGGTCACCAAATGTTTTGTGAAATCAGAATTGTCCAATACAATTGACTGATTTAAGGTTCTCTTACTGTCCAATACAGTGAGAACGATGATTGCGCCACAAAATGTTTTTGTGAAATCAGAATTGTCCAATACAATTGACTGATTTAAGGTTCTCTTACTGTCCAATACAGTGAGAACGATGATTGCGATGTATCTTACATCTTGCATAAACAATAAGATTGATGATGATTCAAGATCCAAGCACTTGAACTTGTTCTTGTGGAATGAAGATTCGTAAAATGATAACAATAGTACACTACCGGTTGTTAATGAACGAATGAATTTATTATAGACATTATGTCTCTTTTATACTTAAATAACAAACAATTGATTACAAACAATTCATTACAAATCAAATATAAATTAGGTCAAACAATTTGTTTACAATAACATTTAATATATTGAATATGTCAACATAAAATAAAAACAATAAAAAAATAGAATGCGCTGGTCATTGCCTCCTGCTGTGTCATCAGTATTTTGTTGTAGGTCGTGAAGGCAATGAACATTGCTTGTGTCGTCAACATTTTGTTGTATGTAGGTCGTGAAGGCAATGAACAGTCATCAAGGACGGCATTCCTTGGATCTATACCTGCGATGGTAAGTACGTCTTCGTTGTCTGTATTTCTCGGAAGCTTAAGGCAGGGAAGATCGTTTTGATCATTCCTCCTACAGATTTTATTAATTTGGGGAAACATACTTGGGTCCCTAGAATTAACGGCCCGTATCTTGTTATCCCAAAACAAATTAATAGATAATCTATAGTTCTGCTTAATAAGCAGATTGAGGTTTTTGATCGACGACTTCAGTGTCCTAATTTCCGGGTCGTTTCTGTCAGTTAACCGTCTGTATAAGAGTTTGAGTCTTGTAAGCAGTCTACTTTTGTGTTTGTTTAGTGCGTCTATTGTACCGTTTCTGTATTTTCCAGTTGCGTCTTGTTCTTTGTATCGTGGGATTGTCCTGTCCATCGTTCGTTGTGTTGTCTCCTCCATTTGACTAAGGTATCTGTCGATCTCAACGTTCGTCAGATTCCTGTCATTTGGTGGCGAAATGTCGTTCGAAACAAGTTCACTCGATAAGGCTTTGGAGAAGCGTGGCCAACGCGTCTTACTGAAATTGTAAAACTGCGCAGGCACATACTCCTCCAACTCCACAAGCTCGTTCGGAAGCCGTATTAAGGTGGCGAGGCCGCAGTGGTCACTGTCGTACTCCACCGTCCGCAAACAGTTTCTTGTTTGACCCACAGCGTCAGTAATTGTCAGTCTTGAGTCTAACAGAAATAGATCCAGAAAACCACCGCTTCTTGGAAACGATGGTCTATCAGTAGCAAATAAGTCGATCCTATACTCAACGTTGTATCGACCCATCCAATTGAAAAGATGGTATCCTCTAGGATTTTGAATTTGATTCCCCAAGCATTCAGATCTCCGGCCATGAGATAATAATTTTCCTTCGAGTTGAGGCGAAGACATTCGAAGAGTTTTTCGAGGTCTGATATAAAATTAGCAGGCTGAGGTGCTTCTGGTGCGTACGCCGAGATCACGTACATTCGCTTTCCCTGTTGGAGAGGAATGCAAATGATGCAGGCTTCTAGCAACCCGAATCTTCGCACTTCATTATTATAAATTACCTTATAACTAATGCCTTTTCGTATGACCTCCACGCGTGGAGTTGGGTCGTTCTCTTCTTACGATATTGTAATTGTTATGAGTCAGTTTGTGTTTCTGGTTTAGCTTGGTTTCGCTAGGAAAGAACACATCAGGACTTTGGTCTTTTAGCAAATGAAAGAGATTTGATCTGCGTACGGTCCTAATCAGTGAATTTACATTCAAAGCTAGGTTCTTAAGGGGTCCCTCAAACAGCGCGCCTTTAACCTTTATGCGCTTGTATGGGCAAAAAAGAGTAGAGGAAATCCACCCTTTCTGCCTGTTCCCGGATCTCTTTTTGGACGTCAGCAAGCATACCTGCAATGGTATGCAACGCCTTCATGACATCTTCCTGCACCGTTGGAGCTGTAGGCACTGGGGCCTGTGGGGCTACCTTTGGTGCAGGTTGTACCGTGCTTCTCCCCGTCGTCATTTGGGCGAAGGAGATCTGAGGTGTAACGGTTTGTGAGGAAGGAAGCACTATTGGGCGACTAACCTCAATTTTTTTGTTTCCGGCTTTCTTTGGCATCCCAGATATCTTGCAGGGTGCCCGGAGCCCTTGCATAGAGCACATTTAAGCTGGGCCCTGTCTTCGGCCCTAATTTCCCCGAGTTTGCACCCTCACTTTTTGTGGCCTTCTGCGCATTTCACGCAAACAGGATCCATATTACAGTTTCCTGCTGCGTGTTGGGGGCCTTGACAATTGGTGCATCGAGGCACGTCGTCTTTATTATTTAATTTTTCCCAGCGTACAATCTGGTAGTTTAGCACGGTTATTTTGCTTAGACTACTCAGCTTGCTTTGGGGCGAGAGCTGAACTAAGAAGACTTCGTTTCTCCCGTCTTGACCTCACTGTAGTGACCGGCTTGACCCTGATAAACTCGAGGTCGTCACTCGGAACTCTACGGAGCTCATCTAAGAGCCCCTCTGGTTCCGTACAGGAATCAATACCCTTAAGGACCATAGTTTGGAACTTTTCGTCCTTAGGGGTGAAAGTATAGTACTCTGTGGATGCTTTTTTTAATAATTCTTTAATTTCTTTGTGATCTTTTAAATTGAAGCACTGAATAGCGTGCTTCAAATCACTATTTCTTTTTACAGTAAATCGATCGACTATGGCCAACTTACATAAGTTTATGGTGTCCTTTATATCCATCTTGTACGTGTATATTGGTGGCACCTTTTTTTCTTTTGTTTGAGCTGTGGCTGCTGCTGTTGACTCTGCTGATGTTGTCTCTGCGTCTGCGGCTGTTGTCTCTGCGGCTGTTTTCTCTGCTGCTGTTGTATCTGCTGCAGTTGACTTTGCTGCTGTTGTTGTTGTTGTTGTTGTTGTTGTTGTGGTTGTTGTATTTGTTCTTGTTCTTGTTGCTGCTGCAGCTGTTTTTGCTGTGGTTGTTATTGCTGCAGTGGCTGTGGTGGTTATAGCTGCACTGCTTTTTGGGCAGTTTTTTGAGCCCGCTGCTTTTTTGGCTTTGCAGCTGCAGGGGCTGCTTCATTTTGCGCTACAGTTTATCGAGCTCTCCTCTCGTCGTCGTCGTCGTCTTCTGGGGAGCTACCCATCTGCTGCTGAATTCTGGCAGCTGCCGATTTTTTGGCCGGCCGTTCCATTTCCTCCTCCACTCCAGCTATCAGCTTCGCTGGATTGGAGGCATAGTTTCGTTGAGCCACATTTGGTGTTGGCTTTAGTTTCCGCAAATCTTAATCTCTTCCTTCTTGTCACCAATTGAAAGGCGACCTCTTTGTCCAATGCTGAATTGTGTCGTGTAGATCCACCAACATTTTTATTTAATTTTACTGCTGCTGCTGCTGCGCTTCTTGTTCTTCCTAATGCTGTTGCTAGGCCAGATGGCCCAGCTACATTAGGATTAGTTGCTTTTGGGACCGTTGTCCCCGCTAGATTTGCTGGTGCATTGACGTCAGCACCAACATCCGATGCCTCAGCCAACTGCTCCATAATCCAGCTATGCTGGTATTGTTGTTGCCGTTTGCGGTGTTTTTCCCAATAATTTAACAAAAAAAACACCTTGATGTTGGTCCAGGCCGGGATCGAACCCGGTGCCCTCTGTCTCGGAGTCGGCCACTCTACTCACTAGGCTAACTCGCCACTTATAAATTTCCGATTAAAAGTCGATCTTGATCACTTCCGATACTATTTAAAATCTGCTATGGAAAATTCGCCATCGATGTGCACTCTTCCGCAGTTGATGCACGACTGGTTGTGCTCCATTTGTGCTGCCATGTGACGTAAAGATTATTTTTTTATTTTCAAAGCTCTCCGTTTTATAACCAAGAAACTTTTGTATGAAAAAAAAAAAAAAAACACGACCATTTTTTTTTACTTGTGCTGAGTTGTGTTCCTCTTGTGCTATCATGAGCCGTTGAAATACAAAATTTATCTTAAAAGCTCTAGTTTTTATTATATAAAAACCGATTTTATGAGTAAAATTAGCCCCGCCATTTTTGATTTGTTTTAAAATTTGTTGTGCTGCGCTGTGCTAAACTTGTGCTACTATGTGCCGTAAATAAAAACCTCTCGTTTATATCAACAAGAAACGATTTTATGACTCAAGTTAGCCCCGCCATTTTTTTTTGTTTTTTTTTAAGATTTGTTGTGCTGCGTTGTGCTAGACTTATGTCATGTGCCATTAAAATTAAGTCATATCAAAGATAATATAACAAGTAAAGATGTCGCACGTAGAACACATTTCTGTGCCTGAAAATTTCAACCATCAGATTTTAGCCATAGGTCCTAACATGTATCCAAAAATTAAATTGTTTAGCAACATTTTAAAATTCTTCGACGAATGTAGAAGAAAAGAGAGGGTTGATTTTAATAGATGAATATTTTATAAGGGAAAGAGCGAGATAATTATTTAAATGTTGATACCAACAAGGAAGAGAAAAAAAATACATTTCTCTGAAAGAAGGTAGGTAGGTAAGTAGGTACCAATGAATTAAGTTTTTTTTTTTAACTTATTCACAGAAACTGATAACGACACATCATACGTATAGCTTAAAATAATAATTTATATAGAAACAATAATTATTTTATTTTTTGTATGTAACAAGTAGGTATAAAAGCAAAATTGTGTGAAAATGAATTTCAACCCTCAAATTATCAATAGGTCCAAATCTATTCGAATTCGAACACGAATAAAAGAAAACTTAGCTTTAAGAGCATACATAGGTTGCCTTTTTTCTTCTAAAAGAATTTCTGGAATTTACATGTAGGCAGGGCCGTCGAGAGGAATTCCGGGCCGGGACGGACAAATCCCGGGCCCCTCATATATACTCTTTTTTTACTACATGCCTACTCCTGCTACGGCCAAATACCTATTGCTAATAGCATGGCACTAGTTACAATGAGAAGAAAGGATGTAATATTTTTTGTTAGCATAAAAAAAGTGTCCATTATCTGATCATTCCCACGGGTTTCGTCCAGTTGAAACGGGGGATGTAAAGAAAATAGTTCGGCATACGAGTAGATCGGTTCGAATCCACATCTAGAAGTTATCAATCAAGCTCTGCATTCAGTGCGTTATTGCCAACCGCATGCTTGTAAGTGAAGGAAAAACACGTTCGTTTAGTTATTAAAAAATTACTTTGAGAATAAAACAGATTTTATTAATAATATTTAAAATTTTTCTTTCTTTTAAAAGCTATGTATTGTAAAACGTTTTCATTTCAACTTTTGCATTCTTTTTTTTTACACTCAAAATATTATCATTATATTGCCTTTAGAGTTGGTTTGTATTCGACGAAATATTTCCTTATTGCATACAATACGAGCTTTCCTAGATTTCTGAGCAGCAAAACTACTTACGATTATAATTACATCGAAATTCAATTTCTTTGCCAAAGGTGCTTTGATGCATAGTGTAGCAAGTCCTGAAACACGATCTTGCGATGGGCACGAGCGATGAAAATTTTTTACTCTGGCAAGGACGCTAAAGGAACGTTCGGCACTAGCTACTCTGACAGGTGTGGTGCAAAACACACGCACAGCAACACAAACGTTTGGGAAAATCGTCTACAAGTTCTGGGAAAAAATTGCATTCAGCAAACTCAATGGTGGAAGTTCTGCTTCGAAATTGGCTTCATAAATGTGTTTCAGATGAACTAATTTTTCCTCCAATTCTTGATATACATGCGATTTGTACTTTTGAATAAAGCTTGTAGCAGAAATTCGAATCTCAGTTTCGTCCATTGTTGAATCGCCATAAAAGTAAAAAGGTTGAATTCAAATTTCTCATGGCATCGAACCGACGAGAAATTCCAGATATAATAGAATCAACTATGACGTAAAAGGTGTTTCTTTTGAAGTTTGTTTCTTCGTCTGTATCACTTTGTTCTTCACCTTGATTTTCTCCGAAATGTCTTTTTCGGGTCGATGTGAACGATTCTGTTATATCTCCCAATCCAGCCGCAACTTCTTTGCAAAGCTGCAGATTGGAGATCAAACTATCGAGGTTTCGAATTTCAACGTCAATAGTGATACGGTGGCTTGAAGAATGATGGTTCTTTCATTTATAGCGCTCAGAACCTTGCACCAGATTGAAGACATCAGGACACATTAAAGTTTGTGCATATATTTTAATACGCCATGTACATCTCTTCTAGCTTCAGCAGTTAAAGTGAGATCACTTAATCCTTCTAGTAATTTTCTTAGTTTATTGAGATGATTTGCAAATGGTTTCACTGCTTCAATTCTAGCTGACCATCTTGTGTCGGACAGTTTGTGAAGAAATCCCGGCACATTTTCCTTAAGAATTTACCAACGTTGTGCACTGCTGCTTAACAAGTTGAAACACTTTTGAACAACGCCGAAAAATGTGATTGACGCAGTACAACATTCCGCGGAATCTACACGTTTATAACTCACTTCATCAACACTTTATTTTATATTTTAACACCTATAGTTAGGTTTTCTACACAAGAATATTCAATATTAACTTCGATGTCTTAAGGTCAAATCAGCGATATTTTATAGAGATTTGCAAATAACGGGATCCTCGCGAAAACCCTTTCTCGAAAAGAACAAATATTTCTAAGTAACAAACAGAAATTAAATAGATATGAAGAAAAAATCGAAATTCCGGGCCCCTTATTAAGACTGAGGCTGATACAAAATTTCAAAATTTACTTTAAATTACAATTGTTTGTGCTCACTAATATAAAAGCTAAGCGATTTTCTATCGTTTTCTTTAAATCGCCGGGGTCGATCGATTTATCTCTAGATAATTAAAACAAAAACGTCAACATTAGTCAGGGGCCCAAATCCGCAAGCGTTAGTTTTTCTTTAAAGATAACGTTCACATAGGGCCCCGATTTTGAAAGCGTGATTGATTTTTCAAGTTTCCGAGCCGCTAGAAAATCACAAGAATATATTAATGCCTGTTACTCCCCCCTCAGCAAAATATTTAAAAACGATAGTAAAAAGTAAAGGGCCTATTACTTATCCCTGATGTACACCGAGTTTGATTGGAAATCTCAACTGGCACCACAAGCTTACTTGTTGAATTTCTTTTAAAGATATATGCTTTCAAATCTCCATGTTTTTGGTTTCAACGCTTTTCAAAATATGGTTAATGCTTGTGGATCAGGGCCCCCGGTCCCTCAGGTTGGGGGTTGTGCGTCGGGGTAACTTCCCTACCACGAAAAAAACCTCTTGTTCCGACACAACCAACTGCCTCGGATATGGATGACCCTACTGATGACGACCCTAGCAAACGAAACAAGGACAACGAATTTCGGTTCTGCACGTGGAATGTCCGGACCCTTAACAGACCACGTGCAGCCGAACAATTAGTGGAAGCCCTAGATGGTGTCAAAGCCGACATCACAGCCATCCAAGAAGTGCGATGGGATGGTGAAGGCACAAGGAGGATGAAAAACTGTGACATCTACTACGGCAAGTGCTACGGGACAAGGAAACAGCGCCTATTTGGATGCGGATTTGTGATAAGAGGAAGGCTTAGGCAAGAAGTCTTGGGGTTTCGTGGCATAAGCGAACGCATTGTCACAATCCGCATTAAATCCAAATTCAGCAACATCTCGCTGATCTGCGTCCACGCCCCCACGGAGGAAAAAGATGACACGACCAAAGAAGAATTCTACGATCTTCTCGAGAAGACGTATGATGAATGCCCGAAGTACGACACTAAGTTTATTCTTGGTGACTTCAACGCCAAAATCGGAAAGGAGGGTAACTTTGGCTCGACAGTCGGAAAGCATAGCCTGCACGACAACACTTCCGGTAACGGACACAGGCTAATCGACTTTGCTGCGGGGCGAAGTGTCATCTTAGCTAGCACATACTTCCCACACCTCAATATTCACAAGGGGACCTGGCGGTCTCCTGATCAAAATACCGTCAACCAAATTGATCACATTGCGATTGATAGCAGACATGCGTCCAGTGTCATGGATGTCCGCACTTTCCGAGGGGCCAACATAGACTCGGACCACTACCTTGTTGTAGCTAAAGTGCGAATGCGGATCTCCACCAGACCGCAGAACCGAACATCCACTGTGAGAAAGTTTGATGTTGCTAAGTTACAATCGCAAGAGACCGCCACAACCTTTGCCAATCATGTCTCCTCTTATCTCTTGACAAGCCCAGCGCCTGCGCCAAACCCAGAGGCCCAGTGGCAACATTGCAAAATGGCCATCAAAACCGCTACCACGGATGTTTTGGGTTTCATTAGGCGACCACAACGAAACACCTGGTTTGATGATGAGTGCAGGCTCGCACACTTGGCCAAAGACGAAGCCTATCATGCAGTTCTGAATGCCAGAACTAGAGCTGCCAAGAGCGTTTTCCGTGCGGTGCACCAGCAAAAGAGGAAAGAGGAACATCGGCTTTTCAGAAGAAAAAAAAGAGAACTGGAAAAACGAATGGTTGAATCTATTGAGGGGTGCTACGGCAGAAGCAATGTTCGAAAGTTCTACCAAAGGGTAAAGCATTCGTCCAAGGGTTACAAAGCCCGAGCGGAAGCATGTAGAGACAAGGGTGGGAATGTCGTTGTAGATACACAGTCGGTGCTGAGAATTTGGAAAGAACACTTCTGCAGACTGTTAAACGGCGAAGACAACCAACTAATCGCTGTCAGGCAGAATGATCCATTTGATTTGGATGATGATGAACAAAATTTCCATCCTCCCGACCAAGAAGAAGTTCGGATAGCAATATCTAAACTAAAGTCCAACAAGGCTGCTGGAGCTGATGGCCTTACGGCTGAACTCTTCAAAGCAGCAGGAGATGATATGGTGAGGAGCATACACCAACTCATCTGTACAATCTGGTCGGATGAAAGTATGCCTGACGAATGGAACCTCAGCATTGTGTGCCCTATCCACAAGAAAGGAGATACTCTAAGCTGCGCCAACTACAGAGGTATAAGTCTCCTAAATGTCGCCTATAAAATCTTGTCGGCCATTCTGTGTGAACGTCTGAACCCTTTCGCACGTGAACTGATTGGCCCCTATCAGTGTGGTTTCAGACCCGGTAAGTCAACCGTCGACCAAATTTTCACACTTCGGCAGATTTTGGAAAAGACCCAAGAATTCCAGATCGATACTCACCACCTCTTTATCGATTTTAAAGTCGCCTATGACAGCGTAAACAGGAACGAGCTATACAGAGCCATGTCGCTTCTTGGCATCCCTGCCAAACTCGTTCGATTGTGCAGGATGACTATGGAGAACTCTCGCTGCTCCGTCAAGGTTGGTAAGAACACCACCGACTCATTTAATGTCGAGAAAGGCTTACGACAGGGTGACGCGCTGTCATGTAACCTCTTCAACATCATTCTTGAGGCAATCGTACGCAACTCGCATGTCAACACCAGCGGTACGATTTTTTTTAGATCCGTTCAATTACTTGGCTATGCTGATGATATTGACATTATTGGAAGAACGAAGCGCGCTGTCAGTGGAGCATTCGCAAGTATTGAAGTGGAAGCGGCTCGAATGGGTCTGGCTGTAAATGAAGATAAAACAAAGTATATGCTGTCCTCGGGTGAAGTAGATCATCACCGTAGGCTCGGACAAAACGTCACAATGGACAGATATAACTTTGAGGTTGTCAAGGACTTTGTCTATTTGGGTTCCACTATAACCTCTCAGAACAACATCAGTGAAGAGATCAGTCGAAGAATCACTCTTGCCAATCGCTGTTTCTTCGGGCTAAGAAGGCATCTTAGTAGTAAAGCCCTCTCTCAAAGGACCAAGGAGACACTATACAAGACCCTTATCATCCCAGTCCTGCTGTATGGGGCAGAAGCGGGGACACTGACACAATCGGATGAATACAGGCTGGGGTGCTTTGAGAGAAAGATTCTTCGGGTGATATTCGGGCCTGTATGTATCAATGGAGTATGGAGGAGAAGATTCAATGACGAACTGTACGGGCTATACAGCGACATTGACTTGGTTAAGAAGCTGAAAATTCAGCGGCTTAGATGGCTGGGTCATGTGGAGCGTATGGACGAAAACGCTCCTGCCCGACGAGTCTTCAATTCCAACCCGGAGGGCCGACGCAGTTCTGGAAGACCCCATCTAAGGTGGCGCGATCAAGTGGTAAACGACCTCAACCAACTTGGTGTGCGCAACTGGAGGCCACTGGCTAGGGACCGGCCTAGCTGGCGAGGATTGTTGGTTGAGGCCGTGGTCCACAATGGACTGTCTGCGCCACCTTAAGTAAGTAAGTAAGGATCAGGGCCCCAAGATGCATGAAAAATCTATCTCAAATAAAAAAAATTACAAACAAAAATTACAATTCAACTTTTTGTTTCAAATTTCGGGCCCCTTGAAAATAACGGGAATATGTTAATGGTTGATGAGGAACTGGGCCCCAGTTGGTATGAAAAATTTATATGAAAGAATTACGATTACACGTATAGCTTCAAATTTTCGGGCCCCATAAAAATCCCGGGCCCGGGGGGATTCCCCCCTTACCACCCCCTCTCGACGGCCCTGCATGTAGGTAAACTGTTTCTCACTCACACAAACGAGAACATTTTTGGCGCGATCTTTCCAAAACAAACTGTCACCAAGATGTCTTTTGCTAATCCTGCTCAAATATTTCACTGAGAAATTTCAGTAATTTTTTTTTCAGCATAGTTTTTTTTTTTTTTTTTTATTATTTCTAGCAATCACCTCCAATGACAATAAATTGAAGAAGAGAGGCATACTCACGTTTGAAACCCTTAATCCTGATTTAATATTAATTTATAAGAGAATCTAATACCGACTTTGTTTGACATTTGTTTTTTTTTTTGCTATTTTTTTTTTCTATTCGAATTCGAATTCGAACACGAATAGAAGAAAACTTGGCTTTAAAAGCATACATAGGTTGCCTCTTTGCTTCTAAAAGAATTTCTGGAATTTACAATTAGGTAAGGCTGTTTGTGTGAGTGAAGGAAAAGTCGCAAATCAGCAAAAAGAAGAACCAACAGAGACAGTTATGTTTGTAAATTTCAGACTTACAGACGGACAGACATACAGCGAAATCTCAGTAATAGGGTTCCGTTTTCACCCTTTGGGTACGGAACCCTTAAAAGGTTAAAATTGAATATTGGTAGTACCTACCTTAAATTTTTAAAAATACGTTTTTTCGTTCTTTCATGAAAAGTAGGTGTAAGACACGCCCAAAATTCAAAAATTTCTTTTCACACACAAACTTCTTAGCTTTTACTAAGAGACGCACACATTTTGGTTTGTGGGTTTCAGTTGAAAAGTGGGCGTCAGCCACGCCCAAAACAAATTTTTTTCATTTCATGCAGAAGATGCTTACATACAAGTAATACCCGTAAAATTTAATGTTTTTCGCTTAAATTGTTAATTTATAAAAACAACACTGATGGTTTTGTATGAAAAGTGGGCGTAAGCCACACCTAAACTGAAATATATTTTTATTTAATTGGATGAAGTGTTACCTTAAGCTTGCTGGTGCAGATTTTTAGCGTTGTGCTTTTATCGTAACTGTACAAAGAACATAATTTAATTTTACCAAATTGAGGTTGTTCAACAAAAAAGGCGTGTTTGTAACTGTACAAATAACATAATTTAATTTTACTCTTTAACCAAAGATTATATGTACCAAATTTCTTTCTAGCTCAAAAATTGCGACTTCTAGAGAGTATGCATACGGACGGACATGCTTAAATCGACTAGGCTTTTGATTTTGAGTCAGAATATATATACTTTTCTATACCAGCGGTATTATTTCTCTCTGCAACAAACTCCACACCAAATACATTAATTATATCTTCCCGTGTTAAGACTAATACTTATATATTAAATTGAAAAAAAAATTGAAAAAAAAAATACAATAGCTATACCCATTCTATGGAATAGGGTATAAAAAGCGACCTGTGGTAAGCTAGTTATATTGTATGTCTATACAAGGTGTCTCAAAGAAAAGTTTATATTTAATATACCTTTATCCCTTTATCACTACATAAAAGGGTTTGATATCTATCGATTTTTACATTTCATTTGAATACAGTCTATAATAACGTCATCTTAATGCAATCCATCACGTTCACGGTACTCATATAAAAGCTAAATTTCCTATTTCTTATATACTCGAATCATCATGGACAGACCGATTTTTACTCTCTAAGGATTCGGATATTCTCGATATACCTGGCCTCCCAGATTTCGGTTTATCTAGTGATGAACCGGCCTCCTCCAACTTTTCAATCTTTATCCGAATAAGTGGAATTCTTGACGCATTTCCGAAATTTGTTTTTCTGCAGTAAGCTATTCAAATATAAACTTCTTTTGAGATACCTAATACAATAGTGCAATATCCATCCGTAGGTATGTACAGAATGTCTATTATGTGTCAACATACATATTTATATTTCCACTAAAGTACATTTGTATCAAAATTGTTTGTTTTCGAAACACTTTATCCGCAAATTACGTTTTCAATATTTGTATGTTGATTGTTAATATTTTGTTTATATTATAAAATCGTAGATAACATTAGCTTTGTTTAGGTTCTTTTTGTGCCAAAAAATGAAAACTGTCAAAATTCCTCAAATGAGAGAAAAATCTCTCTCATTTACCGAAAAAAAAGCGAACACTTTTTGTGTAAATACTTGAGAAACGTCAAATTCGAAATTTCGATTGGTTAGCTCTTCGCGGTAAGGGTCATCTGCAACAACAATTGTTTACGTCATCCGCTTTTGACAGAGTTCAAGTTTTTACCAGATGAAATTTCACTGGGTCAAAACTTGAAAATAAATGAACGAAAAAATAGAACAGCTGTTTTTTTCTTTCGTTCATCTTTCAGTATACACGAACGTTTTTTGTGTTAATGTAAACGTATGAAATCGAATGCAAACTGTTTGATTTTGGTACGCGAACAAAGCAATTGTGTGTTGTCTTGAATCTAATAGATGCACCTTTTCTTAATAAACTTAGTTTAGTTTCTTAAAATGTTTTGTAAACAGAATTACTTCTTCTATATTGAACAAGCCCCTCTTGGCTACGGGCCTGCTCACAAGAGATCATTGGAGGAATTCAATAGTACAGAAAAGGATATAAAAGGAAATGAGCTGCTCTTTGGTGTCGCATTTATATAATAAGCTGGTGATTCCCGGCAAACTTTGCCAGTCATTCTGCGATCCACTGCTTCTCATGAGCTTAATGCGTGTTTAAAGGCATCCATTCTTTTATTTATTTATTTATTTCAACTACAGACTGATGTCTAAGTTGTTTAAAATGTTACAATTTTTATTATTAAGCATAGTACGCAGCTCGAGCTAAAATTTAGCTCCCATACAAAATTCTCTCCAAAATTTAGCTAAGCTAAAATTAAGCAAAGCATTTTAGCCGAGTGGTACGCAGCTCCAGCTAAAATTTCAAACTTTTGTTTCCCAGTGTACTGTCAGAATTTAGCTGGCTATTAAATTGCTCGGCACATTTCCTGCAAGCCAAATTTTGATAGATATTTTTGGGTCGTAGCTAAAAAGGGGTAACGTAGGGGTTGAATCTCAACCGAAAATTTGTTTTAAGGCATAAAAAAGCTATTTTAAGTAGAGAATGTTAATACAAATAACAATTGTTCTGCTTAAACAAAAGAACACCTTTTTAAATAGAGTATAGACAAAAATAGTCCAAAAGCGATGATATTTTAATGCCCCTCTTTAACTTTTCTCTGGGTACGCTTATGAATAAGAGAACAGCTGTATTTTTGTTTGCATTTCTTTAAAGCTTCTGTCATCGAGTACATGTGAGTTGAAAAAAAATATATATTTTCATGAAAATAAACAATACTTTGTACATTCCAGGTTCTCGAAAAAGAAAATGCAACACATCTCGAAGGAAAAAATATTCCTGCTTCAGTTGAAGAACAACCTGAAATCAAAGAACCTTTGGAGTCTGAAGAAATACTTTGAAAATCAAATAAAGCTCCTGAAATCCAAGAAACAGATAACTTTAAGATGGAAGAAGAAACTAACAGTACATCTCAAGAAGAGCTATAAAAGCCAGTGGATGAAAACAACTGTTTGAAGGCAGTTGAAGAACCCGAAGACAAACTTCTAGATCCAGAAGTACATTGATCCATTGGATATAATGCTTTTAAATCGTTCCAATTCAACGCAACAGTCTCATGTTTCAGACATTTACCTCCGATTTCCTATAAGATAGGTAGACAACAAGCACAACACAACATTGGTTTGTCGCTATTGTCGTCGTCTCATCGCGTCGTCGTCTTCTTGGCTTGGATGGAAGCAGGGCCAACATCCAAGTCATTGTGAAGGTATTTGTCCCAGCAATAAAAATAAAAACTTGTAAAATGTACCCATGTATATCTTTATTTTGTGTTTTTTCATTCAATCTTTAATTGAAATTGGAAAGCAGGAACCCACAGACAGGTGATTGAAGTCACCTTCGCTGTTCTGAACTAAATCGGAGAGGCATATGGCATTGATTGAGTTGTTGATGATGACCTGAGAAATCTGAGCTGCTAGATGAGTTTCGTTTCGAGCTCCATGATCTGGTCCGGCTCTAGAGTCATTATCTGAAATTAAAAGAATTAATAGTTAAAAGATTCTTTTTTTCAAATTCGTAGGTAACTCACCTGCAGTTTTTTCTTTGCGACAAATGTTTCGTTTTATTGATTGGTGATGCACATCTCCATCAGTATCTGCATCGTTGGATAGTGCTCCCAGCAAAATGCCCACGAGCCTTCTAGGTGATGTGCAGAGCACAAATGGTCATCTTGGGGACGATGAGAAGACGCAAGTCATTGATTGGTAATGGTTGGCCTTCTTGAACAACTGGCTGACATGCTGCCGAGATATTGGTGGCCGATTTATTTTGCTCATAAACAAACGTTTAAGAACAAATCTGTTGAACTCCTTGTTGGCACGAGGGTACGACGCTGAAGGAAGCGGTACAACTACGAAAAAACAGAAACAACCGAGATTTAATAACGCACCTCGATAAGAGTTTTTTTTTAATTTAGAAACTTACCTTAACGAGAAACCTCAGATAAACATCCAAAACTTTCAAAAAAATAAATAAAAGAACATTTTTGCGTTTATTTGTCAAATAAAATTTGTTTTGACATTTTCTACACAATGTCGCCATTTCAATCACATATTCTCCACAACTCTCCTATGTCATAATTTAGCTAGGGTTTTAGCTAAGGTTTGGAGAGAAAACCGTGAACTAAAATTTAGCTCGAGCTGCGTACTACCCTTTAACAAATAACGAATATGTAAAAATGCCAAATAACAATACATTTTACAGAGGACAAAATATAAATGGTTTACTTCCGTTTAACAAGATAATAATTTCTTTTTAAGGCTGTTTTTAGTCATATTGAAATCAATAAGACAATACAATTCATAAAAGTCTTTGCACATTACAGTTACTGGTTCCATTAATAGGAGGAGAGCCAGCGACAAAAATAGTTACGTCATTTGATAACGCAAATAATTAATTTTATTGTAATCCTTCAACACTGGTGACAAATAATCCCGAAGTCTGCCAAGCGTCTAATGGTGGGTGTGGCGGCCATGGACCCCCAAAGGGGTAAACAAAATCGACCTAGTTACGTCATTTGATAACGGCTGATTTTTTCCTAGGTTGTAGCCAGTTATGTCACGAACTCGTTTTTGACATTGTCAGACATTTTGGGTGGTGGAAATGGCCGGCAGACGCCCCCCAATAGGCGGAAAAATCGGACCTACTTACGTCATTTGATAACGATTTTGATAAAAACCATAGTTTAGGTTGGCTCCTCAGTAGTCTATATACGCTTTCGCTGACAAAAATCTTGGTGGAAAGTGCCCGGCAGACGATGTCAAAGATTGGATGATTCTCCGATATTATGATAAATACCGGGTAGTAGATAGCCAAATTTGGTTTTTTTTTTAAGAAGTTTGTTATTATATTAATAAAATTCAGAATAGGTACATTAAATACCTTTATATATTAATTCAAAATAGCTTTTTATGGCCTTTAGTCCAACAAAAAATTGGCGTTTCATCTACTAATCTCACTTCAACAGTCCATTATTAGTGCTGAGTCTTCTACTTGGTTGATTTTATTTCATTTAATTTATCAATGCAGTATATAGAGTTTGTATTAAGAAAAATTTAAAAACTACCTTTATATATTAGTTAACATTAAATTAAAATATATTCCCAAAAATTATTGGAAGAGCACATTATTCGAAACAAAAAGAAATAAATGAATACTTTGAATCTCCATTTGGAGTTGCAATCATGAAAACTATCCTGAAATTTGAACTTCCAGCAATTGGACCCATTCCACAATTTACAAAACAAGGTAGAATCCACCATTCACAAAAACGGGTAATATTCATTTGTTTTCTTCAGGGAAGTGGTAAGAAATACTGCATGTCATGTTATATTGAAATGTAGTTATTAAGTATATAAGGAAGCGCAACTTCTAAATTGTATTAGTTTTAATTTAGAAAGCGAGTAATTAGTGCGAATAATAGAAAATTATTTAAAATAACAGTTTTGAATAATGGCTTCAAGATCAGTTTTGTGTGTGATTTGCCGTAAAACAATTGGTAATCTTAAATCATTTACCGCGGAAACATTAGAAACTTGCAATAAAATAAAAGAAAAACGGTTTGAAAATAGTTTAAAATATGGTGGTATTGATTTGCCGTCTGTGTTATGTGCTACTAAAGGGTTGAATGCTACAAACGTTGCACAGCATTAAGGACCTCTTATCACCAAAAAAAAAAAAAAAAAAAAATCACGAAGAGTTGAGTGAGTCTCCGGTATCATTGCAACCATCAACTTCTGCGCGGGCCGTTTCTTCTTCGAGGGAAGTGCAACCATCGATATTAACAAAGCCACCAACCAATTATGTTGAAAACATTGCTTGTGCTGGCGGTAATAGTGAAACCCTTGAAGTAATATAGTCATCTATGTCGGCAGAGGATATTGCTATGTGCAATGCAGAAAAAGTCTATGTAAGAATACATGTATGTTTTGCCATAAGTTTCGATTGAAATATAAGGGATTGGAAGTAAAGTTACATATCGCTGATGAAGTTTTTCGGAGTAAAATTACAGCAGAAGCGACAACACTAAGTGATTTGGATCTTTTAAGCAAGATCGAAGAATAAAAAGCGTACCACAGAAATTGCAGGCTTACATATGCTAATAAGATGCGATTAGCGATGGCCTCACAAAAACCACTAAGTACCTAGGCAGATAAAACGGAATGACCACAAAGCAGCCTACGAGGAAATATGCGATTTTATAATTGACAATGTTATCAAACAAAGGAAAAGTTATTTTCTCCATTATTTAACCAATTCGTACAAAAGTTGTTAACTATTGTTACGCACGTAGACGTCACAGTTGATGACTCGATATATTTATCTTTGAAAGAAGGCGATGAAATACAAGCAGCAGCTCTTATCCTTCGTGAAAAGGTTTTAAAAATGCAGAGAAATCGATTGCCAAACAATGTAACAACGAAGGATTTGATTGCTGGTGAATGTTTAATTCCTGATGGTCTACATGATTTTTTTCTAAACCTTCTCGCTGGTATGAATACTCGACGCAGACAAAGTACGGATTGTTTGAGAAAAGTAAAATCTTTTGCCGAAGATACTGTCTACGCTATCAGAAATGGCCAGGTGAAAACTTCAAAACATATCACTTTGGGTATGACAATGAAAAGACTTACAAGTAGCCGAAAAGTAATCGATATATTAAATCGGTACGGACATTGCTGTAGCTACACTACCGTTGAAGAACTCGAAACTGAGGCATCTTTTTCTGCGACTGATCGTGCGAGAATCTGTCCACAAGGTATAAAACACTCCTCAAATTTATGCACAGGGTTAGCATTTGACAATTTTGACCAATATGTGGAAACCTGCAATGGAAAAGAAACCCTCCACGATACGGTCGGAATTATGTTTCAAAATGTGGATGAGACCGCTGATGTTGATGTTTCGGAAGTAAATGATCGTGGCGGAATCAAGGATGCTACCCAAATGCAAAGTACAAAAAAAAAGAAGAACCTTCGAAGCAATCATTCCTGATTTAGAGTCATACCGAAAAAGGCCTAGAATGGTTGACGTTTTATTGCCGATGGAAAATGAAAAACGCAAAATACTTCCAAGCAATTTGAAATCAATTTAACAAATCGATCTGATATGGATGCTATCTAATGCTTGCAATATAATAAATACACCGATGTGGGTTGGATGCAACAGTAAAATAAAACAAGACGACAGCCCAAAACAAAAAGTGGCCTATTTAACTCCAATAAATGTTTCTACAACAAATTCATCAGTTGTACTCGAAACCACGATTCAAAGTCAAAAAGCTGCAGAAGAATGTGAACAATCGTATATTCAAGTAACGTATGATTTAGCGATTGCTAAGGTAGCATTGCAAATTCAAGCTACCGAGCAGCCAAGATTTGATAATATTTTTATTCATCTTGGCAGTTTTCATATCATGATGGCGTACTTTAAAGCAGTCGGAAAATTCATCGATGATTGCGGACTATCTCATATGATGGTAGAAAGTGAATTACTTGCAAGTGGATCGGTAAACGGGGTTATCAGCGGGAAATATTTTAACCGATGCAAGCGATTGCACCCGATGATTGCGTTGGCTCATGAAATCTTGCATTTCCGAGCTTTCCTGTAGGATGAACAGTTAGAAGTTGCTGAAACCATAATCTCTGAACTCGACAATTTTCAAAAACAGAAACCTTAGAATAAATGGTTTAATATTACCAATTGTTTTATGGCAAATCACACACAAAGCTGATCTTGAAGCCATTATTCAAAACTTTTATTTTAAATAATTTTCTTTTATTCGCACTAATTACTCGCTTTCTAAATTAAAACTAATACAGTTTAGAATTTGCGCTTCCTTATATACTTTCTAACTACGTTTCAATATAACATGACATGCAGTATTTCTTACCACTTCCCTGAATGGTGGATTCTACCTTGTTTGGTAGATTTTGTGGAATGGATTCAATTGCTGGAAGTTCAAATTTCAGGATAGTTTTCATGATTGCAACTCCAAATGGAGATTCAAAGTATTCATTTATTTCTTTTTGTGTTGAATAATGTGCTCTTCCAATATTTTTTGGGAATATATTTTAATTTAATGTTAACTAATATATAAAGGTATTTAATGTACCTATTCTGAATTTTATTAATATAATAACAAACTTCTTAAAAAAAAACCAAATTTGGCTATCTACTACCCGGTATCATAATATCGGAAAATCATCCAATCTTTGACATCGTCTGCCGGGCACCACCAAGATTTTTGTCAGCGAACGCGTATATAGACTACTGAGGAGCCAACCTAAACTATGGTTTTTATCAAAATCGTTATCAAATGACGTAAGTAGGTCCGATTTTTCCACCTATTGGGGGGCGTCTGCCGGCCGTTTCCACCACCCAAAATGTCTGACAATGTCAAAAACGAGTTCGTGACATAACTGGCTACAACCTAGGAAAAAATCAGCCGTTATCAAATGACGTAACTAGGTCAATTTTTTTACCCCTTTGGGGGTCCATGGCCGCCACACCCACCATTACACGCTTGGCAGACTTCGGGATTATTTGTCACCAGTGTTGAAGGATTACAATAAAATTAATTATTTGCGTTATCAAATGACATAACTATTTTTGTCGCTGGCTCTTAGACTATAAGGCATAATTCACTCTGGCAATTGGTAAATAAAAAAAAAGCTGGATCTCGGGTTAATCTGGGACGAGAGTTTATATTCAGCAAGCTTACTATGTGTGCAGAACAAAATTTTCCAGATAAAAGTTGAAAGAGGAAAATGACATTATTCACTTCCCTCCTTATTTTCAGCGTTGATAAACTAAGCAGCTTCAAACGATCTTCATAATTCGGAAGACGTTGATTTTAATCCCATGGTAGATGACGGACTCCGTAGCAACGCTGTCGTTTAAAAACTTTCAAGGGGAGTGTTTTCCGTATATTTTGGGGAGTATTTTTGATTGTTGAGGAGTGCTAATCGCAAAAATGCTTAATATTTTGCTATCTCAGATTTTAATTTTATTGGTTTTTGATTGTAATGTTCGTATAGTCTGGGTGTTGTTGATCTTTGGTTGTTTTTTTAGTATTTGAATTTGCTTGTTATGTTGTTTTGAATCCTGGTGCCTTAATAGTTGTGGTTTATTGTTTGGCAAGAAAACCATGCACAATTTGCAAAATGGCCTTAAGGTTGTCGTATGGACCAATTTTTTCCTCCATCCATTTAAAGTTTCCAAGCCAAGACTTTCTAAATTTTTGCAGTGACTTCGTTGCGGCTTTTTTGTTGCTTACATCTGTCTCATCTGTTCTATCCTCCGATGGTTTTTTTTCTTTTTGGAGTATAGTAGAAGCCATTGAAACACAGCTTTCGGATGTCGACGGCTTAGGCTGAGTTGGACTTGTTGGTGATGCAATCGGAGAATTTTCTTTAGGAGAAAGTGAAATGCTTTTCTTTATTAAAAATCTGTTTGGATTGCAAACGTAACATTTGAGAATTTTTTGTACCACAAAGAAAATGTTAAAGACGGTCTTACTTTTGCATTTTTTATTTATTTTTGTTAGACAAATACCAAAACTGAAAAAAGCTGCTTTTATGTTTCAACTTTCAACTTTGTAGAAACGGTACTTTGGGTGCGTTTCAAACTATATCTCTATATCACAATCATTATAACGTCATTTTATAAGAGAAAAGGAGACTAAGGGATGGTTTTTGTTATATTGGAAAATCGACGGGCGATTTTGTATGGAAACAGAAATTTCCGATTTTTTAAGGTGTGGACCTTTAGAATTGTTTTTTCTTATTTGACTAAGCTACGGGGTCCAAATAAGGCCCTGTCCCTAATAAGGCCCACCACACCGAAAACACCGAAAGCACCGAAACGAACAACGAACTTTTTTTTGCTTCGATATGTGAACTCCCTCTGTAAGATCTCAGACAAAGCAAAAAAAAACAGCAAGCTGCGCGATTCATGTTGATTCCTGCAGTTGATAGAAGTTTGTTGAAGTGTGACGATTTCTCAAATTGTTAAAAAACGTGTATTTCTTTTTTTTTAGAGAGAAATTCAACGAAGTAAGAACATTTTTATTATTTTTATCATAAAATAAGTTCAATATAGAATAGATTGAGATATTTTTTATTTTAAAAACCGTTTTATTTTTATAATTTTTTTAAAGTGTCTTCCATTTTCCTAATAAGGCCCAATAAAATACGTGGTGGGCCTTATTAGGCACATGACAAAATTTATTTAAATATATTCCTTCACCATCAAAGGCTGCGCAAAATCAAATGCGTCGTAACGAAGCTTGGTACTGTCATGCCTGCAAAGAAGATCGCATTAAGGATATGAGGCAATGTCAAAATTCTTAAGCCTGGTGCCATGAACTCTGTGTTGAGTTGACATCAGCTGAAGAGGCATTTGAGTGCCCAAGGTGGATGCAAGTGATTATCTGTTAATTAATTTACCAACGCTGAACTGTGTGGCTGTTTTTTTTTTTTGTATTAATAATTTTTATTAATTTTTTAATTTTTTTTTTTGAGATATTGCCAAGGGAGGCATTTAAGTTAATTTTAATTTTTTTTTATTAACAAGAAGGTTTTTTTAAGTCCTATGTTATTCTACAAATCATGTCGAAAAGGCTCTTTTTTTACTTTATTATTATAAAATACATTTTTTTTTAAATTGATTTTGAAAAAATATTGTATTTTTTGTGTTTTTAATTAAAACACGTTTTATTTCCGATAGAAATAACGCTAAAATCCTATGACAAATGAATGGGCCTTATTAAGACTCCCTGTTCTTAATAAGGCCCAACGTAAGCTTTGTTAAAATTTCGAAAAAAATATATTTTCCAAATTAAGAAAATGCATAGATAAAATGACACAGATTCATAATCTTTTTAGTTCACTCCGATATTTTCAAAAATATGGCAGATATTAAGAAAAGTCTGTTAGCTGGGCCTTAGTTGGCCCCCGTACCTTAAAAGAAAATTTTGAGGAGTATTTTGTTTACTTGGGGAGCATTAACTACGGCAGAGGAGCAAAATGCTCCTATAGGAGTACTTTCGACAGCAGTGCGACGGAGGACGAATAACAAGAACAGTTCAGTTTTGACGTTGCAACGTGCGGACGTGTTTTCTCTTTACTGTCTATTTATTTCGATAGTTTATTTAATTTTTTGTCATTCAAAATGCCAGAACATTGCTTTAAATGTGATTAAATTATCGCCGATACTTAGTAAATTTATAATATTTGGCGTACATATATGTGGACTTAAATTTCATGATAATTGTGCTTTGTTGACTGAGGCAAGTTTTAACTTCCTAAAGTCTGGCATTAACTTCTCATGGAAATGCAATGTCTGAGCAAGTGTTCCTATCCTTGGTCTTGTTTGCAAATTAAGTGAACTAACAAAAACTGTGAAAATGTTAAATGATCAAATAATGTGTTTAAACTCTGAAGTTACATGCTTAAAAAGTTTTTTTGATCAATCCATAACAAATTCATCTGAAACTTCATCAACAAACAAAAATAATTCTATATCAAATCTTAATGTAAGAGAAAATAAAAATGTTTTACAAAACAGAGGTTATGGGAATGACAATGCTGTTCCAAAAATAAGCAAATTCATAATATTCCAAATGTTGATACCTCTTTAGCAGTGTTGCCGCAAGCCTAAAAAAAAGAGTCGCTAGATCGACCTTAAAAATCTGCTGGATATGCCAAAATTAAAAAAAAAGTCGCTAGGAAAAAAGTTTAGTACAAATATCTATACTTTTGCAGGTATATTTTCTTTTTCAACGGAATATCCATATTTGATCTGGACTTATCGCACTTAAATTAGTATTTCTAGTTATAAATTGGAAGGAGCTAGTCAAATAAATAAAATGACTACCTTTTGCTCAAAATTTTATTTGACGGCTTGCTGGAGAAATCGCACCTCCGGTGTAATAACGACGTAAATGCAATTTTCTGAAATGTTGAGGAATCACGTTTAAAGTTTGATTGCTTATTCAAAATGCGAAAACGCCCTAAAATAACCCTACAGGATCGAATTCAAGAGTCCTAAAAATAGCTGACTATTCATTAGACTTAACCACATATAAAACTTGACATTTGGGAAATTATGGCGTTTTAACTCAATTTCAGAAAAAACTGCAATTGTGTCGATATTACACCGGAGGTGCGAAATATTAGTAGAAAATCTGCAAAATAATAGTAATAAGATTCACATTTTATAGGAAAAACCTTTTAAAAACACATTATGTATCATTTCACATGATAAACAGAAATATGAGGTATGCTGACTGTGCGTGTGACGTCACTATCATCAGATTTTTTTCGAAGTGAAGATTAATAAATGTATTGAGCTGCCGGTTTTTATTATGTTCTTATATTTTTATGGTTCTTATGATCATAAGACAATTTGTTCAAATACTTAATTAAAAAATATAGTCTTCACTTGAGAAATAAAATAATTATAAAAGATGATTGACGTCTTAAAATACCAAGATGGAGATTTATACATAGGTGTCTAGTCAGCATGCCTGGTATTCTTTGTATCATGATCATTTCATAAGTGCCAAACTCGAATGGCAGGGACAGGGACATAATATCTACAAAAAATATGTTTTTGCAAAAAGTCGCTAGAAAAGTATCTAGAAATATCTAGAGACAAAAAATTATTTTTTGTCGCTAAACTTTTGAAAATTCCGCTAGATATGGTGACAAAGTCTTGAGTAGTAGACAATAATTCAAATACAAATGATGAATGTATTGGTAAAATTAAGAGTCGCAAAAATGAGAATGGAGCACAAATTATAGGCAACGACACCTCTTATGCCCAGAGAGAATATATGAAGAAAATTTACTGCAGGCCGGAAATGGAATTTTGCCTAGCTGATTTGACAGAAAATTCAGATTAGCTGCAAAAGTGTGCGTAAAAACTCGCATACACTCTCAGCTATTATGATATGATTTTGTGTTGTTGTTTTTACATTTAATCACATTTATTCATAATGTCAAATAATAAAAAAAAATAACTGGAAATGGGTGTCGGAGGGTGATACGTACGAAAGATTTAACTCCCCTTTAAGGTCCTCTGTGCTTATGCCAAAGATCTAGAAATGTCTAAGTCAATCAAGTGGCTCCACCTCTCACGGTTCTCAACTACAACATCTGCAGCCACAATACTTTCATATGCATCAAGAAAGCAAAACGTGCCGACGACATTGCTCTCTTGTATTCCATTACACAAGAGAGATGCTGACCTCTCCAAATTCAAATACATAAATTTCCGCCTCGGTGTTCCATCACGGGTCTTGAGCGCTGCTTTTGACTCAAATAATTGGCCTTTGGATGTCTTTGTAAGAAACTCGATTTATTCCAAGGAAAGAGAGCTCCCAATCTCCGAAAAATGTCACACCGATAACCACTACTTAACCGAAAACAACAACAACATCATCTTATCTTCTCAACTCTATCCATCACCCTCTTCTTACGAATGCTGCACCAATAATAATAATATTACCCTCTATTATCAAAATGCTGGAGGTATAAGAACGAAAATAAGTCAACTTTTTACCGCAACAACACTTCATGAGTATGATTATTATTGTGATCACTGAAACATGGTTACATCCTCAAATTCATACAGCTGAGATCTTTGAAAACTCTTATACTGTTTATCGTTTGGATCGTGTACTAACGTCCACAACAACGAGAGGTGGGGGAGTTCTGATTGCAGTGAGATCGTGTTATGTGACAGAAGAAATTTCTCTCCCAAAAAAACTTGATGACATCGAGCAGATCTGTGTATCAATTGGTTTAATTAAAAACTCTAGTTCCAGTCATGATTTATTAATTGTTACTAGCTATATACCCCCAAATAGTCCCATTTCTATTTATGAACATCATGCAACTAATATTGAATTCGCTATGTGAAAAATGTCTAAGAATCAAAATTGCATAATTTTGGGGGACTTTAATTTGGGTAATATTAAGTGGGTTTACTCAAATGATAACAAATGTTTAACTTTTTTTAAATGAAAAAAGATTGTGAGTTTTTGTTTATCGAATCAATGTTTTCTAATGGTTTGTGTCAAAAAAATAATTTTTTCAATGCATTAAATAGAATGCTTGATCTTGTTTTTTCAAGCAATGAAATTAATTGTAAAGTCAATCAAACAATTTTTCCATTATTAAAAAATTCAGTTCATCATGTTGCTTTTACTGTGTGTTTGGAATTTCATATCTTTTTTTATCATTCGATGGACATGCAAACGCCCGTAGTTGATTTTAATTTTAATTATAATTTTTCTAAAGCTGATTTTAATGCATTAAATTGAATGATTTATTTGAATCTATTGATTGTTTGAATGCTCTTTGAGGTTCTCATCTTAAAAATATATAATACATTCATTAAAATTGTGTTTGATGGATTGAAAAATTGTGTTCCTTGTGTCAAATGATTAACATCCCTTACCCTGACATCGACCCTCTCTTTCTATTACCCATCCTACTTTCCTTGTCATCTGTCTTTCCTTTTTTCCTTCTTCTTCTTATGTCTTTCTTTTTTATATACCAGTCATTTGATACGAAGATTCGAGACGGAGAAGATCTTATTTTTAAATAAAAGTGCGTTCAATAAATTGTCGTTTATTGTTACTTTTTTATTTTGCAAAAAGACGGAACATTTTCAGGTCGCCTGACACTTGTAAAGGCAAAACGCTTGTGGAAGCTTTCATGGCATAATTAAAGGCTTATAAATTTAAAAAACGCAAAATAGCTAATAAAATGTTTAAAAATTCGAATGATGCCAATGATAAGCAACGTTTGTGTCAATTGCGTCGTGAGTTCGAATTCTTAAATAGATTTTTGTATAAATAGTATGTTGAATCTGAAATAACTGAAAATCCAATAGGCTTTTGGACATTTTTGAAGGATAAAAAGAAAATTTTTGGATTTCAAAGAAATATGCAATAATGCAATGGCATTTCGTCTACAGATACCCAAACTACGAGTTATTTATTTGCAAACTTTTTTGAGAGTGTTTATGTCAATCATAATGAAATTAATCCTTCTGCTGTAAATGTAGGTTCTACTACCGTTGTCATGGGATCCCTATACTTATCGACAATAGACATTGTAGAAGGAATTAAGTCAATAAACTGTAGTTATAGTCTTGGACCCGATAGAATTCCTTCAATAATGTTGAAAAAATGTTCTCATGCTTATATCAAGCATTAACTTACAATCAGAGATTAGCCAACACATATTATGTGCTCACTGGCTACATCATTTAGTGCAGGTGTTAGTTGTTAGTAAGCAAAATATACAAAAAGCATAACACAAGGACAAAAAATAAAAAGATAAATAAACATATACATATACAAAATAGATACAAAAACATTGAGAACGTACTAAACATAAACTATAAGCGTGGTGCACTGTTTTTGAATGTTTTCTTAAGACAAGTTTTACTAATGTTAAAATCAACTATACTTTTATTTGAGTTAAAAAGCTTGCACATGCGGGTAAGAGGTTCATTCATGCCATAATTAGTACGGTGTTGGGGACAATGCAATAACTCTAAGCTACGAAGATAATGAGCCCCTCCGCGATAGTTAAAACCGATAAAAGATAGTAGATCTAAAAATCCTGTTAAGAGTTGGTGAATAAAAATTATATCATTGTTGATACGTCTTTGTGACAAAGTTTGAATCTGTAGAAGTTGAATCCGGTGTTCGTAAGGTGGGAGGTTGTATGGATCTGCCCAGGAGAGACCTTTTAAAGCAAATCGAATGAAATTACGCTGAACTGCCTCTATCCTAAACTTATGAACATCATAGAAAGGAGACCATACCTGTGATGCGTATTCTAGATGGGGACGTACAAGACAGTTATATAAAGAAAGGGTTACATATGCGATTTGAAATTCCTTCGACCATCTTTTAACAAATCCTTACATGGAGTTAGCTTTTTTGACAATGAAGTTAATATGTTCGATAAAACTCAAGTCTGGGCTAAAGTTCTTTCCCAGGTTGTGCCCAAACGGCATCTAAGTAATTAACACTACATACGTTCGCGACACCAAATGTCGCATAAGTATTTAGTTGCTACCTACTTGTTATTTTTGGCCCTACGTCCTAGCTCCCAAATCGACTAACTCCCACGAGGCAAAATGAATTAACTCCTACCAAATTTTGTAGTGGGATTTAGTTCATAATATTAGGAGAAAATTCAGTTGGGACATAGTTCATTACGAACTTATTCCCAATGAACTAGGCCCAACCCATCAACCAGTGGGACTTAGTTCATATTGTGCACAAAGAAGAAATGGCGCTGTTTTCGTGCTGAATGTTTGTAGGCAAAATAGGATAAACCAGTAAGAAATTTAATTTTTAAAAAAGAATTGAAAGTTAAGTAACCTAACAGAGTGACGAATAAAATAAATTTCGTGCAGTGTTTGGAAAATTATTTTGGTAAAATATCGCATACCAAACAATTTAAAGGGAACAAAAATTATATAAAAAAAAAATGAGCAAGGGCGCTTGACGCGTGCCGCACG
The DNA here is from genome assembly GCA_916050605.2 of Platycheirus albimanus. Taxonomy (NCBI): domain Eukaryota; kingdom Metazoa; phylum Arthropoda; class Insecta; order Diptera; family Syrphidae; genus Platycheirus; species Platycheirus albimanus. Next base: position 90,979,025 of record OU696696.1, read on the forward strand.
GGGGCCCGGTCACGCCGCACCCACGCCCACGCCGCACCCGCGTCCACACGGCCGCCGAAATTTATTTTATTCGTCACTCTGTTAGGTTACTTAAGTTTCAATTTTTTACTTTGTTAAAAATTCCATTAAAAATTTTATACTTTTTTCATTCCAAAGCATTAATTTTTGTTTTATTTTCTAACGATTGAGAGTTAGTTCATTTGGGAAAAACCAACAATACTCAACTCTTGGGATTTAATTCATATTTATGGGACTAAGTTCATTCTACATTTGGGACATAGTTCCTTAAAAATATGGGAGTTAGTTCACATGAACCAAGTCCCATATTCGGTGGGAATTGGTTCATTGGGAGTTAGTCGATTTGGGAGCTAGGACGTAGGGCCGTTATTTTTATACTTGTTTGATTTATTTTATTTTAATTGTTTTCCGTTGCTTTTAGATTCTCAATCAAATTAAATTCTGACAAATATAAAATTATTATTATTATATCGATACTTGCAGTTAAAGAATATTAATAATTAATAAGTTTGCTTTTGAAAACAAAAAGAATAAATAAAACTAAAAGAATCAAAATACAATCTTAAATTTTATAAATCGTGGAAACGTAATGACTTCCTTAACAAAGGAAAGGGTAAGTTTTTTCCTCCACGTAGTTGTCTCTACCAACTAAACTTTCGACATGGTCTTAACGAACCGGATAGAATCAGTGTACCTTTAATCTTATGCGGAAGAATTCTAGCGTCTTATATGCTGTGCTTAGGATGTTTGATGGTTGGAATTTGTTTTTTTTTTATTATCGCGTTTTGTTCATATTTATGCAGCTTTCTTTAGTATTTCACAATATGAATTTATAAATTTCATTTTCTGTGCGATCTAAAGCGACAAAAACGATCAATTGATGAAAAAATGTTCTCTCCGCCGAAGAAGAGTTTCATGGGAAGATTCCGCACGCAGGAGTTGGTTGTTAGGTCAACAAGGGCTGGAAAAGCAGGTATGTGAATATTATGCGTATGCTAAAGGGGTTATGAGCCACATTTGGCGTGGCTATAACTATAAAGCATTAAGAATTATGAGTCACAATATGCGTGGCTATAATTTTATGCAGAATTGTATGTGGACCACAATGGGCGTGATCGCATACATAATGCAGAGTTGCTTATAGGTCAAAATAAGCATGGTCATAGACAATGTGTAGCGATGGTTATGAGTCGAAATATGCGTGGCTATAACCAATTCTAAGTTGCTTGTGGCCTTGTGGGTCACAATTGGCGTTATCGCAATCATATGCAGATTGCGTTTGTGAATCACAATATGCGTGATTACAAACATGTGAAGAGCGGCTTGAATCTGCTTGGTCATAATCAATGAAGACTAATGTCAGTATTATTTTGCAGGAAGGAACAGAAAGTTTTCGAAGCCGAAGGAGAAAAGCAGTTTCAAGAACTTTTCGGAATCTAACATTGAAGATGAATCAATAGGGCCTTCATATGGTGGACCATGGGCTCCCTCACATGAACCTGAACAGAGCCAGAATGATGACGCCTCGTCCAACTGGTGCGGAATTAAATTTTCTGCACTTCGTCGTATATTGAATTTTACGAAAGAAACGGAGTTCTTAGATGCCTATCAGCAGGCAATTCAGACTAAACTCGAGATGCTAGAGAATTACTGGAAAGAGTTCAACAACGCGTGTCTAAATGGGTTGTCAATAACAAACGCGGCTGGCAGTTATCTGGAGCAGGGTAAAGACATTTATTTCACTGCCAAAGCATCATTACGATCGCGTTAAGCTATAGTGCCGCCTCAATTTGTAGAACAAGAAAAACTGTCAGATAATGTATTGCGGATTCAGTGGAGCGGCATGCCAAATCAGTTTAAATTGACGACATTTTCTGGAGATTACGCTAAGTAGGCACCTTTTCGGGATACCTTCATAGAAGAGGTGCACAACAATATAAGTTTATCAAATGCGCAGCGTTCGAGGAAATTACTAGCTGCTTTGGAAGGCTCAGCTAAACGTGCAGTTGGTGAATGGTCAATTGCCAGTGATGATCTATTTTGGCATGGTCTTCATTGCGATAACAGTTTGACAACAACCACCAAACCATTAGAGCCCACATGCAAGAAGTAAATGCTTTGCTTCCAGTTCGTCAAAGATCCTTTGAGGATTTGCGAGAGATTTTGGATATAGTACGGGTAAATCCTCGCCATCTGTTGTCATCAGAGCAGTTGGTTGACTTTCAATTCATGCATCAAATCGAACAGCTGTTGGACCCAGAGGGAAGGCATGAATGGGAGATGCGACATCGAATAAATGAGCTACCCACAAAATTGTCTTGCAAGCTTGGAAAAGGGGGCAAGCACTCCTCGGGTAATAGCAGCTAGCCCACCAGAATATACGCGCAATAATTTAAAGTCGGCAATCAGTACAACGCAGCGTATTTCAGGTCAATTACAATCGAAATTACTATATGGCCAAGGTCGACCCCCAGTGGCACAATTCAGTGAACGCAAACGTCCAACTGACACACGCAAGTGTTTTAAATGTGATTTTCCTGGACATGCACTGTTTCACTGTGATGAATTTAAGGCAATGCCAATAAGCGGAAGACGGGAATTTGTGCAGAAGAAGCGGTTATGCGAATTGTGCTTCAGCCCAAACCACTTGGCAAACAACTGTTCTCGAGAGTCATGTCCTCGATACCCAGGACAAAGGCATAACAGCATATTATGTCTACTCAATAAGCGATCGAAATCCGATCTTTCAAGTATTCAGAAAGGTACTTTCGCAAAAACACAATAGCAACCAACACAAGTGGCCGGATACAATGATCTCAGTGTATCTAACCACTCTGCTTCTGATTCTGGTTCCCAAGTTAATCTTATTGCTAGATCAGTTGTGCAGACAGCCAACAACACAGTGCAGTATAAGAATCGCGGGAGTTAACAGCGTGTCTAAGAATTCAATCACAAGAAAGATTTGCTGTCAATTATTTTCACGTTTCAGGGAAAATCCAGTTGAAGAGCTCGAGTTGCTTGTGGTAACCGTATTGTCTCTTAACTCCCTACCCAAATCACCTTTAGATACCAACATAATTCCAAAAGACATTCAAGGTGAATTGGCTGATCCGGTGTTTCATATACCAGCAAATGTAGACATGCTGCTTGGCGCTGGAGTTTGGGCAGCTATTTTAAATAAAATTAGTTCAATTAACAAGCTTGGTATCACTGCACAAAGCTCCTGACTTGGATGGTTGCTTTATGGAGGGGTGTATGTACTTTAGAAGAGGCACAAGTGAGTTTGGTACATGCGCGGGATGACCACCTTTCAACCATACTCCATAGATTCTGGGAAGTTGAAGAAATTCCCCCAGGTCAAGTTCAAACAAAGGATCAGGAAGAATGCGAGACATTTTGTATGGATCATCACTATCGAAATTCAACTGGCAGGTATGTGGTTGGTATTCCCTTCCGTAGCGACATAGACGAAATAGGATCATCACGTGATATCTCACTGCGCTGTCGGTATGCTTTGGAGCGTCGCTTTGATCGTGAACCAGCATTGCGTGAAAAGTACATTGCTAGTATCAATGAGATGTTGGAAGCAGGTCATTTGCGTCAAGTGGACCGCGAGTCGAAAGGATGGTGCTACTATATTCCACACCATGCAGTCACACGTAAGTTTCGGGTTGTGTTTGATGCATCGTGTAAGACAAACTACGGGATTTCTTTGAACGAGGCACAGATGATTGGAGAGAAGTTGCAAGAAGATTTGTTCGACTTGATACTGCGATTTCCCATGCATAGAATTGGAATAACGACAGATGTTAAAAAGATGTATCTGCAGGTAGAGGTTATTGGGAAGCAGTGGGATGTTCGAAGAATAGTTTGGCGACCAGATCCAAAAGCTGATGTGAAGGAGTACTGGTTGACAAGAGTGACATTTGGAATGGCTTCTGCACCACACTGCGCCGTTCATGCTATGTTTCAGTGTGCGCGAGACGAACAAGATGAATTCCCACAAGGAGCACGAGTAATAGACAGAGACTTCTATATGGACGATGGGATTACAGGTGCTGATAATGAAGAAGAAGCACGCGCACTGTGTATCGAGATGTCCGCGATTCTTCACAATGGTGGGTTTCCGTTAAGTAAATGGCACTCTAATGGCGTGAACGTAGTTCCAAAGCAATCATTGCAGTCAACAGAAGCAGTCAATTTAGGAGAATTCAATGACACAACCGTGCTGGGGTTGCGTTGGTTACCCGTTACTGATGAGCTTACTTTCAAATTTAAACCACAGCCACCAGGAGAGAAGCAGGTAATGACTATGAGAAATATTTTTAGTCAAATAGCACAGCTGTTTGATCCAAACGGATATTTGGGCCCAGCCATTGTTAGGGCGAAGATTATTATGCAGTGCATATGAAAGGCAAGAATTTGTTGGGACGCACAAGTACCATAAGATTGGTAATGATTGGATACAATTTCAATCTCAATTACCTGAGCTTATTCGAATCCGAATTCCACGTTGGCTGGGAATCGCAAAACATGCATTATCTGTATTTTTCACATTAACACATGCATGTGTTTGAATGATATGTTTAGGTGTTTTAATATATGAGCTCCCTACAATAGGTGAATATTTATTTATATTGAAAATAACATTAATTATGGATGACAATGCCCATCCACTGTTTTTTTCCTGAAACTCTTCTAATTTACATAACAAAGGTTTTTCTAAATGTTCCATTAAAGCATTTTCTAAATCATTATCAACACTTACAATAATATTTTTGGTGTTCAAATGTTTGATATCCTGTTGTTGTTCTTCCCCTTCATATCTTCGAAAAACAGCACAAAAAATTAAGTTTATTTTTAATTGCAAATATTCATTTAAAATCTCTTTTAATTTGTTGATAGCCACAACTCTGCAATCTGCTAAAAATTCTTTGGGATCTACGTGTCTTAGATTTGTAATTACTCCGGACCTGATTCTTTGCGAAAACGCAGTATGAGGTAAATCTTCCCATATCAAAGAAACACAATTTTGTTGTTGTCCTTCTTCTCTCTGTTGTTGTTGTGCTTCTTCTTTCTGTTGCTGATGTTGTTGTTGTTGTTGTTGTTGTTGTTGTTGTTGTTGTTGTTGTTGTTGTTGTTGTTGTTGTTGTTGTTGTTGTTGTTGTTGTTGTTGTTGTTGTTGTTGTTGTTGTTGTTGTTGTTGTTGTTGTTGTTGTTGTTGTTGTTGTTGTTGTTGTTGTTGTTGTTGTTGTTGTTGTTGTTGTTGTTGTTGTTGTTGTTGTTGTTGTTGTTGTTGTTGTTGTTGTTGTTGTTGTTGTTGTTGTTGTTGTTGTTGTTGTTGTTGTTGTTGTTGTTGTTGTTGTTGTTGTTGTTGTTGTTGTTGTTGTTGTTGTTGTTGTTGTTGTTGTTGTTGTTGTTGTTGTTGTTGTTGTTGTTGTTGTTGTTGTTGTTGTTGTTGTTGTTGTTGTTGTTGTTGTTGTTGTTGTTGTTGTTGTTGTTGTTGTTGTTGTTGTTGTTGTTGTTGTTGTTGTTGTTGTTGTTGTTGTTGTTGTTGTTGTTGTTGTTGTTGTTGTTGTTGTTGTTGTTGTTGTTGTTGTTGTTGTTGTTGTTGTTGTTGTTGTTGTTGTTGTTGTTGTTGTTGTTGTTGTTGTTGTTGTTGTTGTTGTTGTTGTTGTTGTTGTTGTTGTTGTTGTTGTTGTTGTTGTTGTTGTTGTTGTTGTTGTTGTTGTTGTTGTTGTTGTTGTTGTTGTTGTTGTTGTTGTTGTTGTTGTTGTTGTTGTTGTTGTTGTTGTTGTTGTTGTTGTTGTTGTTGTTGTTGTTGTTGTTGTTGTTGTTGTTGTTGTTGTTGTTGTTGTTGTTGTTGTTGTTGTTGTTGTTGTTGTTGTTGTTGTTGTTGTTGTTGTTGTTGTTGTTGTTGTTGTTGTTGTTGTTGTTGTTGTTGTTGTTGTTGTTGTTGTTGTTGTTGTTGTTGTTGTTGTTGTTGTTGTTGTTGTTGTTGTTGTTGTTGTTGTTGTTGTTGTTGTTGTTGTTGTTGTTGTTGTTGTTGTTGTTGTTGTTGTTGTTGTTGTTGTTGTTGTTGTTGTTGTTGTTGTTGTTGTTGTTGTTGTTGTTGTTGTTGTTGTTGTTGTTGTTGTTGTTGTTGTTGTTGTTGTTGTTGTTGTTGTTGTTGTTGTTGTTGTTGTTGTTGTTGTTGTTGTTGTTGTTGTTGTTGTTGTTGTTGTTGTTGTTGTTGTTGTTGTTGTTGTTGTTGTTGTTGTTGTTGTTGTTGTTGTTGTTGTTGTTGTTGTTGTTGTTGTTGTTGTTGTTGTTGTTGTTGTTGTTGTTGTTGTTGTTGTTGTTGTTGTTGTTGTTGTTGTTGTTGTTGTTGTTGTTGTTGTTGTTGTTGTTGTTGTTGTTGTTGTTGTTGTTGTTGTTGTTGTTGTTGTTGTTGTTGTTGTTGTTGTTGTTGTTGTTGTTGTTGTTGTTGTTGTTGTTGTTGTTGTTGTTGTTGTTGTTGTTGTTGTTGTTGTTGTTGTTGTTGTTGTTGTTGTTGTTGTTGTTGTTGTTGTTGTTGTTGTTGTTGTTGTTGTTGTTGTTGTTGTTGTTGTTGTTGTTGTTGTTGTTGTTGTTGTTGTTGTTGTTGTTGTTGTTGTTGTTGTTGTTGTTGTTGTTGTTGTTGTTGTTGTTGTTGTTGTTGTTGTTGTTGTTGTTGTTGTTGTTGTTGTTGTTGTTGTTGTTGTTGTTGTTGTTGTTGTTGTTGTTGTTGTTGTTGTTGTTGTTGTTGTTGTTGTTGTTGTTGTTGTTGTTGTTGTTGTTGTTGTTGTTGTTGTTGTTGTTGTTGTTGTTGTTGTTGTTGTTGTTGTTGTTGTTGTTGTTGTTGTTGTTGTTGTTGTTGTTGTTGTTGTTGTTGTTGTTGTTGTTGTTGTTGTTGTTGTTGTTGTTGTTGTTGTTGTTGTTGTTGTTGTTGTTGTTGTTGTTGTTGTTGTTGTTGTTGTTGTTGTTGTTGTTGTTGTTGTTGTTGTTGTTGTTGTTGTTGTTGTTGTTGTTGTTGTTGTTGTTGTTGTTGTTGTTGTTGTTGTTGTTGTTGTTGTTGTTGTTGTTGTTGTTGTTGTTGTTGTTGTTGTTGTTGTTGTTGTTGTTGTTGTTGTTGTTGTTGTTGTTGTTGTTGTTGTTGTTGTTGTTGTTGTTGTTGTTGTTGTTGTTGTTGTTGTTGTTGTTGTTGTTGTTGTTGTTGTTGTTGTTGTTGTTGTTGTTGTTGTTGTTGTTGTTGTTGTTGTTGTTGTTGTTGTTGTTGTTGTTGTTGTTGTTGTTGTTGTTGTTGTTGTTGTTGTTGTTGTTGTTGTTGTTGTTGTTGTTGTTGTTGTTGTTGTTGTTGTTGTTGTTGTTGTTGTTGTTGTTGTTGTTGTTGTTGTTGTTGTTGTTGTTGTTGTTGTTGTTGTTGTTGTTGTTGTTGTTGTTGTTGTTGTTGTTGTTGTTGTTGTTGTTGTTGTTGTTGTTGTTGTTGTTGTTGTTGTTGTTGTTGTTGTTGTTGTTGTTGTTGTTGTTGTTGTTGTTGTTGTTGTTGTTGTTGTTGTTGTTGTTGTTGTTGTTGTTGTTGTTGTTGTTGTTGTTGTTGTTGTTGTTGTTGTTGTTGTTGTTGTTGTTGTTGTTGTTGTTGTTGTTGTTGTTGTTGTTGTTGTTGTTGTTGTTGTTGTTGTTGTTGTTGTTGTTGTTGTTGTTGTTGTTGTTGTTGTTGTTGTTGTTGTTGTTGTTGTTGTTGTTGTTGTTGTTGTTGTTGTTGTTGTTGTTGTTGTTGTTGTTGTTGTTGTTGTTGTTGTTGTTGTTGTTGTTGTTGTTGTTGTTGTTGTTGTTGTTGTTGTTGTTGTTGTTGTTGTTGTTGTTGTTGTTGTTGTTGTTGTTGTTGTTGTTGTTGTTGTTGTTGTTGTTGTTGTTGTTGTTGTTGTTGTTGTTGTTGTTGTTGTTGTTGTTGTTGTTGTTGTTGTTGTTGTTGTTGTTGTTGTTGTTGTTGTTGTTGTTGTTGTTGTTGTTGTTGTTGTTGTTGTTGTTGTTGTTGTTGTTGTTGTTGTTGTTGTTGTTGTTGTTGTTGTTGTTGTTGTTGTTGTTGTTGTTGTTGTTGTTGTTGTTGTTGTTGTTGTTGTTGTTGTTGTTGTTGTTGTTGTTGTTGTTGTTGTTGTTGTTGTTGTTGTTGTTGTTGTTGTTGTTGTTGTTGTTGTTGTTGTTGTTGTTGTTGTTGTTGTTGTTGTTGTTGTTGTTGTTGTTGTTGTTGTTGTTGTTGTTGTTGTTGTTGTTGTTGTTGTTGTTGTTGTTGTTGTTGTTGTTGTTGTTGTTGTTGTTGTTGTTGTTGTTGTTGTTGTTGTTGTTGTTGTTGTTGTTGTTGTTGTTGTTGTTGTTGTTGTTGTTGTTGTTGTTGTTGTTGTTGTTGTTGTTGTTGTTGTTGTTGTTGTTGTTGTTGTTGTTGTTGTTGTTGTTGTTGTTCTCGTGCTGAATATCCGGATGAATTTGCAATCATCATATTTTTGATTGATTTTAATTTACTTATCACCGATATTATTTTATATTTTTCACCGGTTTCTTTAGAACCACGCAAATATTGATCTAATGCATCTATGTCTTTTTCGCACTTTGTGATGTTTGTCACATATTTAATGTTATTGGAATACAACATATTTAATAAAACCGATTCGTGGCTGGCAAGCAATTCTTTAATGTACGTTGTATCCATGTTTTTTTTATTGTTATTTTACACCTTTTAATAAAATATTGTCAATTATTTTTATGATTTCAACTGTTCACTTTTGATCAATTCCACTGTTATAGTATAACAAATACTTTCTAATGTGAGTGATTATCAATTATACTTTGGTCTTATACCTACTCGAAATTTAAGTCTCTCCCCTTCTCTTTACTTGTTGACCTCAATGTAACCAAAAAGATTTTTTTTTCTCATTTCTTTAACAATACAAATTTTATTGCTTTTTAATAACCTAAACCTTTGCGTCCTTAAGTCATTGTATGGTTCTCCATTCATTTTTCTTTAATAGCAATGCTCATGATCATGACAATACATATTTATTATTTTGACAACTAAATTCAAAGGTACCTCTGCAGGTACGTGACTTAAATCTTTGATTTAAACAACTTGCATCTTTGCTTTACACACACACACAACAAACAATCATTCTTCATTTTTGTTTCATCTTGAAGATTTTTTTTTTATTTCTTTAACAATGAAATTTTTTTTACTTTTAACAACCGCTGCAATTACTATTATAACTATCAACACATGACCTTTTGTGACCTTGATTTGGGCACAACCATTTTTCTCCCCTTCTCTTTACTTGTTGACTTCAATGTAACCAAAAGATTTTTTTCCCATTTCTTTAACAATACAAATTTTATTGCTTTTTAATGACCTAAACCTTTGCGTCCTTAAGTCATTGTATGGTTCTCCATTCATTTTTCTGTAAAAGCAATACACATGATTGGCTGACAATACATATTTATTACTTTGACAACTAAATTCAGAGGTACCTCTGCAGGTACGTGACTTAAATCTTTGATTTAAACAACTTGCATCTTTGCTTTACACACACACAACAATACCGCTGCTTCGTGACCTTCTGTGACCTTCATTATGTATGTCTCCCCCTTCTCTTTAAGCAATCAAAGACATACCGCTGCACCTGGTCCTGGCATTAACACGTGACCTTTTGTGACCTTCATAATGTATGTCTCCCCCTTCTCTTTAAACAATCAAAGACATACCGCTGCACCTGGTCCTGGCATTAACACGTGACCTTTTGTGACCTTCACAATGTAAGTCTCCCCCTTCTCTTTAAACAATCAAAGACATACCGCTGCACCTGGTCCTGGCATTAACACGTGACTTGCGTATTAATTACCTCATTAACAACCACCAACATGTGACCTGCATATTAATTGCTCATTAATGACGTCACTTCCAGTCTCAGGAGCCGCTTCCTGTCTCAGGACCCGCATAGCTCTACTACTATGGGAGTTATACTCGACTTAGGGCGTATTAACGCTTTGTAAATTGCAGCCAGATCAGAAGGGATGAAAAGATTCTTGCATCTATTAAGAAAGCTTAAGCATCTTGCAGCACTCTTGGCAATCTAACGAAGTATGTCACTGATACACATACCGATTTATGATATCTTTTCGGCTTCTTTGATGTGATTACTGTTGGATAGCATAAGTACAGGGTGGGCCAAAAGAAGTCATCCATCCGATGTTGTTTGGCTCTCTTTTTTTCTCAATTTATGTCATTTTTCATCATATCAACGAGAACTCCGAGCGATAGATTCTCACCCTCGTGTCGAATGTTGTCCTTGAGGGCTTCCAGAGTTTCGGGCTTGTTCACGTAAACACGAGACTTCAAAAAACCCCACAAAAAAATCCTGAAACGGTTAAATCGGGCAATCTTGTGGGGCAGTGCAAATCGCCAAAAGGAGAGATGAGGCGACCCGGGAACGCCGCTTTCAGAATATCGGTTCATGTCGGTTCATGTATCGCTCCATGGCTTGTTCAATTGTATTCTTCATCAGTCTAGTCCACAAATGTCAAAACAGATTTGACATTTGGCGGCCATTTGCAAAAATGAGAGCATCTTCCAATAGGGTGATTTATTTTTGCCCACCTTGTATAATGCAGTATAAAAGACTGGTGAATACTCTCTCTCTTTAATTATACATTATGTACATATAATTAGGTATTAGGTTAGGCTTGAGCTTAAAATTATTAAAATGTCACTTTGGTCTGAAACGTGCTTCTCATCAATACCACATGGCGCAGTCGTAAATTAAAAATGAAGTGAAATTGGAATAAAGTTTTTATTAAAAATACGTACAGCACGAGTACGATAACTTGGCCGTCAAGAATTAATAACGGTTTTTTATAGAAGGGTTAAATATAAGCATTTTTGACTATGGGAGGGGGGGTGCATCTCACCCCGTTTAGAATGTAGGGGTGATTTTCGAAAAAATGACTTAAAATGGAAATCAAAATCTTAAAAAAAGAATGGCATTACTTACAATGAAGTTTTGTACCGGTTTTGAAAACCAAACATCTGTTCTTTGATTTTAAATTTTAATAAAATTATAAATGTCAATCCTTTTAAAATTATTTGCATGCAAACTCAAAATTTTGAAAAAAAAAAAAAAAAAGTTTACACCAATTTCTTTCAAAATTTTAAAATAAAGTGTTAAATTGGCTTTTTGTCATCAGTGCCTATATCAATTCTTAATCGAATACAAAAAACCGAATCTTTTTATGTCTTCTAGTTACTGAGAAAATTGAAAATTTCTAAAACTACTTTTGTAATCAAGTTGTATTATTTTTGGTATTTGAGTAAACTTGCTTAAGGTAGTTCCACACTATCCCACAGTGTAGTACGACATGTCAAAAAAAAAGTGTGAAGGAATGTGTGATTGTTTTACATTCAATCCTAAAAAAAATTTCAGATGTAAAAATATGTCAAATCGTATGAGATCTGCGCTGTCATATTCTGTTTCCACACTATTATACAACTATTTCATCACACATTTTTGACATGTTGTATTAAACTGTGGGATAGTGTGGAACTACCTTTACCATACAGTGCTAACACACATTCCAGACGTCAGGCAGACGAACTCAAACAGTTTATGGTATCAACAGTACCTGGGTGGCCCGCTTCGCGGGATCTAGGGATTTTAACCCACTTTTTAAGGGTATGTTTATATGTCAGGCAGGCACCTGTGTCAATAGTATTTGTAATCAATTGTACCTGGGTGGACCGCTTCGCGGGATCTTCTGATTTTCTCCTCCTTTTTCGGGGGCACACCACGCTCACCCAACTTCGTTGCTCCGCTAAGGGTATGTTGATTTGTCAGGCAGGCGCCTGTGTCAATAGTATTTGTAATCAATTGTGCCTGGGTGGACCGCTTCGCGGGATCTTTTGATTTTCTCCTCCTTTTTCGGGGGCACACCACGCTCACGCAACTTCGTTGCTCCGCTAAAGGTATGTTGATTTGTCAGGCAGGCGCCTGTGTCAATAGTATTTGTAATCAATTGTACCTCCTTCTCCTTCGTTTTCGGGGGCACACCACGCTCACGCAACTTCGTTGCTCCGCTAAAGGTATGTTGATTTGTCAGGCAGGCGCCTGTGTCAATAGTATTTGTAATCAGTTGTACCTGGGTGGCCCGCTTCGCGGGATCTTTTGATTATCTCCTCCTTTTTCGAGGGCACACCACGCTCACGCAACTTCGTTGCTCCGCTAAGGGTATGGTGATTTGTCAGGCAGGCGTCTGTGTCAATAATATTTGTAATCAGTTGTACCTGGGTAGCCCGCTTCGCGGGATCTTTTGATTTTCTCCTCCTTTTTCGGGGGCACACCGCGCTCACGCAACTTCGTTGCTCCGCTAAGGGTATGTTTATTTGTCAGGCAGGCGCCTGCAATCACTTCGCCACTTCGCGGGATCTTTTGATTTTCTCCTCCTTTTTCGGGGGCACACCGCGCTCACGCAACTTCGTTGCTCCGCTAAGGGTATGTCCAGTCGTCAGGCAGGCGCCTATGTCAAATAGTTTTTATTATTAACAGTATCTGGGTGGCCTGCTTGGCTTGGCAATGCAATTCTACCTCCTCGTGGTGCATTCTGGGTAACGCTAAATGAATTGGTGTACTTTAATAACAAAGATGACATCAATCCTCAAAGCGAGATCACCGTAAATACCAAAAAACAAAAACCTCATAAGAAAGTTGTTTTAGTAATTTTTAATTTTCTCAAAACCTAAAAGATATAAAATTATTTGGTTTCTTGCGCTCAATTCAGAATTAATGTGAGCATCGAACATAAAAAGCCAATTTGGCATTTATTTTACAATTTGAAAAAAAAAAAATGGTCTAAACTTTTTTTTCATTTTTTTTATCAAAATTTTGAGTTTGAATGCAATTTTTTGGAAAACTATTGGCATAAATAAAAAATATTTAAATTGAAAATTAAAGAACACAGTTCTGGCTTTTGCACCCGGTATAGTTCTTTATTTTAGGTGTTGCCGTTGTTTTTTAATTTTTTTTTTGATTAAGTCATTTTTTTCGACAACTGCCCCTACCTTCTAAACGGGGTGAGATAGACCCCCCCTCCCATAGTAAAAAATGCTTGTATTTAACCCCTCTATAAAACTGTTATCAAATCTTGGCGGCCAAGTTATCGTACTCTCCCCACGAACAATTTTAAGAAAATTGGTTTAGATAGATAATGAATTATTCCTAAACACAATCTTTACATCGTTTTGGAGAAAGTAAGATTATTGCGCTCGATATTTCTAAAGCATTTGATAGAGTCTGGCATCAGGCTTTTTTACCGAATGAACCCTTTCTTCGATGGATTAGAAATTACCTTTCGGACCGTTCAATTCGCGCTGTTTTGGACGGTTTTCAGTCTGCTACCCATAAAATAAATGCTGGCGTGCCCCAAGGCTCCGTTTTGTCTCCGACTCTCTTTCTTATCTTTATAAATGATCTCTTGTCTAATACTTCTAATCCAGTAAATTGTTTTGCTGATGACAGTACCCTCAGCTTTTCATATTCGTTTCCGGATTCACATCCATGTCCTTCGGATGTGGAACTGCAACGGTTTCGTATGATAAGCTCATTAAATTCCGATCTTGACAGCATTGTATAATGGGGAATCAACAACCGCATGGAATTTAATGCTTCAAAAAACTCAATGCTGTCTTCTTGTTCCGATCTTGACAGCATTGTATAATGGGGAATCAACAACCGCATGGAATTTAATGCTTCAAAAAACTCAATGCTGTCTTCTTGTCGACTTGCTCGCCGAACTGTACTTAAAAATAACAGGTTCTTTGAAATCATGAAGAAGAAAATAGAAGAAAATTTGTGTGCGAAATGATACGTACGGTGGCGCGGCTTGGCTTACGGCGGCGTTGCCACAAAAACGTTTGACCTTATTGCCTTCTACCTCATTTCACGGCACCTTTTATAATCCGCACACACATTTGTGTAACAGATCCCTGATGACACTTAGTTTAAATGCTAAGGACAAAAGGCTCCATCTCCACAGCAAAATAGCGCGTATGCGGCATGTATCGAAAAAAATGGGGTGATAGAGACGTACGAATGGTCGACAGAAAAAATGTTTAAACTAGGGGAATAAATGACACATTGCTGCCCAGGCTGGGTTTGAACTCTCAGCTCTCAGGTTAAGCAACCAAGCACTACATCCACTGTGTATGTGAACATCATTGAATTTGCCACTGTCGACCTTTTTCGAGTCGATATTTTCAAAATCGACTTTATAATAGTCGACATTTTGATTTGGTGGTATTTTTACCAATCGACTTTTCGAAAATCGACATTATAACGATCGATTTTTTCAAATCGACATTTTAAAAATCGACAAATCGGACCCAACCCGTTTGCATGTGCTCTGCATGCTGGCATGCACAGTACATAATGAATACATGCCACCTTGCAAAGGCATGACCCTTACGAAAATAGGTATCCATCGTCGTCGACAGTTTCTTGTCACACTAAATGTGACGCAACGTCTCAGTGGGACACAGTTCAAATCCCTACTTCCAGAATGCAACTCACAAAAGCTGAGTAATGCATTTTGGAGGTAACCGCAGGTAAGTTCCGGGTAGGTCTCTGGAAACACCAGAAAAAAGTACATATTATAACATTATAATAATACAAAAATATGATACTTATACTGTTCTTACATACACTCAATCGCTGCAATTTCTATTTCATTCATTGTTTGATGCTCAAAGGAAAACAATATCTAATGAGCCTCCAGAATAATATTTGTATATGATTTTTAGTTGGTTGTGATTTATAAAGTCAATAAAATGTTAAAATCTAATTTTAATTGTGAATTTCTTGTATAAGAACAATACAAAAACACTGTGTTTTTAACTTCATATTTTTGATATTGTTTTCTTTCATTGGCATATCGGGGAACCAAAAACCTTTTTTTCTGTAAAACTGTTCTTTTTATCAAAAATAAGATTTTGCACTTGTACTGTACTGTTGTTGTACTGTTTGGATCGAGACAAGAAATCAAATTTTATAGGGGTCTGTTTCCCCCCGTTTAGGCGCGAGGGGCAATTTTATAAGAAAATTACTTATATTGGAAAGAAATTATTTAAAAATAACGTTTTTTAGTACAATGCCACTACATAACGTACATAATCTATTCTTTTATTGTGTTTTTAAATAAAATTACTTTAGTGGACCGTTTTTGAAATATTTACTTTCAAACTCAAAACCTTGAAAAAAGTAAATAAAAAATTAACTTTTAAACTTATTTTTTCAAAATTTTACGTAATTAAGAACTCTCTTTTGTATTGTAATACTAGCTGGCCCGGCGAACTTCGTTCCGCCTTAAATTGATTAAATGTCCCTTTCGAAAGTCGAGCCTCTCTTAAGAAAGAATTAAACAATTGATATTAAATTAATTAAAATTACTTTTATTTAAATAGAAATGATTAGGTCACTGCAACGCTTTGTGATAAACATAGTTGTTGGTTTTTTTGTCCGGTGCATAAACAAACAATGCAGATGGCTTTCCGACACGCAAACACGCCACGTACAGTTGTCCATGTAAAAAGCAAGGGAATTCAAGATTAAGGCCACACACTTGCAACGATTGGCCTTGCGATTTGTTAATTGTCAAGGCGAATGCGGGTCGAACGGGAAACTAAATCCGCTTAAACTCGAACGGCAAGTCGGTCGGCATCATAGGAATTCTTGGAATGAGAACTTCTTCGCGTTTGAACTTGTCTTTGATTATTGTCGCTTGAATGACGTTGTTCATGAGTTTCTTCACTATCAACCTAGTTCTATTGCATAGTTTTGGTTGGTTCAGATAGCGCAGCAATATGATGACAGAGCCGACTTTGAGTTGCAAATTGTGCGGTGGTAGACCGGGAACATCCAACGAATTCAAAAATTCAATTGGATAGTTTGTTGCTTCATCATCATTTGTTACGCGATCCACCGACGGAGCTGCGATTTTATTTTGAATGATGAAATTCGAATCATCGACGTCCTTATTTGTCGCAGCTAATATCGCGCGTTCACTGAGCCAATCGTGGTTCAAATAACTGTGACCGATGTTAGGGAACACTTTGCTGATGAGTTCTTCCTTCTATGATGTGAATTCACAATTCAGCGGGAACGAAATCAGGCCAGTTGCAGCATCAACGGTAATTCAACCATTTACAATTGCCAATTGTTTTTTTTGCAAAATCATCGGCTGATGGATCGTTCTGCGACGCAACTCCCATGTTCGTCGTCAACTGCAGCTTCTTTACGTATCGCCAGAAATACGATAATTTTAGGCAAGCGTTCAGTTCATCTGCAGGCGTTGACCGCGGGATTACTGGTAAAATTTGACGGAAATCACCGGCTAGCAATATCATTGCTCCTCCAAAGCGTCTGATACTGTTCCGTAAATCTTCCATTGTTCGATCAAGAGCCTCCAATGCTCGCTTGTGTGCCATTGTGCATTCATCCCAGATGATAATTTGAAAGTTCTTAACACTTGTGAATTTCTTGAAATATTGCATGTTGGTTCGTCATTCAACTGCAGATTCAGTGGCAATTTTAACGCTGAATGTGCTGTGCAACCACCTTCCAACAACGTGGCCGCTATTCGAGAAGAGGCAACCGCAAGCGCGATTAAGGATCTTGACCGAATTGAAGCCAAAATCAACGAAAAGAGAAACGTTTTGCCAGTTCCACCAGGTGCATCCAGGAAGAATATGCCACCGTTACCATCGTCAACCGCCTTCATCAATGAGTCGTCCACGTTCTTTTGCTCGAGATTGAGCAGTGGGACATTTGTGCGAACTGTTTCTGTCAAAGTGTCTCGATCGAGCTCTCGCTCAACAGGTTGCTGCACATGAGCATACACATGTCTTCGATCAATATGAGCGCCTCGTTGCGGATCTCATCGTTGATTTGAAGTTCGGGATTTAATGTTGTTCTTCGAACTAGATGCAAAATACCGTCAGCTATGTTGTCCTTGTATTTGTCCCACAAAATGAGGGGGTTCGATTGAAAACATGTCGAGATGATGATGGCAAACAATCTACGAATTTGAGTCACAGGCGCAGAAACTGTAACATCGGCAAGTGTTCCGTCCCAATGAATGTCGTTGGCAAGTAAATTCATCCGCTGACAGGCTTCTCTAAATGTGGCACACAGCACACCATCAACAGTCCACAGGTTCTCGTACGAAGTTTGACCAGGTACATTGACTAAAAGCAATCGCATATAGAAGCAGTCGTCATTTTTTGAATGAGCAGTATAGATACGACCAAGCGCATCAGTTTAATACACATCCGCATATCCGGCAACAGCTTGCCCTTGTTTTCGACGTTGAAATTTTTTGTACGGCGCATTCCAAATATTATAGCGAGGCATTTCCGAGTAGAGCAGCGTTCTGGCGAACGGGTCACTTGCACAGGTGGAGAAGAAACTCGTTTGTTTTTGCAAGTAAAAAAAAAAAAAAAAAAAAAAAAAACCGGCTCCTTTGTGTGTTTACCTGGTTCCAAACAAACCCAACAAAAAAATCCCCATGCAAATCGGGACACCAATTCATTTTTATATATATAGATATATTAATCACTTGGTAAACTCAATCCGCACAAAAAAGTAAGAGTGCTGGACAGAAGTGCTGCACATAGAAAACGTGCCAATTGAATTTAAATTAGACAGTGGCTAACAAGTAAATATTCTTCCAAAAAATATTTTTGAAAAATGTATTGAATTTGAAAGCATTTAATCAAAAACTTGAAGCAAAATAGTGTTTTTAAATTGTGTGCTCTAGGAATGGCAACCTGTAAGACAATTTATAGGACGAAAAGTTTTAATCTTGATTTTGTTACTGTTGTTGACTGCCATTCAAAACCACTTTAAGGTCTTGAAGCTTGCATAAAGTTAGGACTAATAAACCACGTTAATTCAGTTGAGGCTGGACATCCAGAATTATGAAATTTTATTCAGACGAATAATGATGTTTTCAAGGGTCAAGGTCGGTTTCCTGATAAATGTTCATTGGAACTAGATAGCTCAACATTTCCAGTTAGTAAGCCGCCCCGTAGAATTCCACTAAGTATAAGAAAAAGGTTTATGGTGCTCTTCTTAAAATGGAGGAGAAAAAATATAATTACAAAGGTGGAATTTCCTTCTGACTGGTCACATAATATGGTTATAGTAGAAAAGGGTGACAAGTCAATTCGTATCTGCTTAGATCCAAGGGATTTAAGCGTGTGATTAAAACAAGAACATCATTTAATTCCTTAAATATAAGATTTTATATTTAAAATGCAGTGTATGAAGTTCTTTTCTATTTTAAAGAGGGATTTCGGCAACTAGAACTTAATATAGAATCGAAGAAACTTACTGTATTTAGTACACGCCTCCGTTTGGAACTTACCAGTACGAAGTTTTACCTTATGGTATAAAAACTGCCCCAGAGAAATTTCAGAGGCTCAATGAAAATTATTTTAGAAACTTCCCGGGTGTATTTGGTTACTTCGATGATTTTATCATTCGTAGGAAGACTTTAGTAGAGCATAATGAGAATCTAAAAAGGGTATTGCAAAGTGTCAGGGAAATCAATATAAAATTTAATTAGAAAAAAGTTCAATACAGGGTTAATAAAGGGCATATTTTCTCCTCAGAGGGGATATCGCAAGATCCAAAACGAGTTGAAACTATTAAGCATATCCAAACAATTTCAAGCAAAAAGGAACTTCAAAAAATATTAGTAACAATTAACTTTTTGCTCTCATTTAATCCAAATTTAGCTGAGTTGTCAGCTTCTATGAGGGAACTACTGAAGAAAAAAAGTTTGTTTCACTGTTCATCTGATAATGAGAAAGCACTCAAAAAAATTTCACGTGCAAAAACATTATTTTACTGGCCAACTATGGCAGAGGATATTGTGCTGCTTCATTCCACCTTTAATGCATAAAATCGATGCTCAAAATAATAGCCATACTGCGAATGGCGAGTCAAAGGAAAACAAAATAAAACTTAGACAGCAATCGCATCATTGGCAACGCACACGCAGGGTTGAAAATGTAAACCTAGAAAAGGAAGCAGATTGCCAGGAAAATCTCAATAGGTTTGCAAAAAGTATTAAGTACTAAGTAGGGTCTACATTAAAATGAAATGCACGAATTTGTCGCACATACCTACTTGATCTGTGGGTGCCATAGATGGTTTTTGAGCAATAAAAACTACTCTTTGTTGTATAAAATATTCAACTAAGTTCAAAATATTTGTTTAAGAAGTGTTTATTTCCCGCATTTCGAGCATATTGACAGTGTTATAAGATACGTCAATTTTACCGTTATTTTCGTTATACGAAGACGAGTAATTGAATTAATTTGCTTCTATACATCAGATGTCCGTTACTTGAATTAAGCCCAAACATAAGAACAGTTTGGAAATCAAGAAAATTCTACCAACAAATACACACAAAGGGCTTAACACGATATCTAGAAAAAAAAATTAGAGCAACAAAATCTAGAAAAAAAATACTTGGAATTGGGAAAATCCAGAAAACCGAAAATCTAGAATACTTAATTTCGAAAATCCAAAATCTAGAAAAAGAAATCTAGAATGGACAAAATCTAGAATTATTAATATAAATACTTGATTTAGAATCCCTCTAAATTAAAAAAAAGTCTAGAATACTTTTTTTCTAGATTCTAGACTCCATCTTTTCTAGATTTTATCTTTCTATATTTTTTTTTATAGATGTTGTCCTTTCTAAATTCTGACACTCTGGATAACGTCGTCGTGATCCCGCCCACAAAGTACATACCAATTGTTTAAACCATTTTTAAGAAATTTGGTAAACATTTAAATTTTTTTTCTAAAACTCAAAGGTTCGATATGTGCTGCTAGCTACAATTAAGCAGCCGTTACTCCTTAAAACATAGGTGCGATCTTGTGGGTGCTATAAAAGATATATACTTTAGGAAGTGCGAACTATTTCGTTAATGTGGTTGTCCACTTTAATAAAACCTTTGAAACCTGTTTTCCGTAAATATCATTTGTAGCCGAAAACTAACAAAATGAAGTTTTTTTTTTGTATGTAACAAAGTTGAATTAAAATCGTTCAAGCCTTTTTTGGGCAAATTAGAAATAAAATGCACGACTGGGTAGCACCAACTTGCTCTAATGTGTGACAGTGGTCTAGGCTCTAGGGGATTGAGATTTTGATAAAAATAAATTTTTCAAAATTCTTAAATAAATATTTTAAGTAATTTGAGCTGAAAAAAATACGCCTTTTTATTTCTTGGATGAATTTGAATTGATTAGAATAAATTTATGAAAATCTATGGAGCTGTTTTTGAGAAAAAAAAAGTTTTTTTTAAGAACTTTTTCAAAACATTTAAAAAAAAATCAAAAAGGCTAGGATATAGGTATTCAGGAAATACATTAATTTAAATTTTTTGAACAAAATTTAATAAGCAGTTTTCAAAATACGTATTAATTTTTTAAATAAAAAAAATGCTTTTTAAAATACCTACAATAAACATCTTTTAAAAATATCTAATATATATAAATCGAGTATCACGTTGTTTGTCCGCAATGAACTCCTAAACTAATGAACAGATTTTAATAAAATTTTGAAAACTGTGTGCAGTTTGATCCAACTTAAAAGATAGGATAGTTTATTTCTCAATTTATAAAGCGGTCTTACACAAATGCATTTTTAGTACATTTGTAGTGCATTTTGTTAAATTAGTAATTAATCTTTTCGTAGGACATTCTAAGGATGACTACGAAGGTTTCCGTGAAGTTTGGTCAAAATTCAGTACAACTATGTACCACGAAAATAATTTTAGTGCATTTTGTTAATATGGTAATAAATCTGGTAGCATCTTCTAAGGAAGAAGAGAATGGGTGGACCAATTTTGGAAATTTTTATCTTGATATATTTATTGAAAATCAGGGAAAGTGTAACGAAAAATTACGACGACCTACTTTGCGTGCAACAAAAAAAAAAAAAAAAAAAAAAATAAGGAGTATAAAAGTGTCAATTATTTGAAAAATTTATCAGACAAAATTAGATTATATTAGTGTATTGTTTTTTGTTTTGAAGTACAAAATATCGTTACATACACAAACAAGATATGTATGTGTTTGTGTAATACGATTTTGTTTTATTGTTTAGTATGTTATATTTTTGAACGCTACAGATTTCATTTAAAGGATGTAAATACATATGTTTAGTATATGTAGGTATTCTAAAAAATTTTAACTTCAGAAAGTATGTACATATATACATATGTATAGGTATTCTAAAAAATTTTAACTTCAAGAAGCTTTCTAAAGAAACACTTTTTTAAAGAAGTAAATAGTAGAAGATGGTTGGTGGTAGAACTTGGTAGATGGTAGAAGATGGTAGATGGCAGAAGATTCTAGATGGTAGAAGGTGGAAGATGGTATATGGCAGATGGCTGGAGATGGTAGACGATAGAAGATGGTAGATGGTATAGGAGATGGTAAATGGTAGAAGGTGGTAAATGGTAGAAGATGGTAGATGTTAGAAGACAGTATATAGCAGATAGCAGGATATGGTAGATGCTAGAAGATGGTAAATCGAAGAGGATGGTATAGAACAAGATGGTAGATGGGAGAAGATTCTAGATGGAAGAAGGTAAAAGATACTAGATGGTAGAAGATGGTTGATGTTAGAAGATGGTAGTTGGTAGAAGATGGTAGGAGATGGTAGAAGATAGTTGATAGTAAAAGATGGAAGTTGGTAGATAGCAGGAGATGGTAGATTATATAAGAAGGTAGATGGTAGAAGATAGTTGATAGTAAAAGATGGTAGTTGGGTAAAAGATCGTAAATGGTAGAAGATGATAGATGTTTGAAGATGGAAGATGGCAGGATATGGTAGATGATATAGAAGATTTTTGATAGTAGCAGATGGTAGATAGAACAAGATGGTAGATGGTAGAAGATTCTAGATGGTAGAAGGTTGCAGATGATAAATAATAGAATACGGTTATTTTTAATGTTTTTCCCATGGGCAACTTTATGTTGCATGCTCACGTGTGGGAAAACCATCGAATCTATTTGTGTTAGCTAGAGACAGATTAACAAAGAATATCGTGCACCAATTAGTGTTGAACTAATATTGAATTAAACATATTTATAATTCAAAATAATAAATATTACTGTTAAGAATAAAGAATTATTTACCCTACCTACTTCATTTCTAAAATTAAATGTTACATGTTTAAGTATCAACTTTGTAATTTACTCATTTGTTACAAACTTCATAGGTTAGATTAATAATGTTGATTCTCTTTACTTTACGAAAATTCAAATTTCAATCATTTTTATACCCGCTATAACGATTTCATGATTATTCGAAAATAATAATTTACCATTTGACATATATATACATATACATACCTACCTTAGCCACAGCAACGCGTGGCCGGGTCTGCTAGTATTATATATAAATTAAGCTACCTACAACTAATATAATGAATATGTGTAGTATTTGTTGAGCCAGTTTTGAGATATCCAAAACAAAAACCGTCCTATGGAAAGTACCGTTTTTAGAAATGTTTTAAAAAAAATTTTCAGCCATATGATTGGTCGTACCTACTTAAAAAGCAACAGCGATTTTTTTAAAATTAAAATTGTTAGTGCCGTTTTTGAGAAAAATATGCTTTTACCGTCGCGTTCAAATATAGTATAAAAGTTTTTCATACAAATGAAAAAAATTAAAAATTCGTTTTTAAACGTAAATTTGCTTCTTTTTGCTTTACTTTTGGATCCTTGGTGTAGCCAACCTAATATTGGAGACCAGGAATCGCCACTGACGAAATCCCGAAATATCCCTACCAAAAGGTCGGTTGTGATATTTAGGAATTTGAAGGAAAATCATTTTTAGTAGTTATTGATTATTTTTCGCGTTGGTTTGATTTGAAAAAACTACCAAACAAATCAGCTAAAAGCGTAGTTAGAGCATTAAAAGAAATGTTTGCCACTCATGGCATCCCGGAAATTGTAGTTTGTGATAACCAACCATTAAATTTTTTAAATGCCATAATTTTGAAAATAATTGGGGTATAAAATTTATTTACTCAAGTCCATATTATCCTCGTTCTAGTGGACTAGCGGAAAAGGCAGTTCATATAGCCAAAACAATGACCAGGAAATGTAAAGAAAGTAATCAGGACATTAACATTTTCTACTTGAGTATCGAACAACAACTGTTCCAAGTCTAGGTTATACATATACACCATCTCAGTTATTAAATAGCAAGTTACTTAGAACAAAATATCCTGTATCTAAAAGCCTTCTTATACCTTGCGAGGTAAGGGACAAGATGTGCCTATTAAAAGAGAAACAAAGAATTGGTATGACAAAATTAATCGACCTTACGAATCTTATTTTGAGAAATGCCATAATTTTGAAAATAATTGGGGTATAAAATTCATTTACTCAAGTCCATATTATCCTCGTTCTAATGGACTAGCGGAAAAGGCAGTTCATATAGCCAAAACAATGACCAGGAAATGTAAAGAAAGTAATCAGGACATTAATATTTTCTACTTGAGTATCGAACAACAACTGTTCCAAGTCTAGGTTATACATATACACCATCTCAGTTATTAAATAGCAAGTTACTTAGAACAAAATATCCTGTATCTAAAAGCCTTCTTATACCTTGCGAGGTAAGGGACAAGATGTGCCTATTAAAAGAGAAACAAAGAATTGGTATAACAAAATTAATCGACCTTACGAATCTTATTTTGAGAAAGGAAATAATGTTGTTTATAGGAGAGATGGAAGATGTAAACGAGCAATTATTGAAGGAGCAGCAGAATCTTTTAGGTCTTATTTTATACGCAATGAAAACAATCAAATTAACGCAGAAATAGCTAACACTTACGCAAATCGTTTAATGAGCCACTCTTTAAGCCACCTGAAGATTCAGTTATTGAAACTAAAACTCAAGTAGAGCCTTCCTTGCCAGAGCTGGCACAAAATGAAAAGCCAATGGCTTACCAGGTACGGACGTAAGAGTGTCAAACCTAATTTCTTTAAAGCGTAAAGAGTACAGATGCATATATGTCTCATCTGTTACCATGTTGTATAGCATAAGTTTAATGAAGTATAAATCACTAGTGAATACTCTCTCTCTCGCTTTAATTATACATTAATTACATAGAATTATAAGTAATATGTTAAGCTTGAATTTAAAATGAATAAAATGTCACTGTGGTCTGAACGTGCTTTTCATCAATACCACAATTACCATTCATATAATAATGGCATAGGGGGTATGTTTAGCTTTAACGACAAAAGACAAAAGACAGCATTAAGTTTTCGACGCATTAAACTCCACACGATTTCTGATACCCCAATTCACAATGCTGTTAAAATCGGAGTTTAATGAGCTTATCATAACACGTCTGAAGGCGAAGGCCGTAAATTATCAAACGTATATGAAAAGCTGAGGTTTGAGTCGTCAGCAAAACAATTTATTTGATTAAAATTCACAGACAAGACATCATCTATAAAAATGAGAAAGAGAGTCGGATACAGAACGGAGCCCTGGGGCACACCAGCATTTATTTTGTCTTGATCAGACTTGAAACCAGAAGATAGCTTCTAGTCCAACGAATAAGAGTATCATGGATACCAAATGCCTTTGAAATATCAAGCGCAATAATCTGGCTTTCGCCAAAGCGACGCAAAGATTAGTTCCAGTGATTGGTCATCAGATCGCCAGTGGAACGATTGCTGCGAAAGACGTATTGTCGGTCATTTAAAAGCTCCCGATCTTCGAGATATTTCCTGAGCTGACGATTTATCAGTGTTTCCATGACCTTGGAAAGAAGGGTTGTAAGTGCAATTGCTCGGTAGGAGGAGGGGGAGGATATGTCACCTTTTTTGAGGACGGGCTGGGAAAATCCTGTTTTTCATCTACTAGAAAAGATTCCTGAACAATACTAGCGATGAAAAGCTAACAAAATAGTTTTGCCAGCGATGAAGAACACCTCTTCAGAAGTATAGGGGGTAATCCATACGGTCCAGTGGATTTGTGTATATCAAGATTTTGAAGAACTCTTGCTACTGTACGAGTGCGGAAATATAACTGCCCCATGGAAAAATTGAGTTTGAAGAAGTTGAACAACTCTTGCGTTATTTTCTAAAGAAAACTTTTAAGCTGCCTAACACAACACCAAATCACATACTGCTATTGGAAACTGGACTTTCACCATTGTTTATCTTGACGCTCAAAATGCAGATAGACTGTGTTCTTAAAACTTAAAAGCTCGATGAAAACAGACTACCCAAAAAGATCAGTTTGAGAATAATAAAGAAACAAAATTCATGGATGGCGGCAAGGAAGCGTTTGGCAGATTACTGCAATTATCCACTTGATCTACAAGGCAACAACTGGGACACAAGGAAAACAATATTGTACGACCTTATAAATGCAGTTGATTGAAAAAAAGAGCAGATTTTGAAGTAAAATCCAGGAATTCAAATTCAAATTCAATTGTTCCGCCTTACAGGAAATAACTAAACATATTTTGGATTTTATTAAGTTGAATTTTTTTATTTAGAAATACAAATAAAAAAATCAAATAATTTAATGATTCTTTATTGTTCATGTATTTTATTGCATAGGTTGCACTCTTCAGTCAAGCACCTTGCGATACACGACATTTTTTGTTTTATTATCAGGCCCCAAAATACACAACGCAGATGGTCTTCCAACCCGCGAACATGCCACATATATTTCACCATGGGAAAACATGTATTTTCCAGATTCAGACCACAAACTTTCAAGGATTGGCCTTGTGATTTGTTAAGGCGTTAGGAAATAGCGCCCAAGGAAATATCGCCCAAACCGATTTGGAAATACCGCCCAAAAAAATTTTTAACGCCCAAAATCAAAAAAAAAGAAGGAATTATCACCCAAAAGTTAGGGCTTAACACCCAAAATTCCATATCACCCAAATTAATAAATGGCAATATCGCCCAAAAATTTTATATGGGAATTGTTTTTGCAATATTTGGGCGATATTTCCAAAATTTTGGGCGTAATTTCCAATCACTATTTTAAGTAAAAATGTTTGGCTCTCATCACCCAAAAACAATTTTGAAGCATGTAACATTTACTTAATCTCTTGTAAAGTGTATTGAACAATATCCTTAAGATTTGGAAATTAAATTCGGTGCGTGGGGGGGGGGGGGGGCGACGCGGGGGGCACGCGGCTTTGCGACCGCAGTGACCAGGCGGGAGCGTGCCGTCTGCGAAAGGTAACATTTACTTAATCATTTGTAAATTATAATTACAAAGTTTGTCAAAACAACCTACATCGCGGGGGGGGCGACGCGGGTGACGCGGGTGACGCGGGGGACGCGGGGCGACGCGGGGCGCACGCGGGCCGCACGAGGCTTCGCGACCGCAGTGACCGGGCGGCGCCGCCGTTGTTTTGACAAATTTTGTAACTATAATTTAATTTTTTTTTTTGCAGCAATCAGGAATCTACTTCGGAATTAGTTTATTCAAAACTTCGAAGAGGCTTACAATATTTGTCATCGAAAATTTTTCTTCAATCTCCGCGAACGCCCCTGGATGTAATTGAGGCTTTTCAACACGAGTCCATATGGAACACATATGGACTATCTAAGGATACTAAGTGCCCTAGGTCTTTTTTTAAAGCTTGCCTATCAGAGCCTTGTAGGCATTTGAAAATGTGTAACGTTTGCTTTATGAGATTGCAGGGTCAAGCTTTGGCAAATAATGAGGAAAACTGTTTGTGCCCATTATGCAGGCAAATAGTGGTAGATAGTATACAAGTATTTATTTGAAAAATAAAATTTTGGGCGATATTTCCCCTATTTGGGTGCTTTTTCTTTTTGTACTTGCACTTTTGGGCGGTTATTCCTACTTTTGGGCTTTAATTCCTTTTACACCATTTTGGCCTCATATTTTGGGCAGTATTGCCTTTTATAAAAACAAACTAAAACAAGGAAATAGCACCCAAAATGGAAAAATAAATACAACAACAATTTGTTCGGCTATTTTTTGGGCGTTATTTCCAAATCGGTTTGGGCGATATTTCCTTGGGCGCTATTTCCTAACGCCATTTGTTAATGGTCATAGCAAATACAAGACGGATCGGAAATTGAAGTCTTTTAAGCTCAAACTTCATATAGGTTGGTATCATCGGCATCCGTGGAATTAGAACTTCCTCAACTTCGAATTTTCCTTTGAGTATCGTCACGTAAATCACATTGTTCATCAATTTATTTACCACCAAACGCGTACCGTTGCACAATTTTGGTTGGATTATGTTTCGAAGCATGATTACTACGGAGCCAACATTTAGGCGTAAATTGTGCGATGGCATTGTATATATAAACTATAGTACTACCACTTGAGATGCGCCATCTATCGACGAAAAACTAAGCTCTATAATGCCATGGGAAGCAACAACAGCAATCAAAATGTTGGAAATTGTTGTTGTTGCTTCCCATGGTATTCTAGAGCTTAGTTTTTCGTCGATATATGGCGCACCTCGTATCCACAAGAAAGGAGATACTCTAAGCTGCGCCAACTACAGAGGTATAAGTCTCCTAAATGTCGCCTATAGAATCTTGTCGGCCATTCTGTGTGAACGTCTGAACCCTTTCGCACGTGAACTGATTGGCCCCTATCAGTGTGGTTTCAGGCCCGGTAAGTCAACCGTGGACCAAATTTTCACACTTCGGCAGATTTTGGAAAGGACCCAAGAATTCCAGATCGATACTCATCACCTCTTTATCGATTTTAAAGTCGCCTATGACAGCATAAACAGGAATGAGCTTTACAGAGCCATGTCACTTCTTGGCATCCCTGCCAAACTCGTTCGATTGTGCAGGATGACTATGGAGAACTCGCGCTGCTCCGTCAAGGTTGGTACGAACACCACCGACAGGGTGACGCGCTGTCATGTAACCTCTTCAACATCATTTTTGAGGCAATCCTACGCAACTCGCATGTCAACACCAGCGGTACGATTTTTTTTAGATCCGTTCAATTACTTGGCTATGCTGATGATATTGACATTATTGGAAGAACGAAGCGCGCTGTCAGTGGAGCATTCGCAAGTATTGAAGTGGATGAATGAAGATAAAACAAAGTATATGCTGTCCTCGGGTGAAGTAGATCATCACCGTAGGCTCGGACAAAACGTCACAATGGACAGATATAACTTTGAGGTTGTCAAGGACTTTGTCTATTTGGGTTCCACTATAACCTCTCAGAACAACATCAGTGAAGAGATCAGTCGAAGAATCACTCTTGCCAATCGCTGTTTCTTCGGGCTAAGAAGGCATCTTAGTAGTAAAGCCCTCTCTCAAAGGACCAAGGAGACACTATACAAGACCCTTATCATCCCAGTCCTGCTGTATGGGGCAGAAGCGTGGACACTGACACAATGGGATGAATACAGGCTGGGGTGCTTTGAGAGAAAGATTCTTCGGGTGATATTCGGGCCTGTATATATCAATGGAGTATGGAGGAGAAGATTCAATGACGAACTGTACGGGCTATACAGCGACATTGACTTGGTTAAGAAGCTGAAAATTCAGCGGCTTAGATGGCTGGGCCATGTGGAGCGTATGAACGAAAACGCTCCTGCCCGACGAGTCTGCAATTCCAACCCGGAGGGCCGACGCAGTTCTGGAAGACCCCATCTAAGGTGGCGCGAGCAAGTGGTAAGCGACCTCAACCAACTTGGTGTGCGCAACTGGAGGCCACTGGCTAGGGACCGGCCTAGCTGGCGAGGATTGTTGGTTGAGGCCGTGGTCCACAATGGACTGTCTGCGCCACCTTAAGTAAGCAAGTAAGATGGCGCACCTCAAGTGGGAATACTATAGTTTATATATGCAATGGCGATGGTAAGCCAGGCACATCCACGGAGTTAAAAAATTAAACGGGATAGTTGGTGGCTTCATCTTCATTTATTATACAGTCAATAGATTTGAATGAATGCATTGTTCCAATGATCTCATTCTGAATTATGTAGTTTAGTTCATCTACATCTTTTATCTTAGCCGCTAAAATTGCTTGCGGACTCAACCATTCTTTATTTTTGAAGTTAGTAATGATGTTTGGGAATACTTTGTTAATAAATTCGTCTTTTGATGAGACAAGGTTAGGTTAGGTTAAAGTGGCTGTTGGCTGAAAAGACCAACACACTTAGTCCAGAAGAGGACCGTTGTGATACCTCGAGTTTGGGGTGTTTCCGCCTAGTAACTCAGAACCAGTTTGTGCTTCTAATGAATTTTAAAAGGGAGTTAGTGTCCACGTTAGACAGATCACTACTATCGTTGAAGAAGTATGCTCCCAGATGGAGTTTCCTTTTGCGAGCTAGTGAAGGGCATGTACAAAGAAGATGGGCAATTGTCTCTTCCTCCTCTTCGTCCATACAACTTCTGCAAAAGTTGTTTGCGAACACGCTTAGTCTTATGGCGTGTCTACCTTTGAGGCAGTGTTTTGTAATGACACCTATAATGGAGCTAATGTGCCGTCTGCTCAGAGAGATCAAAGTCTTAGAGCGATTTGAATCCAGCTTTGGCCAAATCCGTTTTGTCGCTAGACATATGTTGCCACTTGTCCACCTAACATTTGTTCTATCCATAGCTTCTTGCCTTAGCAAAAGTTTACATGTAGCGATGGGAATACCCAGGTAACTGTTTTCAGTTAATATAGGTAGTGTTGTTCCTTTTTTGGCAAGTTCGTCGGCCTTACAGTTCCCTGGAATATCTCTGTGCCCTGGCACCCAGGTGAATGTTATACTGTTCCGTCATCTCTTTAAGAGATGATCGACAGTCGAGAGCTGTTTGAGAGTTATAGGATATGGAATCCAGGGACCTCAGCGCGGCTTGACTATCAGAGAAAATGATGATATCCTTAGAAGATATCACGTTTTCTTTAAGCCAAGATAAAACCTCCTTAATTGCCATTAGTTCCGCCTGGAACACTGGTATGCTTACCTGGAAGTTTTTATCAAAATGCAGTTGGGATGTGGAGTAGTCTATGTTACTTTGGGAATACTGAAGGTGTTCAGTATGTTAGCATGGCCATAATTATTATTTTTCCATATAGAGATCGCCTTCAGGTGAATTGCTGAGCAAGCAGCGGTTTGCTTGCTGAAAATATCTAGGGGTAGCAGGTTGAATAGTATTTCTAGCGCTGCAGAGGGAGTAGTGCGCAGCGCACTGCTTATACACAGGCAGGCGGTACGTTGGATTTTACTGAGCTTAGCACTATTCAACGCTGTGTCTAGGGCAGGCCACCAGACGACCACCCCATAAGTGAGAATTGGTCTTATCACCGATGTGTAGAGCCAATGCATAACGTGGGGCTCCAAACCCCATTTATTGCCAATGGCTTTTTTGCAAGAGAAAAGAGCTTTTGTGGCTTTACTTACTCTTTCTGGTATATTAAGTTTCCAGCTTAATTTCTTGTCCAAAATAAGACCCAAGTATTTTGCTTCGTCAGAGAATATAAGACTTATACCATAAATAGAAGGAGGGTCGACGTGTGGAATTTTATATTTCCTTGAAAAGAGGACAAGTTCAGTTTTGTGGGGGTTAACACCTAGTCCACAACGACTAGCCCAATTTGTGAGCTTTTTGAGTGCAAATTGGAGAAGTTCACATAAGGTGGTGACATGCTTTTCTGAAAAGGCTATAGCAATGTCATCCGCATAGGCAATCACATTGAATCCCCCCTCTTCCAGCATTATTAGCAGTTCATTTACCACTAAATTCCAAAGGAGTGGAGATAGGACACCACCTTGTGGCGTACCTCTACTAACAGATCGTCTTGCGGATGTTACACCCAGTTTTGAGTTGATCACCCTGCTTATCAGCATTTGGTCGATAAGTTTACCAAGTGGGCCATCTACCTTCACACCTGAGAGTGCATTAGCGATTGCAGATGTGTCGACGTTGTTAAAAGCGCCTTCTATATCGAGGAAAGCCACCATTGTGTATTCCTTGTGATGGAGGGAGTATTCGATAGTGCGGACAAGTGAATGTAGCGCAGTTTCTACGGATTTCCCTTTGCAGTAAGCATGTTGAGACATCGACAAAAGTTTAGTATCAATTTTATTGCGTAAATATATATCAATCAGCCGTTCTAAGGTTTTCAGAAGGAATGATGATAGGCTTATGGGTCTTAGATCTTTAGGGTTGGTTTGTGAGCTTTTTCCCACTTTTGGTATGAACACTACTTTAACTTCTCTCCATGACCGGGGAATGTGAACCAGTTCCAAACAGCTTCTCATAATATTTTCCAACACAGGCAGAATAATATCTGAGGACTTCTGTAGTTCAGCAGGTATTATGCCATCTGGCCCAGCAGATTTGTAAGGCTCAAAGCTGTTCAGTGACCAAAGCAGTTTGTCCCTGTTGATCAGACCTTCAGGGATATTTTGAATATTTGACCTATTAGAGTGAATATTACTGATATCAGAGGAACTACCAGGAAAGTGGGTATCCAGTAGTAAATTGAGCGATTCCTCGCTTGATGTCGTCCAGGAGCCATCAGGTTTTTTCATAAAACTTGGTACTACTGGGTTTGTTGAGAGAACTTTCCTAAGCCTTGATGCTTCAGAGACATTTTCGATTTTACCACAAAAATTTCTCCAAGATTTCCTAAGTTCTTTTTTGTATATTTGAAGGGACTTCTTGTATGATTCCCAGTCCCATTCATTTGATGAGATAAAGTTTCAGAAATTCTGAGGAAATGAAATCACACCGCTCGATTCGTCGACAGGTACTCCACCATTACCGATAGTCAGCAATTGCTCAGAGAAATCTTCAGCAGATGAATAATTCAGCAATACAACTCTCATGTTTGATGTCAGCTGAAAATTCTTCACATAGCGCCAAGTCAATTCCATCTTACCATCTTCTAGCATCTTTCACCATCTACCATCTTCTACCATCTACCATCTTTCAACATCTACCATCTTTTAACATCTATTCCCATCTACCATCATTTACAATTAACCATCTTCTACCATCTTCCATTTTCTACCCTCAACGCGTCTTCTACCATCTACCATCTATCGTCTTCTTCCATCTTCTACCATCTTCTACCATTTACCACCTTCTACCATCTACCATCTTCTATCAACTACCATCTTCTACCAACTACCATCTTCTACTGCTAACTATCTTCTACGATCTTTCACCATCTACCATATTTTAACAACTACCATTTTATACTACTAACTATATTCTACCATCTTCTACCATCTTTCACCATCTTCCATCTTCTATCATCTACCATCTTCTACCATCTACCATATTCCATCTTCCACCATCTCCCAACTTCTACCATCTTCTACCATCTTCTCCTATCAAAAAGTGTTTCTTTGGAAAAGCTTTTCGAAGTAAATATTTTTGGAATACCTACATATACGTATGTGCGTACATATGTAGTACTTCATATAAATGAAATCTATAGCGTTCACAAATTTTAAATACTAGTGTCAGACAGAATACTGATTTATCAGAATTTTGTTTGGTTGGATATAACTTAGTGCCATTACTTTTTTGCCACCATGGTCTTGTCGTTTATGTTAGGAATGACATTGCTTGCCAGAGCCTTCCCCTATATGGGCATTGTTCCAATACGAACTTTAATTTCCTGTGGCTCAAATTCACTGTCCGCAAACATATCATTCATTACTTTTTTCTTTACAGGAGTCCAAATCTTGACAGCATGTCTACTTGTGATGACTTAGATGTTCTGTCAGATTCAATTTCCCGAATTGTTTCCCATTGTCCTCACACTCGTGATTACTTCAATGTACACAATTCAAGTTGGCTTCGCTATTCTGGGCAGACAACACTCAAAGGAAGTTATACCGAGATCTTTGCTGAGTATAACCATCTTACCCAGCTTGTCGATGAGCCTACTTGTATACCGGATGTTGATGGGCATTCTGCC
The DNA here is from genome assembly GCA_916050605.2 of Platycheirus albimanus. Taxonomy (NCBI): domain Eukaryota; kingdom Metazoa; phylum Arthropoda; class Insecta; order Diptera; family Syrphidae; genus Platycheirus; species Platycheirus albimanus. The sequence goes on from OU696696.1 coordinate 91,012,079, forward strand.
CATACTCTTGACTTGTTCCTTACTTCCCATCCTGATAAATATATATTTAAGTAACTTTTCCATTTGGCTAAAATGACACAATGGTCCAACCATTGTGTCATTTTAGCTAATTTCTCGATCTCAAACCATCCAGTTAGAGAAAAAATTTCCACTAAGACCGTTTGGCAATACGAGAAAGCCAACTGGGACGGTCTATATAATTTCTTTCGCAACTTTAACTGGTCATTATGCTTCCTCGATAATGACATTGATGCCAGTGCTGAAATGATTAAAGAAGTGATTTTTCTTGGAATGAGAACTTTTATCCATCACAGAACAAAATGTACCAAAGCAAAAGAAAAGTCTTGGTATACCGAAGAGTGTAAAGAAGCTATCAGGTTGAAAGAATTAAGCTTCCGATCTTATAAAGCCAAACCAACTGAGGAAAATCGGAAGAAACACAAACAAGTTAATAACTCGTGCATTTATAAAACGAAATTTTTACATGACCAGAAGTTACGCAAAAATTCTGCTATGTCCCAAAGGCAGTAAAACTTCTAGTCATTTGTAAAAAACGTCAAGAACTCAACGTCATCATCAGTTCCAACGCTCATCGTCGACGATAAACCTATTGTCAGCTCTTCAGACTTCAGAGAAGGCGAATATACTTGCAGCTCATTTTGCTGCAAGTTCTACGTTGCCTGTAAGCAACAATGCCCCTCCAGTACTTGAGAACATTAATTTTTCTATGGGAAAAGGTATTTTTCCGCACTCGTACAGTAGCAAGAGTTCTTCAAGATCTTGATTTACACAAATCCGTTGGCCCGGATGGTATACCCCAATTATTTTGAAGAGGTGTTCTTCATCACTGGCAAAACCACTGCGTAAGCTTTTCCATCGCTCCTATCGTTCAGGAATCTTTCCTAATAGATGGAAAACAGCATTTGTCCAGCCCGTCCCAAAAAAAAGTGACTCCTCCTCCCCCTCCTCCTACCGACCAATTGCACTTACGTCCCTTTATTCCAAGGTCATCGAAACGCTGATAAATTGTCAGCTCAAGAAATATCTCGAAGATCGGGAGCTTTTAAATGACTGGCAATACGGCTTTCGCAGCAATCGTTTCACTAGTGATCTGATGGCATTTCTCACCGACAAGTGAAACAAATCTTTGCATCGCTTTGGCGAAAGCAAGGTTATTGCGCTTGATATTTCAAAGGCATTTGATAGAGTTTGGCAAAAGAGCTTCTTTTATCGAAATCGAAAATGAGTGCATTTGGTATCGATGATACTCTGATTCGTTGGATTAGAAGCTATCTTCTGGACCGTTCAATACAAGTTGTATTAGACGGTTTCAAGTCTGATCTCCACAAAATAAATGCTGGTGTGCCTCAGGGCTCCGTTCTGTCTCCGACTCTCTTTCTCATTTTTATAAATGATCTCTTGTCTGTGACTCCTAATCCATTAAATAGTTTTGCTGACGACTCAACCCTCAGCTTTTCATATACGTTTGATAATTCACGGCCTTCGCCTTCGGACGTGTTATTACAGCGAAATCGTATGAAAAGCTCATTAAACTCCGATTTAAACAACAATACCGTTGTAAAGAAATTGGCTAAATGATCACTTGTGCCATCCCGTAAGGGTAGGTTTTCTTGTTTTTGTGAAGAAGTAGGTTCGGTTATTTTTGAATACCTTGGCAACAAAAAGTAGTAGAGCCATACGATTTTCAGTGTTGGATTAAAGATTAATAAGAGCGTGGAATTCTGAGAACAAAAATTATACTTAATTACGTAAAATTTTGAAAAAAATTAGTTTTAAAATTATTTTTTCAAATTTTTTTTCAAAATTTTGAGTTTAAAAATTTATGTTTTTTGAACTATTCGTTAAAACAATTTAATTTAAAAACGAAATGCAAGAAAAAGTTTTTGGCTTTCCAAAAAGGTATAACACGGTGTTGTTAACGAAGCCGTTGATTTTTTATATTTTTTTAACAAAGTAAGTAAATTTTTCAGAAAATTGCCCCTCCTGGCTAAACGGGGGGGAATAGACCCCCCTCCCATACTTTTTTTTTCTTGTCTCAACTCAACCTACACGCTCTAGCTTTTTGGCACAACGCTCGTGAATCACCCTGTATAGATATAGATATACTCGTAGATATTGTTAGAATATTATTTTATTTATTTTTAAACAAAAAGTTGTAACTATGGCAGACGGCCGGCGCAGGCCATGCTATAAAATTAATTCGTTGTACAAACTACGATTATGAAAATTTATATGAATAAAAGGCACAGGGGCATAAGTCCCAGGGACATAAGTCCCAAATTTTTTTTTGTGAAGATGGGACATAAGTCCCAAATTTTCAAAATGATTTAGAAAATTAAACACACAATCCGATAGAATAATACAACAATTATGATAATTTATTATTTTATATAACATAAATGAAAAAAACAACAGTTCAATGCAATATAACCAAAAAAAAAGGAACAAACGGCAACAATTTGGAAGTTGAAAAATGAAACAATTTCAAGACAAAATCGGAAAAAACTAAAAATTTCACAAGTAAACAAAGCATGTGTTTTGAATTATCAGCCGGCAAAATAGACATAATAATTCGTTTTTATTAGCAATTGCTTCTTCGTTTATCTTCGCAGAACAGCTACTACACATCTTGCAATGGTTGCAGGGTTGAAGTAATACGTTCCTTGGATTTTCGAATCAAATACCGCAGGTTATGGTTTCGTTATTTTGTTGTTGTCCAGGGTCGTTGGATTCATTTTCTTCGTTATCACTTGCTGATGAGTCAGAAACTTCAGAAAATTTAGTATTTGAGAGTTTGAGAAAACCAAATAAAAAAATCGCGCGATTTTTTTATTTGGTTTTCTCAAATTCTTTGATTCGAAAATCCAAGGAACGTACCACTTCAACCCTGTAACCATTGCAACATGTGTAGTAGCTGTTTTGCGAAGATATACTATTGAAAATTGTTCTAAAACTAAGTGAAACATTATAATTTTAAAAACTTAGTGAGGAAATTCTCTAAGCTTATACACAAAAAATTTATTCGGTGGGACATAAGTCCCAACTTTTATTTTTGGGACTTATGTCCTACTCAAGTGGGACATAAGTCCCAAAATCGAATTTGGGACTTATGTCCCTGGGACTTATGTCCCTGCGCCGAATAAAAGTCATTGAAAATTGAAATTGAATTGAATTTAAGAATTGAGGTTTTCAAGTACAGGAGGGGCATCGTTTCTAGCTGGCAACGTGGAACTTGCAGCAAAACAAGCTGCAAGAATATTCGCCTTCTTTGAAGAGCTGACGATTAGTCTATCGTCGACGATGAGCGTAGGACCTGATGATGACGTTAAGTTCTTGAAGTTTTTTGCAAATGACCAAAAGTTTTTACTGCCTTTGGGACACTGCCGTGGTCATGCAAAAATTCAGTTTTTGTGATCACGGAGTTGCACAAGTTCGTAACTTGTTTGTGTTTCTTCCGATTTTCCTCAGTTGGGTTGGCTTTATAGTATAGGAAGCTTACTTCTCTCAACCTGATACCTTCTTTACACTCTTCGGTAAACCAAGACTTTTCTTTTGGTTTGATACCTTTTGATCTGTGAGGGACAAAAGTTCATATTCCAAGAAAAATCACTTCTATTATCATTTCAGCTCTGGCATTAATGTCACTATCGAAGAAGCGTAATGACTAGTTAAATTTGCGAAAGAAATTATTCAGACCGCCACAATTGGCTTTTTAGTATTGCCAAATGGTCCTAGTGCAAATTTTTACTTGCGATTATAGGTACTATAAGGCAAGTTATGCATTCGTCGAAAAAAAAAGTTTTGAGATAACAATCAAACATGACATTACGATGATAGCGAAGACGAAAAAAGATGGTCTAAAAATTCTGTCCGTCTGTATGTCTGTCTGTCTGTCTGTCTGTCTGTCTGTCTGTCTGTCTGTCTGTCTGTCTGTCTGTCTGTCTGTCTGTCTGTCTGTCTGTCTTTCTATCTGTCTGTCTGTCTGTCTGTCTGTATTTATAGACACCTACAGCCCAAACGGGTTTGCCGAATTGCTTCAAACTTGGTATATAGACTTTTTTAGGTATTGTACAGAGGGAAAATTGAAATTTTTTCTTAGCCTGCGCCGAATAAAAGTCATTGAAAATTGAAATTGAATTGAATTTAAGAATTGAGGTTTTCAAGTACAGGAGGGGCATCGTTTCTAGCTGGCAACGTGGAACTTGCAGCAAAACAAGCTGCAAGAATATTCGCCTTCTTTGAAGAGCTGACGATTAGTCTATCGTCGACGATGAGCGTAGGACCTGATGATGACGTTAAGTTCTTGAAGTTTTTTGCAAATGACCAAAAGTTTTTACTGCCTTTGGGACACTGCCGTGGTCATTCAAAAATTCAATTTTGGTGATCACGGAGTTGCACCAGTTCGTAACTTGTTTGTGTTTCTTCCGATTTTCCTCAGTTGGGTTGGCTTTATAGTATCGGAAGCTTACTTCTCTCAACCTGATACCTTCTTTACACTCTTCGGTAAACCAAGACTTTTCTTTTGGTTTGATACCTTTTGATCTGTGAGGGACAAAAGTTCATATTCCAAGAAAAATCACTTCTATTATTATTTCAGCTCTAGCATTAATGTCGAGGAAGCGTAATGACTAGTTAAATTTGCGAAAGAAATTATTCAGACCGCCACAGTTGGCTTTTTAGTATTGCCAAATGGTCCTAGTGCAAATTTTTACTTGCGATTATAGGTACTATAAGGCAAGTTATGCATTCGTCGAAAAAAAAAGTTTTGAGATAATAATCAAACATGACATTACGATGATAGCGAAGACGAAAAAAGATGGTCTAAAAATTCTGTCCGTCTGTATGTCTGTCTGTCTGTCTGTCTGTCTGTCTGTCTGTCTGTCTGTCTGTCTGTCTGTCTGTCTGTCTGTCTGTCTGTCTGTCTGTCTGTCTTTCTATCTGTCTGTCTGTCTGTCTGTCTGTCTGTATTTATAGACACCTACAGCCCAAACGGGTTTGCCGAATTGCTTCAAACTTGGTATATAGACTTTTTTAGGTATTGTACAGAGGGAAAATTGAAATTTTTTTTTAGCCTGCGCCGAATAAAAGTCATTGAAAATTGAAATTGAATTGAATTTAAGAATTGAGGTTTTCAAGTACAGGAGGGGCATCGTTTCTAGCTGGCAACGTGAAACTTGCAGCAAAACAAGCTGCAAGAATATTCGCCTTCTTTGAAGAGCTGACGATTAGTCTATCGTCGACGATGAGCGTAGGACCTGATGATGACGTTAAGTTCTTGAAGTTTTTTGCAAATGACCAAAAGTTTTTACTGCCTTTGGGACACTGCCGTGGTCATTCAAAAATTCAGTTTTTGTGATCACGGAGTTGCACAAGTTCGTAACTTGTTTGTGTTTCTTCCGATTTTCCTCAGTTGGGTTGGCTTTATAGTATCGGAAGCTTACTTCTCTCAACCTGATACCTTCTTTACACTCTTCGGTAAACCAAGACTTTTCTTTTGGTTTGATACCTTTTGATCTGTGAGGGACAAAAGTTCATATTCCAAGAAAAATCACTTCTATTATCATTTCAGCTCTAGCATTAATGTCACTATCGAGGAAGCGTAATGACTAGTTAAATTTGCGAAAGAAATTATTCAGACCGCCACAATTGGCTTTTTAGTATTGCCAAATGGTCCTAGTGCAAATTTTTACTTGCGATTATAGGTACTATAAGGCAAGTTATACATTCGTCGAAAAAAAAAGTTTTGAGATAACAATCAAACATGACATTACGATGATAGCGAAGACGAAAAAAGATGGTCTAAGAATTCTGTCCGTCTGTATGTCTGTCTGTCTGTCTGTCTGTCTGTCTGTCTTTCTATCTGTCTGTCTGTCTGTCTGTCTGTCTGTATTTATAGACACCTACAGCCCAAACGGGTTTGCCGAATTGCTTCAAACTTGGTATATAGACTTTTTTAGGTATTGTACGGAGGGAAAATTGAAATTTTTTTTTAGCTCAAAAAATAACGGTACCTGCCATACAACCGTTACGTTAAAGCTCATTTTTCTCAAAAACGGCTATAACGATTTCGATTTAAAAAAATCAGTGTTGCTTTTTAGGTACGACCAATCATATGGCATTAAAAAAAAGTTTAAAAAAATGGCTAAGAACGGTACTTTCCATAGGACCGTTTTTTTTTGCTTTCGACTATCTCGAAAAGGACTCAACCGATTCTTTCGAAATTTCGCACACAATAACCTGTAGGTAGCTCTATTTGTATTGCATACCAATATTTTTTCAAAATATTTTTTTGTATTTTTAAAAGCATTTAAAAGAAAAAAAATTAAAAAATTAATATTTTGAAAACTGCTTATTAAACTTTTTTCTAAAAATTTTAAACAAATGTATTTGCTGAATACCTATGAACTGGCGTTTTTGAATTTTTTTTTGAAAAATTTTTTCAAAAAACTTTTTTTCTCAAAAACCGCTCCACAGATTTTTATAAATTTTTTTTCATAAATTCAAATTTATCCACGAAATAAAATGGCGTACTTTTTTTTCAGCTCAAATAAGTTTAACTATGTATTTCACAATTTTTAAAATTTTATTTTTATCAAAATCTCAAACCCCTAAACCACTGTCACTCATTAGAGCAAGTTCGTGCGACCCAGTAGTGCATTCTATTTCTTTAGCTGGATTGCTGGAGTACAAGGAATTTGCTGAAATGACACAATGGTCCAAGGAGCTAAATGGAGAAGTTACTTCAATAGTATATATACAGTGCCGTTCGAAAAATTTTGGTCAAACCGTTTATTACCCTTTTTCGGCGCAGTTCTTGGAATTTATGAGAGGTAGGAGATTTTGTTTGCACTAGGTAGCAAATGTTGTTCAAAAAGTGCAAACAAATCGATGCTTTTATGAAGAAGAGATGCATTCAGCTCGTGATAGCAGTCCGATGCGAACCGAAGTGATTTAGTGAACAAAAATGGGAAAAATAAGTTCGGAGTGCAAAGCCAATATTTTGTGTCTGTCAGGTTTTAATTTGACAACTCGTGAAATTTCCAAAAGATTAAATGTTGCTCAATAGACTGTGGCATCGAATTTGAAAAAATATCGTGCGACCGGGACTACCAGCTGGAAAAATGGCTCAGGGAGGCCGAAAAAGACGACCCCAGTGGAGAATCGTTTTTTGGTGCTGCAAAGCCAGCGGCATCGGTTCAAGACTTCAGTGGATCTTAAAAACGATCTTTGTCGAGCTACAGGAAAAGTTATTTCATCAAGCGCTGTGAGGAAAAGGCTCGTAAAAGATGGACTTACAGCACTCAAGCCAGTACTGAAGCCGGATTTTCCAATAAGAGTCACAGATAAACGATTGGCCTGGGCTCAGGGGCATCTTAACTGGACTCAAGACATATTGAACAACTTTATCTTATCCAACTAATCAAAGTTTAAGCTGCATGTTGGAGATTGGAGGATTCTCGCGCAAAGAGATCCAAAGGAAAGACTAAGCTCTGAATGCATCTTACGGATGCCCCCATAAACTGAAGGTCTGATGGTCTGGGGATGCTTCTCTAGAGATGAAAAAGGTAGAATGGTCTTTCTAGAATCAAAAGTCACTGCAGAAGTTTACCTACGGGTGCTGAAAAATTAATTTGAGCCCTCTGCGCTGGAGTTTTTTGGTGACACTTGCAGATTCATTTTTCAACAGCACAATGCTCCTTGCCATACAGCCAAAATTGTAAGTATGAACTTGTTTTTTTTTAACATTCAAGATTAATATCAGGCTTTTAAATAAGTTAGAACTTTTTTGACTAAAAATAATACTTGCATTTTTTTTAGGTTAAAAAGCACTTCGAAAAAAATTTTGCCGATGTATTAAGTTGGCCTCCCTACAGTCCAGATCTCAATCCAATTGAGAATATCTGTGTCAGTAATGAAACTCAAGGCTGCGAAGAAGCGTCCAGTGTTAATTGGAAACCCACAAAATTTACTTATCCGGACCTGGAAGACCAAACCTGCATCCACATGGAAAAACTTATCTGAGTAAATGTCTTGCCGGTGTGCAGCTGTAATAAAAGCAAAAGGAGGTCCAGCAAAGTACTAATAAGATAGAAAATATTTCTGAGAAGCAATGCAAAAACAAATAAAATGCACGACTGGGTCGCACGAACTTGCTCGAATGTGTGACTGTGGTTTAGGGTCTTGAGATTTTGATAAAAATAAAATTTTCAAAATTCTGAAATAAATACTTAAACTAATTTGAGCTGGCAAAAAAGTACGCCATTTTATTTCTTGGATAAAAGTGAATTTATGAGAATAAATTTATAAAAATCTGTGGAGCGGTTTTTGAGAAAAAGTTTAAAAAAAAAATTCAAAAACGCCAGTTTATAGGTATTCAGCAAATACATTTATTTAAAATTTTTAGAAAAAAATTTAATAAGCAGTTTTCAAAATATAAACTTTTTAAATTTTTTTTTAAAATGCTTTTAAAAATACAAAAAAATATTTTTCAAAAATATTGGTATGCAATACAAATTGAACTACCTACAGCTATATGTGTGTGAAATTTCGAAAGAATCGGGTGAGTCGTTTTCGAGTTAGTCGAAAGCAAAAAAAACGGTCCTATAGAAAGTACCTTTCTTAGTCATTTTTTAAAACTTTTTTTTCAGCCATATGATTGGTCGTACCTAAAAAGCAACACTGATTTTTTTAAATAGAAATCGTTAGAGCCGTTTTTGAGAAAAATAAGCTTTAACGTAACGGTTGTATTGCAGGTACCGTTATTTTTTGAGCTAAAAAAAAATTTCAATTTCCCCTCTGTACAATACCTAAGAAAGTCTATATACCAAGTTTGAAGCAATTCGGCCCATCCGTTTGGGCTGTAGGTCTCTATACATACAGACAGACAGACAGACAGACAGACAGACAGACAGACAGACAGACAGACATACAGACGGATAGAATTTTTAGACCATCTTTTTTCGTCTTCGCAATCATCGTAATGTCATGTTTGATTGTTATCTCAAAACTTTTTTTTCGACGAATGCATAACTTACCTTATAGTACCTATAATCGCAAGTAAAAAAGCATTTTTCTTTAATCCCTAAAAATGAGCCAGGTACTCAAAAAATCCATTTTTCGGTCTAACAACATTTTACTCCCGTGACCGCGTGTAAAAAATTACATTACTCTAAATTTATCATGAAACGATTGAAATTGCATAAGAAAACGAAACCTCATTAAAATATTATGTAGTTATTGCAACAAGTTTGACAAAATTCGAAAAAAAAGTTTGACCAACATTTTTCGAACGGCACTGTATATCAGTGTGGGAAGTAAGAAACAAATCATGAATATGAGCGGAATGCTCATCAACATACGATATACGAGTAGGCCCGTCGACAAGCTGGGTAAGATGGTGATACTCAGCAAAAACCTCGGTATACCTTCCTTCGAGTGTTGTCTGGCCAGAATAGCGGAGCCAACTTGAATTGTGTACATTGAAGTCACCCGTAATGACGACTTCAGTGTGAGGACAACGGGATGTTAGGTGTTATGCCCATAAGATAATTTGCACACGAAATCAATTAAAGCTCTTCAACCTCTTGCGATAAGCCTCACAAGAGGCTTGCAGTGCATAAAAAGCAACATTGGTGGGCGCGGGGGGAGAGGATGTGTGATGTCGGATGCTCTGCTGCGACTGCGAAAGAGGTTTGGTTTTTCTTCCTTTTTCTTTTTATTTTCCTTTTTTTTATTTTTTGCGTAATTTTGGGTATTGTAATGGGTTGAACTTTTATTTGATATTGTTAATTGCAAATTTTTTTTGGACAATCAAACATAACATTACGATGATAGAGAAGCATAAAAAAGTGGGTCCGACAATTCTGTCTGTCCGCCCGTCTGTATCGGCACCTACAGCCTAAATGGCAGGACCGATTTGCTTCAAACTTGGTACATAGTATTGTTATGTCGTCCAACAGAGGGGTTTTCGAAATTAGCATTCTAGCTCTAAAACCAGCCATACGTTTTTTTAGTGAAAAATTAATTTTTCTCAAAAACGGTTTTTCTTGGAATAGATTTTTCATAAAAAGTCTTATAACGGTAGCTCCCATAGGACCGGTTTTTTGAAATCAGATTTTCTCCTAAAAAACTTGACGGATTTCGATGAAATTTTTAATATAGGAGCCTTTTTATAGACAAAATAATATAAATTCTTAGATTTTTCAAAAAAAAGTTTTTTTGAGTTTGAAAAAAAGCTTTAAATTGTTTTTTATTTTTTCCAAAAACGGTTTGATTTATTTTTTTAAATTGTATTTTTTTGACAAAACTACGAATTGCTAGAAGTTGGCATACTCAAAAAATATTGGGAGTATTTTTTCGAAAAGTTTTTCAAAAAAAACTGTTTTTGGCAAAAACTGGTTGAAATTGACACAATGATGGATGAAGAGATGAAGCCACCAGGAATGCCACCAAACATAAAAACATTGAAAGTTGGACTGCTTAAAGCTCTTTCGAATCTTGAGCACGAGAAAACTGTGCAGCCAGACTAACAGCCAAAAACCATTCATAAAACTGTAGTTGAGACAAACACTATTCATGTAACATTGCCCCTTTCTTAAGATTGTTCGTCCCGAACAAGTCTATGACTTCCCTGACCATTGTAGCAGCATAGTCGGTCCCTGTGAATAACTTTCATCTTGCCTCTTACACCTCTCTGAATGCGGTAAACAACTTCATTGATTCTGGTGACAACTTTGTAAGGGCCTTCCCAATTTTGCTGGAGCTTCCGTGACAGTCCCTTATTCCGATGGGGGTTGTATAACCACACAAGACCTCCCACTTGAAAACCCGTCGCCGTTGCATGTGCATCATAACGTGTTTCCATGCGATCACTGGCATCCTTGATCTGGTCCTTTCATGAATGAACGTGAGTCTCTTTTTGAGATCGTTAACATATTCTTCTTGGCTTTGTGGCTTATTTGGAGGGCATCCAAATTTCACTTCACTTGGTAGCCGCATTGTTGAACCAAACAAGATTTCCCAAGGAGTATGTCCCGTAGTGCTATGTACTGCGCTCCGATAGCTCATTATAAACAGTGGAATGCATCGGTCCCAGTCTCGTTGACAGTCTTCCACTACTTTGGAAAGGTGTTCTTTGAGCGTTCTGTTAAACCGTTCTACCATTCCATCTGATTGTGGATGCAGCGGTGTTGTCCTTGTCTTATGAATGCCAAGGAGTGAGCAAACCTGTTGGAAGATATTTGACTCGAAGTTCCTCCCTTGGTCAGAATTGAGTTTTTTAGGTACACCAAATCTACTTATCCAATTGAAGACAATCTGATCCACAACCGTTTTTTCTTCTTGGTTTGGAATGGCAAATGCTTCAGGCCACTTGCTGAAGTAATCCATTATCACCAGAATATATCGGTTTCCATCGTTGGTTTCAGGAAAAGGACCTGCAATATCCGTTGCAATTCTTTCGAAGGGTGCTCCAACGTTGTACTGCTGTATCGCACTTTGAATTTTTCTGCCTGGTCCTTTTGTAGCGGCACAAGTGTCGCATTTCCTGCACCATCTTTCGACGTCTTCTTTTGCATGAAGCTAGTAGAAACGATCTCGGACCTTTTCCAGCGTTTTGTTGATTCCTGAATGGCCTCCAGAAGTGCCATCATGCATTTTAAGGAGAACTTCATTGAGTTTGGACTGAGGCACAAATAGGACATAGGATTTGCCATCTGCGGGCTCCCACTTCCGTTTGAGTACACCTTCTTGTACATGGAGAGAGTTATACTGAGCTCAAGAGGCTTTTAGCACCGGGCTTCTATCGTTTGAGTTCACCTTCTTGTACATGGAGAGAGTTCCACTGAGCTCAAGAGGCTTTTAGCACCGGGCTTCTATCGGAAATGTCAACCCATTGTGGTTTCTCCTCGTGCTCTATCCATGCGAGGATGGGTTCAATGTCAGAATCTTCTTGTTGCGCATTCCTAATTTCCTCGTTACTCCAGCCGGCAATGGGCTCGGCTCTCACTCGTTGAATGACAAGCGACTCCATTTCTTCCTGACGTGAACAATGCTTGCAGTTTGATTAACATGGCCGTCGGGATAATGCATCTGCGTTAGAGTGATGTTGAATCTCGTAGTGGTATGTCTGCAACCTCTCAATCTACCTTGCTACTTGTCCTTCGGGATTTTTAAAGTTAAAAAGCCACATAAGCGCTCCATGGTCTGTTCTAAGGAGAAATGTCTGCCCATAGATGTACTTATGAAAATGTTTTGTAGCTAGTACCAGAGCTAGAAGTTCCCTCCTGGTCACGCAACAGTTCCTTTCTACCTTCGAGAGCACTTTCTTGTAATATGCTACTACCTTTTCTTGGCCATCATGAACTTGCGACAAAACAGCCCCAATTCCAACATTGCTTGCGTCTGCATCGATGATGAACTGTTTTCCAGGAATACAATATGCCAGAACTGGAGCGTTACAGAGGCGTGTTTTTAGTTCCTGGAAGCTTTTCTCGCACTCACCTGACCATTTGAACTGCTTTCCTTTCTCTGTGAGTTGGTGCAGGCTTTTCGCAACTCCAGCAAAGTCTTTCACGAATCGCCGGTAATATGTGGCTAACCCAAGGAAACTTATCAGCTGATGTTTATCTTGTGGAGTTGGCCAGTTCTTCACAGCTTCCACTTTCTCTGGATCGGTTTGTTCCCCTTGAGACGAGACAATATGCCCTAAATATTTCACTCCTGTCTTGAAAAAGGTGCATTTGTCTGGATTCAACCTAAGATGAGCTTCTCGAAGCCTCCGGAAAACTTCTCTCAAGTTCATGCAGTGTTCGTCAAATGTTTTCCCAAAAACGATGACATCATCCAAGTAAACCAGGCATGTCTTCCAAGTAAGCCCTTGTAAAACGCATTCCATCAAACGCTCAAATGTTGCCGGAGCGTTGCACAGGCCACAGGGCCTAACTTTGAATTGCCATAGAGCATAGACCATTACCTGTCGAAAATGCGGTTTTCTCCCGATCTTCTGGGTGAATTTCCACCTGCCAGTACCCACTTTTCAGGTCCAAAGTTGAAAATCATTGAGCTCCTGCCATTGCATCCATAGTGTTGCTGATCCTGGGCAGAGGGTAGCTGTCTATCTTTGTGACATCGTTTAGCCTTCGGTAATCCACGCAGAACCGGGTGCTTCCGTCCTTCTTTTTTACTAGGACCACTGGTGATGCCCAAGGGCTTTTGGAATTCTCGATCAAACCTTCTTTCTGCATCGTCGAGATCATATCCGTAACTTCAGCCTGTTTGGCTAGTGTAAGGCGCCTTGCAGGTTGACGGATTGGCCTTGCATCACCAGTATCGATCCGATGTTGCACCAATTGTGTTCTTCCGTAAGGTTTATCCTTTGAAGCGAAAATATCAGCAAACTCATGAATAAGGCTTCCAGCAACCTGTTGTTGTTGTTGATTTAGTTTGCAGGATTTAAGAATTTTGGACCTTAAAGAGTTGACTTCTACAGGATTTCGTACTTTTTCATCGGTGATTCTTGTTATTGCTGCGACTGGACCCCATTGTCCAATAACTTCTCCTGCTTTAAGGTTGACTTCATAAGGTTTGATGTTCGCTATTCTTACACGCACCATTTTATTCTTAGGTGCAGCAACCGTTTTTTCCACGATGTAGTTTTGGGAACGTTGTTCAGAGTTCGGTTCTACAAAAAGATATCGATGGTTCCCTGAATCGCCTTTTATGTTTGTCCAAACAAAGACTTCTGAAAAGGGAGGCAGGCGTAGACCTTCTTTGACGACAGTTCTCAGGGTTAACGAGTTTTTGTTACCATAGATCATCGGAATCTCGACATTTCTATATTTCAGAACCGTTATTTCAGTTATAGATATCCAGAACTTCATGAAAGCACATGGAGTAGTGCTTTCATGAAGTCGATTCCGATGATGCACTCATCGCAAATATCTACCACTAGGAATTTATGTGAAAACTCCAGTTCTGCCAATCGGATCACTAGTTGTACTTCCCCATATACTGTAGCTGACTCACCTGTTGCTGTCTTCAGACAGTAGCTATTGGTGTTACGTAGCCACGTCATCTTCACCACGTCTCTTCTTTCAATGGAGGCAGTGGCACCGGTATCGATAGTTGCCACATATTTCTTGTCGTTTATAGCTGCTTCCATTGTCAGAATTTTATTGTCTCGTTTAGTCTGCGAGACCTGGATCGTTGTTCTGGGGCCATCGATACCTGGAACCAGCTTCTGCCCCATGAAGTTGGTTCTTGCTCGTTTCCCGGGTGGGAAACAGTTGCAGTAGGAGTTTTTATGAGTCTCTTCTTGGCTGCTCTTCCTGCTGCCACAATGATGACAAACTCCTCTTCTTAATAACATATACCACTGGCGCTGGAGATGCCCGGTCTTGTTGCAGTTCCAGCATAGAAGAGGTCCATCACGGCAGTTGCTCTGGAATGTTGTTTTCTGGCAATTGCACTCCTCTACAGTTACTTCTCTTACCCGATGAATGCTCTGAGAAGCCTGTTATGCTGCTTCCATGGTGAGGGCGAACGCTAATGCTTCAGGAAGCGTCCGTTTTCCGGCTGTTCGTACTGCTCGCTATAGGTTGATATCAGCTAAGCCACGGACAAATGCTTCAGCAGCAAGTTGGTTAATAATTTCCTCAGCCGCCGCGCCGTTGGATATGCCAGATGAGCGAGGCGTTCGATGTCTGTTTGGAGCTGTTGAAGAGTTTCACCTCTTTTCTGAACCCTGGTGTTAAGTTGTACCCGAAAAACTTCTTGCATATGGCCATCTACAAAGCGTTTTTCAATTGCCTGAGTAAGAGCTTTGAAGTTGCCATGTAAATCTGCTGGTATTGTTTGCAGTAGTTCTGCAGCAGGTCCTCTGAGAGCAAGTGTGAGTGCAACAAACTTTTCTTCGTTGTCCCAGCCATTTGTTGGCGAAGCTGCTTCAAATTATCTCTTGTAGATCGACTAAGAAGTTTGTCCATCGAAGGTTGGCGGATGCATTTCCTTCTTTCGCATGCAGTCCCCAGAACTTTCTCTGATTTTGATTTTTCATACCTTGTCCAATTCCTTCGCCATATTGTCGAATTTGTATTGGAACTTCCAGGAGGGTTTTCTGGCCTTCCAGATTCTTCTCTTGGTTTTCAAAACGGTCTAGGAGCTCATTTCTTTGCTCTTCTAGAAGATTCTTTTGTTAGTTTCTTTGCTCTTCTAGAAGATTCTTTTGTTCGTTTCTTTGCTCTTGAAAACGCTCGAGAAGAAGAGCCATCATATTGGACAAGTCGGAACAATTATTTACATGCTCTTGTTCCTTTTCAATTTCAACATCCACGAGGAATGTGTCCGGATTTTCGTTTTGCTGAGTCATATTTTCTTGCAGTCTAATAATGAGGTCATTTTTGGTTCCAGCAGTAGGAAGACCCGACTCTTTAACACTGCTCTAAGTTTAATCAAGTTAAGGACATTTACCAGTTTTTCCATAGTCACTTTATCACTTTTCACTTCTATTTGTTCTTAAGTTTATTTATTTCTTTATCTTAGCACCACTTATTCACCATTTATTCGTTACCACGGTTAAAATGAAACTGTGCCCATTTCCGAATAAAATGTCCTATTTATACTGGGACCAAAGTTCCCGAACAGCCTAAGTCTCGAACCATTCGGAATTTTCAAGATGATTTGAAAGCTTTTAGAGCTTTCAAATTTCCTAATGCTAAAGTACAGTTTGGGTGGCACTGCTATGCCAGCAAAATTATTCAGCATTTTTACTGTAGTAGAGACCAAAACCATATAGAAATATTTCTGTAGTAGAAACAAAAACCATTCGAAACTGTAGTTGAGACAAACACTATGCATGTTACAATATGTTTGTTTTTTATACAGGGTGATTCACCCTGTGCCCCGAAAAGCTTAAGCGTGTAGTTTGGGTCGAGACAAGAAAAAAATTTATGGGAGGGGGTCTACTAGGTAGGTGGGAATGGCAGTTTTTTAAGAAAATTACTTACATTGGAAAAAAAGTAGGTATTTAGTACTTCTACATTGCCATTTCATATCTTTTTGTAAAGCCAGAAATCTATTATTTTATTGTGTTTTTAAATAAAGTTATTTTAAATTTTTTTTAATACAAACTCTACTTATATACTGCATTGATAAATTAAATAAAATAAAATAATAAAATCAACCAAGTAGAAGACGTAGTAATGGACTGTTGAATTAGCGTTGAAAAAGTTATTTATGTTTCCCGTTTTTAAAATATTAAATCTCAATGTGGTTTTCGTTATTTTTAATTTTCTCAAAAAGTAGAAGATAGTTATGTGTGGTTTTCGTTATTTTTAATTTTCTCAAAGCGTAGTGGTTATTTTCTCAAAAAATTGAAGGCAATTTAGCATCCGGTTTTCAGTTTTCAATTAACAGTTGATAAGAACATTGAATTGTGATAAAAAAATTAGTACCTATACTTAATTAAGTAAAATTTTGAAAAAATAAGCTTGGAAGTTAATTTTATATTTTGTTTTTTTCAAGGTTTAGAGTTTTAAGTTATTATTTCAAAAAAGGTCAACTAAAATAACTGTATTTAAAAACACAATAAAAAAAAAAAAATATCAAAATCGGAGCTGTTTCTGTGGACTTCTGGGTATTGCCTAACGACAGCGACGGCTTCATTGACTCCACTATTAGCCCAGTAAGAATAGCTTTTTTCAAGAAAAAAAATTTCTTCAAGGCTGAATTTTGGTGTACAGGTTGGTATTGATGTGATTTACAATCTAAGAAATATGCCCAGCTTTCCTATGTACGCTAGGTCAGTTATATTGGTGCAAAGGTCAAAAAAAATGGGTTTTTCGGCTATATTCACTTATATTTCAAAAACTGTGAGCTTGAGACCAAAAAAATATTCTACAAACTTATAGCTTATTATATTTTACATAACATTTTAGAAAAAAGTTTTAGCATACTATTTATCATTTAGAAGTTATATCACTTTAAATTCTTAATATGGTTCCCAAAAGTATGCATTTTTTTGGATGCTTTACTATACTAAAATTATTTATAAAACGTGCTTATGCCTAGCATGCATTTGTAACTGAGATAATTTTGAACAAAAACATCTATGGATGTTTTTCCATAAAAGTAGCCGTTTAAAATAAGTTATAGCACTTCAAAGTTTCGTTAACATGCCGAAAGTGTGTACTTTCTTCCACACCACCTTGGAGGTCAAGTGCTAGGTGCGTTTTTTTTTGTGTGTGGTATCCCCAGGAGGCCGAATCAGCGCTACCACTTTATTTCAATTGAAGTAGATCTGCTTCTTTTTATCAAAAAAATTTAAAATCTACTTCCTACTTCGCACTATCACCAAAATACTGAAATCTGCTTCATTTTAAAAATATCTGTTTCAACCTACTTCAATTTTACAGAAAAAGGCAAAATCTACTCCCTTTTTTCCATTTCACTCCAATTTTTGTTTTACATACTACACATGTAGAAATGAAGATGAAAATAATTTTTTTTTGTTAAATTAAATTAAAAAGTGTTCTGAAACAATATTTATATAAGAAGTCGGAAAGACTTTTAGTTTGGTTTTCGTTTGATTGAATTAAGGCTATTAAAAAAAAAATATGACCCAAGGTTTTCGGGCTCTAGCTCACGGATTTCTTGGAAAATATTGGCTTTGAGTGATATAATCGCTTCCGGATTGTTGACATAACGTCGGTCCTTCATGGTTTCTAACAAAAAAGTCCAAAGTAGTCGTATCACAGCTCCGAGGCGGCCAATCGATAACACGATTTTGGAATTTAGTGAGCAAAAGATCGATTGTAGAATGGGCTGTGTTTCATACCGCGTTAACCTGCATGAAGCAGAGGTCTTCCAAATCCATGTCTTCACATTGCTCTGTAACACCCACCGTTGACCGAAACGTTGTTCCCAGCCTTATTTTCGAACAAAAATGGTCTAATGAACGATGAACTCATCACTTCACGATCCGCACCAAACTGTCACACTCTTTGTGGATGCATTGGCTTCTCGACAACAACGGGCGAGTTTTCCCGAGACATTTTGTTTGTTAACGTAGCCGCCGAGATGAATATGCGCCTCATGAGAAAAGTTGATTTTTCGCCGAAAATCGTTGTGCAATTCAAGCTGCTCTTAGCCCCAACGAACTTACACAGCATTCACTTTGGAAATAAGTTTTCAATATTTTCCAACGCTGTTCAAGCATAAAGCCACACATTTCGTTCCGCGAAGGTATGATACTGAATATCTTTCAAGATTTCGAACGGGAAACAGCTGTCAATGTCAAAATAACCTACGATTTAAAAATAAACCACTAAATAGCCCACCCTAGATGGAGATTTTTATAAAAAAAGTTTAGTTTTAAAATCTACTTCGATTTTTATCAATCTGCTTCACTTTTTTCTTCAAATCTGCTTCGATTTTTTTTCTTGAAGTGGTAGCACTGGGCCTAATCCACCACACAGAAAAGACATATTTTCAAAATCGAAATAACTGCCGCTTTCCCTTTGCCTCTTAAATGCAATAATACTATTTTTACTTGCGATTGTAGGTAATATGAGGCAAGTTATGGATTCGTGCAAAAAAATTTTTGAGATAGCAATTACACATGACATTACGATGATGAAGTCGAAAAAAGTGGGTCTGGAAATTCCGTCCGTCTGTCTGTCTGACTGTATGTTTGTCTGTCCGATTTGCTTCAAATTTGGTATTTAGGATTTATTTGGCCGTCCCTTTAACGTTTTTTTAATTTTTGCTCTAGGCCCTGCCATACAATCGTAAAGAAAAAAATTGATTTTCTCAAAAACGGCCTCAACGATTTTGATAAAACTTTCAGAATGCTATTTTTGTAAGACAATCTATCTTTTGGTTAGGAAAGATTTTTCAAATTTTTTCTTATAACGGTACCTCTCATAGAACCAGTATTTTCAAATCATATTTTCTCGTAAGCTATACATACGATTTCAAAAATGGGCACTGGAAGTCGTTCGTAATTTTATAAATATGGCATTTCAAAATTTTCAAAAACTTTTTTTTCTGATTTTTATAATTTTTCAAAAAAAATGTTGGTTTTCGAA
Organism: Platycheirus albimanus; assembly: GCA_916050605.2. NCBI lineage: Eukaryota > Metazoa > Arthropoda > Insecta > Diptera > Syrphidae > Platycheirus > Platycheirus albimanus. The sequence continues at coordinate 91,031,185 of OU696696.1, forward strand.
ATGTGTTGGAAACGAGTATACCTATTGATTTTTTTTAAAATTATTTTGTTAAATGTAAACTACAGATTGCTATATATTTACATACATAAGTACTCAAATAAGTTTCAAAATATTTTTTGGAAAACTTTTTCAAAAATACCTTTAAAAAAAAAAAACTGGTCGAACGATTTTTAATTTTTTTTTCTAGATTGACATATGTATGTATGTATAAATGTAGCTTTGAAATGAAACATATTTCTTCCATTTTCAACTATTATCAATCAAAAAATTTAATGTATAGAAAAATTATCTCAGTTAAAAATGCATGCGAGTCATAAGCACGTTTTATAAATAATTTTGGGTTTGTAAAAAGACCCCAAAAAATAAAGTTCACGACTGGGTCATTCGAACTTGCTCTAATGTGTTAAAATGATCTTGGGGCTTGAGATTTTCTGAAAAAAGCGTTAAAAAAATCATATGAAATTTTATAAATCACTTAAAGTTAATACCTAAAACGTTTTTTTGGAGAAAAGGAGGTAAACCATCAGGTTTCTTTTACTTTTTTGAATTTTTACGAAATTTTTGTTCAAAATCGTTCGATCAGTTTTTTCAAAAAACAGTTTTTTTGAAAAACTATTCGAAAATATATTCCAAATTTTTTTTGAGTATGCCAACTTCTCGCACTTTGTAGTTTTTATTAGAAAAATAAAGTTAAAAAAAAAACAGATTAAACCGTTTTTGGAAAAAACTAAAATTAAAAAAAAAATTTGAAACTTTTTTATGAAACTCAAAAATACTTTTTGTGAAAAATTTAAGAAATAATATTATTTCTTTTATAAAAGGGCTTCTACATTAAGAACTTCATCGAAATCCGTGAAGTGTTTTACGAGAAAATTGGATTTTAAAAAACCGGTCCTATGGGAGGTACCGTTATAAGACTTGTCCTGAAAAATCTATTCCAAGAAAAACATAAAGTTTGCACAGAAAGCATTACTCAGAAAGTTTTATCAAAATCATAGGAGCCGTTTTTGAGAAAAATTAATTTTTCACTAAAAAACGTATGGTACCGTTAGTTTTAGAGCTAGAATGCTAATTCCAAAAACCCCTCTGTAGGACGTCATAATAATAATAGCTATTTACCAAATTTGGAGCAAATCGGTTCAGCCGTTATTGCTGTAGGTGCCGACACATACGGACGGACAGACAGACAGACAGACAGAATTGTCGGACCCTTCTCTATCATCGTAATGTTATGTTTGATTGTCTAAAAACTTTTTTTTTTACGAATGCATAACTTGCCTTAAAGTATACCTATAATCGCAAGTACAAAATTGCATACATTTGGGAACCATATTAAGACTTTAAAGCGATATAACTTCTAAGTGACAAATGGTATGCGAAAACTTTCTTCTGCAGTTTTACGTAGAATTTAATAAGCTATAAGTTTGTAGAAATTTTTTTCTGTCTCAAGGTCGCAGAAATATAAGTGAATATAGCCGATAAACCCTGTATACCCCTATAACTGACCTAGAGTACATGGGAACGTTGGGAATATTTCTCAGATTGTAAACCACATCAATACCAACCTGTATATCAAAATTCAGCCTTGTACAATTTTTTACCTTTCTTTGACAAGTTTTTGTTTATTCTTACTGGGCTATATAGGCATATTCAAAAGGGGAAGACGTGCTGTTGATGATTACCAACAATTTGCTATTTGACTTCAAACGACATCATTTTCCTATACGTCTTGCCATCGCATCGCGATTAGCATCAACAAAGCACAAGCGCAATCGTAAGCAGTTGTTGGCGTACACTTGGAATATTCATGTTTTTCGTGTGGCCAGTTGTATGTTGCTTGCTCTCGAGTTGGCAATCCAAAAAATGTGTACATTTATATACCAAGACCAACCAAAACGACCAACAATATTGTGTATCCGCTAGCATTAAGATAACATAAGAAAATGTAATTTCACACTAAATAGGTACATGTTTTTTCTTGGGCGTAGCAGCACGCGTCGGGTACCGCTGGTAATTTAAAATTTTGTAAACAGCTAATTAATTTTTTTTTTTTGCAAAAATGGTAAGATCTTAATACCTATGAATTCGTGTGTTTGAAATGTTTTTGAAAAATTTTAACAAAAAGTTTTTCAAAACAAACTTTTTTACTAAAAACCCGCTGCACAGATTGTAATAATTTTATTCTCATATACTGTAATTCATCCAGGATATATAATGGCATACTTTTTTGAACTCAAATCAGTTTAAGTAATTATTTAAGAATTTCTTTTTTCGAAATCTCAAGCCCCAATACCACTGTCTCATATTAGAACAAGTTCGTGCGAACCAGTCGCGCATTTTATTTTTTCTGCATGAAACCAATACTTTCCCTATGGAGCAACTGAAATCTGTGATTATATTATAAAACGATAACTAAAAATGCTATCATTATTATTAGGTATAATTTTTTTTTATTATTATTTTTTTTTATGCAAACAAAATCTTTTCAAAGTAAAATGTACTCGTAAGGTAACGGCACAGTGGCAACTCCTTGGATGGCAACTCCTTGTATGCCAACTCCTTGGATGGCAACTCTTACCTAAAAAGAAATAAATTAAAACCGCATGAATACGCCATTTGCACAGACACGAAACAAATTGAATTTTTATTTCGGTCTATAAACCACATGTACTCAAAATAATGAAGAGATCCTGTGATCTTTAGAATAAATGTCTCTCTCACACAACCCAACAAGCGGCCGTTTAACGGACTTTTACACCAAAATACAAAACATATGTATATGTATAATAGAGCCAGGCGACCAGGGCATTTACAATATTGCTCAAGAGAATAGCCAAGCGACCACCACACCAGTGTTACCTCCGAACATTTTTAGAAGGAGTCACAAAAGTAAGGGAGTCCTACCTAAAAAAAAGGCCTTTAAAAAAAAGGAGCCCTTTTTGAAAAAGAGCCCCTATAAATAAAAAAAAAAAACAACCGGTTTTGTTGTTTTAATGATTCATGTATTTAAAAATTTACATTGGTAACAAAAAATAAATTAAATAAATTAATTAATCTTATTTAATAAAAAAAAAAAACAAAAGCAAAAACATAAACACAATTTGCCTTAGTTAAAAATCTTATATAGGTACCTAACTATAATTCACATTTTTTAATTTGTATTTTTATTTTGATTTTAAATAAAAATATTAATAGCTATAAATTATTTTTTATCACAAAAAGTTAAACTTTTGTTTATTGTTTAGGAACACTGTTTCTGTATTTGTTTATTACATTTGAGTCCGGAGACCAGTCTTCTAATGACTTATCATCTAGCAGATTAAGTGCAGAAAGCATTGAGTTGCACGTTTCTGTTTGAAGCCGATTTGTAAGTTTTGAAAATATTCTTTCAGCACAAGCGCTGCTATGAGGCAATGTAAACATTTTAATTACATATTCATACAAGTTATGGTATAAAAACTCATCTGGTTTTTTAAGTTACCGATCTTATACCAAAACTTTTCGATATCTTTTATTTAAAAAAAAAAAAAAACTTTAAAATCATCGTCTTGGGATTGAATTACGAGAATTTTATATTCATCGATTATTTTTTCAGGATAAAGAGAAGAAGTGGATAATTCAGATACGAGAGAGAAATAGTTAATATCTTTTTACATTTTATTAATTTCAGGATTAACAAAATTTAACACAGAAAGTGTTTTATCGCTAATATATACGTGCTATGATCTGATCACAGATTATTTGGTAGTAGTAGTATTGGGTAGTAGACATCGTTTATGCTTCTTAAATGAGAAGAGGTTTATAGTCAACTTTATTGACGTCTATATTTAAAAACAAAATCCTTTTTCAAAAAATTTTGAAAAAATAATAAGAACACGTTTTTCATCGATCAAACCAGATTTATGTTATTTGTGATGATTCACTTTAAAAGTTTTTATTTAACTTATTCATAACGCCTAATATGTATGACAAGATATGCAGGTAGACCAAATTCACACCGTTTAATGATTCTTGAATTTTAGAATTTGTTTTTAAGTATTTCGGTGCCACATTCCCCTAAAAACTCTACGATCCTTTAAGCCTTAGTTCTGCCACATGTTATCTGAAATGATGATTTCAAAATTCGCGAAACATAAAGATATGTACAGGAATACTGAAATTACATTTTTGGCTATTACTGACTTCGAATAGATTGAAGCGTTAAAATCGGTAATTTTAAAGATTGAGTTCAATGAATGATTTTGTACAATCATTCTTAGAACTAATTTTATGTCAGCTTTGGCAACTTTGTTTTTAAGGACAATTCTGTTTTCAAAATTTTTATGAATTGGCATTCTTGCTGATTCTTTCGCATCAATGAAGTTATGCTTGTGATTTTTGCTTCGAATATGGCGCTCTATATTGTGATTTTGATTGGTATGCAACTGGTTACAGACGCTGCATAATGGTTTTATTCTCTTTTTTGATGAACTAAACTCCTGCTCCCAATGATTCCTATACATTCGTTTTTTGTTTCTTGTTTTGCCAAACTCTGCTCCTGCTACTAGTGGTTCTGTTGGTTCTGTATCTGGTTGTTCGGCTTGCGCAGAATCTACATTTATTTCAGGGGTGGAATCACGTAAAGTGATAGTTGACTGTCGCTCTGGTGATAGTCGATTTTGATTATCACCTATACTTGGTATCATGTAAGATGATCGCCAAATTTTGTTGGGTTTTTGGTAGCACTTACAATTTTGACATTTTGATTTAATGTACTGTTTTTTTTGTATTACTTTAAGGTCAGTTCAGGAAAAGAAGGTCTCAGTACTTCACTTTGGCAGATACTGAAACTGAGATCTCGGAAAACGGGCCTAAACCTAAATAAAAGAGTACTAAATCAAGACAATTTGTGGGTTTTCACTCTGTTGTGGTGGGTTTGACTAGCTTTGGTGACATATTAGTTAAGGCAAAAGCATCCATTTTCATTTATTTGTATGTATATACACATGCGAAGACGTTGTTAAGTCGCAAAATGCTTAGTTTAAAAATAATGTTAATCAGCTCAAACGAATGTAGTTTGTGCTATTCGGCAATATGAACATGGTAGCTACATATATGAACTTCACACGAGTTAAGGTTTTTGATATCAGATATATATTATTTAAACAATACCGAGATTAAAAATAAAAGTCCAACTTTCTTCGACCGTGGTCTGGATATTAATAATCTTTATTTTTCACTTCTAATTCTACTTTTTACAATGTTTGAAATCAGTAATTTATTGGTAAAGGAAATGCAATCTGATTCTTTGCATTTCCGTTCCCATGATTTTAAATAAACTTAAAATCTAGATGTTTTTCTTTTTGGTGTCCATTTAACGATGTCATCATGAATTTCTGAATTAATGGTGTCATCGTCAACATTCGTAACACCTTCACCGCCAGATTTTGAATTCTCCTGAATTCTTTTATTTACATCTGAATTTACAATTTTTACATTCACATTATTTCTTCTAAACCATAAAATGAATAGGCTTATACATATTACAGCGATTAAAATTATTGTTATATTAATGTAAAGAAAATGTATTTCCTTTAATTTGGATATCACCCTGTCAGTCTTTTAAACATCAATATGACAGACATTAGTCTCCCAAACGTCAATATGATAGACAGGAGACAGACCATGTGTAATTGATTGTCAAATCAAGAATTCCTGAAGTAACTTAAAATCTTGTTGTTAAGAATCAAAATTGTAATTTATTAACATAAAATGTCGTTTCTTTAATTACAGAGAAACTCAGATTTGTTTTAAATTATTTTGGTTCTTTTCCAAACCGACGCATAACCCTTATAAACCGACATTTTTGGTTAAATAAAACAAGATGGAAAAGTTACGATTCAAATTCACTATATTGGCGGCGTCAGATGGAAAATCAAATATAATTTGCATAACTTCAATTGAGACACCCGACGGCCGAATTTTTGATGTTCCTAATGATTCGAAGCCAGTGAGTAAACATACTTGCATTATAAATTCAAGCATATTTGCCAAGGTCAAGAATTCACTAAAAAGAAGACACCAAGTACGGAACTTATGGATCCCACTGAGTGATGAAATAAGGAAAAACTACCTAGATAAAGGTGAAAACTTACAATTTAATGATCAGTATCTAGAAGAGATTATAGATGAAAAACAGCCTGCACCCACTTGCACTGAAAATAATGCATCAAAACCTCAAAATTAAGGAAAAATTGCTGAACACTTTTTGATGGAAAAGTTCTCTAATAAATCATCTAATGCTGACCAGTGGATTGAGGAATTTGAAAGAGAATGTGAAATGTTTGAAATTTTACAAGACGAAAAGAAGGTCGAAACTCTAAAACATTTACTTGAAAAGCAATGTCTGGACTGGTATGGCAGTATGTTGATTAAACTTACTGTAAACTCGAGCTGGAAAGTTTCGAAAAAAACTTTTTGTGAAGTTTATGGAAGCAAAGGTTGGTCTCAGGTAAAATATGCATTTTCATTTAAGTTTCAAGCTGGCTCATTGCTAGAATATGCAACAAAAAAAGAAAGAATATTACTAGAAGTCAACAAATACATCGACGACGAAACAATGATAAACCTTATTGTAACGGGCCTACCTGATCATATAATCGATAAAATTGATAGAGGTTCCGTAACAACAACAATAAAATTGTACAGCGAAATCAATAAATATGAACACATGATAAGCAAGAAAAATGAAAAAGTAAGCTCAAAATACAAAGGAAAAGTTGAAGCCAAACCACTCGTAAACAATAACAAACAACAAAGATGTACTATTTGTGAAAAATTAAAGAAAGGTGTTCGCTATCACCCAGAAGCTTACTGCTGGTTCAACACAGAAGTAAATAAAGGAGAGAAAAAAAACCACATAAAACTCGTCAACAACTCAGAATTGGAATGTGAACTGCAAAATGAAGATCAAAAAAACTTGTAGTAACGCCATTAATAAAAATAAAGTTAGTATTAAATAAAAATCTTGAAGTGTTTGGAATTTATGATTCAGGCTCAAATGTTTCACTGATAAACTCAAAACTGTTAAAACTGAGAGATAAAAGAATAGGAAATTCCATAAATACTAACCTAAAAACTATTAATGGTGTGAAAAAAACAACAGGCTTAGTAGTAACTTTGACTGCAAAAAATTTTAAAATAGAAAAAGAAATTAATGTTTTTGTAATAGACAAAGAGAATTTTGATTACGAATTTTTGATTGGACTAGACTGCATAAAAAATTTTTGTTTGACTCAAGATGAAAATCTTACAATGAGTCAAAAAATTCCAAAAACAGATAATATTTGTGAGGAAATAAAAATGATTAATCTAAAGGATAAAAATATTTCCAAAAACAGGCAATTACATTTAGTTAACTTTAATCAAGACATTGAAGCAAAAAAATTTAAAATTTGTGTCAACCATTTGGATTTTGACCAGCATAACAGTCCAAAATAAATAGATTGATTAAAGACAATTCTTCGATTTTCGCAAAGGATAAATATGATGTCGGCACTATAAGTGAGTACGAAGCACACATAGATTTATTAGTAGATAAATATTGCAGTAAACGGCCATACCGATGTACAATCGATGATAAGAACGAAATAGAAAAACAAGTCGCGATGTTACTAGATCCATTTGCAGCTCCAGTATCACTGGCGTACAAAAAAGATGAAGATAAAAAATCAAGATTGTGTATAGATTTTCGTGATCTTAATAAAATTGTTATACCACAATCTCAGCCCTTCCCACTAATTGAGGATTTAATGATAAAAACAAGAAACTGTAAATTTTTTTCTACTCTGGATATAAATTCAGCTTTTTGGTCTATACCCTTGCGCATCTCAGATAGACACAAAACAGCATTTGTGACACAAGAAGGACATTTCCAGTGGACATGCTTACCGTTTGGGCTTAAAACAGCACCAGCGATTTTTCAAAGAATACTGAGCAATATAATTAGAAAACACAAACGCACAGATTTCACTGTAAATTATATACATAGATGATGTATTAATATTTTCGAAATCCTTTTCGGAACACATACAACATTTGACACAGCTTTTTGAAGCTATCAAAAGAGAAGGTTTTAGATTGATGTTTTCGAAATGCACCTTTGCAGCGGACTCAGTTAAATATCTTGGTCACATTATTCAAAATAATTCTATAAAACCCATGAAGGATAACTTGATCTCAATCAGAAACTTTCCAACTCCAAAAACACAGAAAGCTGTTAGACAATTTCTGGGAAAGATAAACTTTTACCATAAATATATTCAGAACATAGCAATAAAACTGGACCCTTTACATAACCTACTAAGAAAAGGACTAGAATTTATTTGGACAGATGAATGTCAAAAATCTTTTGATGAAATGAAAAATATACTGTGCACTCAACCGATACTTACAATTTATGATCCGAATTTGCCTATTTGTATTTACACCGATGCTAGTTTGCTGGGAGTAGGAGGTGTACTAAAACAACCACAAAACAACAAAGAGGAAAAGCCTGTAGCATACTTCTCAAAAAAGTTAAATGAAGTACAAAAGAGAAAAAAAGCCATATATCTGGAATGTTTAGCAATCAAAGAATCTGTGAAATACTGGCAACATTTACTAATAGGTAGAAAATTCACTGTATTTTCTGATCACAAGCCTTTAGAGAACATGAACATAAAATCAAGAACTGACGAGGAATTAGGTGAATTAACATACTATTTGTCGCAATATGATTTTGAGGTGAAATATTCTCCAGGAAAATTGAACTTGGAAGCTGACTGTTTAAGCAGAAATCCAGTTTTAGAACCAAACGAAAACATGGATGAACTTAAAGTTGTAAATCTTATAAAACTTGAAGATATATTAAATGACCAAGAAAAAAATGAAAATATACAAAACAAAAAAATAAGCTAGCATCTAAATACAACATCTACTACAAAAAAGTAAAGAAAAAATCATATTGTCAGAAGAATTCAGTATAAAATTAATGAAAGATGTTCATGAATGCTTCTGCCACATAGGCATATACCAAATGAAAAAAAAAATAAGCCAGTGGTACACAGCAAAAAAATTTAATAAAAAACATTCAAGACCTTTGTAATAGCTGTGAAATCTGTATCAAGAATAAATCTAGAGGACAAAAGAGTTATGGTCTGATGTCACATTTAGGTCCGGCTACAAAACCTTTTGAAATTATGTCCATAGACACAATAGGGGGCTTTGGAGGATCTAGATCTACAAAAAAATATCTTCATCTGCTAACCGACCACTTCACAAGGAAAGCTTATATTTCGACTTCGAAAACGCAAAGCGCAAACGACTTCATTAAGCTCGTTGAAAACGTACAAAAAGATAAAGCAATCAGTCTTATCTTGACAGATCAGTATCCAGGGATAAATTCTAAGGAATTCAAAAAGTTTTTGAACGATAAAAATATACAACTTGTTTTCACAGCCGTAAACTGTCCTTTTTTCTAATGGATTGAATGAAAGACTAAACCAAACTTTAATCAATAAGATCAGATGTAAATTCAACGAAAGAGACATCAAAAAATTAGCTTGGACGACGGTAGCACATATGTGCACACAAAAATATAATGAAACTGAACACACTGTGACTGGATTTGCACCATCGTATTTGATGCACGGCTTAGATGTTTCCTTATTGCCGAATGAGCTTAAGCGAAAAAATTCTGAACAGAATAATTGGATACGAGACAAAAAGATAGCCTTAGAGAACACTATAAGGTCACACAATTATAATAAACGAATATCTGATAAAAACCGAATACACTTTGACTTCAGTGTAGGTGACATGGTATTTTTGGAAAATGGTAACAAATTGAATAGGAAAAAACTCGACGAACTAAAAATTGGACCATATAAAATCGTGGAAAAATTATCAAATTCAATCTACAAAATTAACACTGGTCATAGGAAATTAGAATACCTTTTTCATGTCTCAAAGCTGATCCCAGCTCCTGCACTAAAGGACGATGATGAAGAAATAGAAGAATAGTTAACTAGCTGATAACATCCCTCGAATATTTGTTTTCCTGCGAAGGGGGGGGGGGGATGTAAAGAAAATGTATTTCCTTTAATTTGGATGTCACCCTGTCAGTCTCTTAAACATCAATATGACAGACATTAGTCTCCCAAACGTCAATATGATAGACAGGAGACAGACCATGTGTAATTGATTGTCAAATCAAGAATTCCTGAAGTAACTTAAAATCTTGTTGTTAAGAATCGAAATTGTAATTTATTAACATAAAATGTCGTTTCTTTAATTACAGAGAAACTCAGATTTGTTTTAAATTATTTTGGTTCTTTTCCAAACCGACGCATAACCCTTATATTAATACCATAAGATACATTTTTGTGAAACTTTAATTCTTTAATTTCTTCAATGTTTTCGAAATGTTTTATCATAATATTTTCGAAACTCACAATTTTCGGCAAAGACTGATTAATGTTACTACTTGGATAAAAGTATTTGGCTTGAATTCTTGTTACTTGATTATAAAACATTTCTTGGAAAATTTCTATGCTACAATTATAAAAGTTTATTAAATTATTTCCACTTAACAATATTGTTCGATCGTCACAATTTTGAATTAATTTTTCCTTAACTATATTTTTAACTATTAATGTTTCTTCATCTATTGCTTCAACTATTGTTTTGTTGTTAAATCTATGTTTACATTCATTTTTAAAAATACAATGTTTACTTATTTTTAAATCTTTTAATTGAAAGGTCTTTTTATATTTGCAACATGTACATTTTTTAAAGGATTTTCTCTGTAATAAGGTTCATCTTTATGCCTAAGTCTCTTATAATTCCTAATATGTCCTATTTCTCTATTCTCAGTGTAATTTTCTCTACCCAAATTTCTTTTGTAAATAACATTCTGTTTTATTTTTTCTATTCTTGAACTTAACTCCTGACTATTTTCTTTTTCTTTAGAATTTCTGGGGGAACATTTTATTGTTGAGTGATATCGATCGTTATAATTTCCTATAGCCATCTGTATCTTCATTTCAATTGAGAGCTCACTTCCCTCGATTCCCGTTATTATTTCTAATAATGTTGAGTGAAGCCGCTCTATATCTGCATTTCCTGTATGGTTATTCGGTTTTGTCAAATGAACTTCTACCCCTTCAACATTAAGAAATTCAATCAGTTGTTCAGCCCTAAATTCATTATCCATTATAATTTTTTTGGGTTTACCAAATTTCGCGAATTGTTCTATAAATAGAGTTTTTTTCGCTCTCCAGTTTCGATCGGTAATTTGATAAGCTGCTGCAAATTTAGTTAATTTATCTATTGCTGTTACAAAAGCATGTTTTTTAAAGTGAAAAATGTCAAGGTGAATAATTTCGTTTTTCTCTTTTGGGGTTTCTGATATTTCGAATTTAGCTTTAATGGGCTTCCTGTCATATTTTATTTCTCTGCACTTATTACAATTACCTATTATAAGACGGATTTGCTCTCTTAATTTAGGAAAATATATTTTATGTTTAAGCTATGGTAACATTCATTTATACCGCTATGCATTGACTCTTTAGCGTGGTATAATGACAACTGCTTATGCAATTCTGCTTCTGTCTTTATTTCTTGAGCTCTTTTAGAACATCGTATGAATTTGATACTACTGTCTGAAAAAAACATTGCAATCAAAATTAACTGTACTCTATTATAATCTGAGTCATTCACTTCGGAGTATATTCCTGTTTGGCCTTTCTTAATATACCTTTTAAACAAATCTTTAATTCTATTTTCATCTTCTAACGGATTTAGTTCTACAATTGTTCTCTTATGAAGTATCTGAACTTCATACTCTGGACTATATGTTAATAAAATCTGTGTTCTATATTTATTGATAATATCATCTTTTATACTTATGTGATCTAATCTTTGTTCATCAACTGAGTGCTGGGTCAGAAAATCAGATATTTCGAAATTCGATTCATCGTCATTGTTTGCATCTATACGATCAGAATTTTCTAATCGGCTTAAATAATCTTTGCCCTGCAAATATTCAATTTCATAATTAAACTCCTGAAGTTTTAGTAACCACCTTTGATTACGCTGGGAAAATTCTTTTCCCTTGTATTTGCCGTTAAGGTATTTTATTGGTGCATGATCTGTTACTATTTTAAATTTTTTCCCATATAAGTATGGTCTAAAATAAGTAACGGAGTAAACAATCGCTAAAAATTCCTTATCTGTGGTACTATAATGTTGTTCGTGCTTATTTAATGTTCTTGAAATAAAACATATCGGATGACCTTGTTGTGACAGCACTGCCCCTATGGAGTAATCACTTGCATCTGTTGTTACAACAAATGGCTGGTCATAATCTGGATACCTGTTACGTGGCTATGTAGATTATCAGCATTGTGTATGGAAACTGTAGTTCGGGGTTGATGTTTAAATGGTGCCCTCTAGAGAGTACTAAAATTTCATTTCTAACAATTATTAGAAAAGTTAGCATTGGTACTTAGAATGTAACCATTACCATTAGCATCAATGACTTCTAATTCATCGTACTGCAGTGCCTATATACGATGCTGGACAAGGGGACCCTAAATCACCGATTGAACCACTTAGGTCAATGCATCGGTGACGAGGAAAAGAAAAACAAAAGAAAAAACTAACTTCAACACTACCTTTTCTTACCTACCTTCATTATTTAATGAATCAAGAACAAGAAAATTAATACAAAGAAAAAAACAATTTTTCTTATTCGTCTTGCAGCAAGAGAATCTATGTGTCGTCAAGCGTGTTCTGTTTTACCCAGATACCACAAATCTCACACTGGCCACAATCTTTGTACCATGGGCTACCGCTACCTGGTACCAAAAAAAACTTGCTTTTTACTTGCGATTATAGGTACTATAAGGCAAGTTATGCATTCGTCGAAAAAAAAGTTTTGAGATAACAATCAAACATGACATTACGATGATAGCGAAGACGAAAAAAGATGGTCTAAAAATTCTGTCCGTCTGTATGTCTGTCTGTCTGTCTGTCTGTCTGTCTGTCTGTATGTATAGACACCTACAGCCCAAACGGGTGGGCCGAATTGCTTCAAACTTGGTATATAGACTTTTTTAGGTATTGTACAGAGGGGAAATTGAAATTTTTTTTTTTAGCTCAAAAAATAACGGTACCTGCCATACAACCGTTACGTTAAAGCTTATATTTCTCAAAAACGGCTCTAACGATTTCGATTTAAAAAAATCAATGTTGCTTTTCAGGTACGACCAATCACATGGCTGAAAAAAAAGTTTTAAAAAATGGCTAAGAACGGTACTTTCCATAGGACCGTTTTTTTTGCTTTCGACTATCTCGAAAACGACTCAACCGATCCTTTCGAAATTTCACACACATATAGCTGTAGGTAGCTCAATTTGTTTTGTTTACCAATATTTTTCAAATTAATTTTTTTGTATTTTTAAAATCATTTAAAAAAAAAAATTTTAAAAATTAATATTTTGAGAACTGCTTCTCAAATTTTTTTGTAAAAATTTTGAATAAATGTATTTGCTGAATACCTATGAACTGGCGTTTTTGAATTTTTTTTGAAAATTTTTTTCCAAAAGTTTTTCAAAAAAAACTTTTTTTCTCAAAAACCGCTCCACAGACTTTTATAAATTTATTCTCATAAATTCAAATTTATCCAAGAAATAAAATGGCGTACTTTTTTTTCAGCTCAAATTAGTTTAAGTATTTATTTAAGAATTTTGAAAATTTTATTTTTATCAAAATCTCAAGCCCCTAAACCACTGTCACTCATTAGAGCAAGTTCGTGCGACCCAGTCGTGCATTTTATTTTTATTTCTTTATGTAGCAAGTAGAGCATATTTAGCTGTGTAGGACTGGTCGAGGGTGAGGATTTGATCATGGTTGCATCTTTCCAAAGATTCCTACATCCAGGACTGGCCCCATCAATGTCGCAACTATATTTTTTTTGTTTTGATTTTTGTTGTTGCTTTGGAACCATACTCAGCGTCTGAAAACAGAAAAAAAAAAAATATTAATATATGTATATTAGGTATTCTAAAACATTAGTAAATGAAAATCAAAAATGTTTCACTAGTGTAAGGTCTACACATCACTTTCAGCCGTCTTCCTAAACAATTTTTTTTTTAGGAACGATAATATCTTCACTTTCTATTAAGATACTTATCTGTATATTATTCTATAATGTTTTCCAACACTCGGCGAACATTTAAGAATAATAATTTGATAATTAAAAGGTATACTAATGAGAAAAATTTGGAAAAATAAACTTACCATATTTGTGTTGACATCCTTTCCTGGGCATTTATATTTTCATTTGACAGACTTGCTTGGATTTTTTTTAAGCAAGTATGTCATCTTGTCAGCTCTTTCGTTCTGCGCATGTGACAGACGCCTTGGCTCTTTCTATCCTTGGGTAGTGCAAGAGTCTGACGCATGCGCAGAAGAATGTAGCACAGTTTTATATTCAATTATAAATAACGAGAGTGCTCAGGGGGGTTGGGAAATTTTATAATTTACACGTAGCTACTGGGAATGTGAGGAGTGTTAGTGTTTATGTTTGATGTTAGAATTAAGTTTATGTTTAAATACGTATTGATGGAAACCATCATAATAGTTTTGTTAAGTATGAATTTGTGAACGTATGAAAATAGTTTGTAGGCCAAGGGGGTTTTTGCAATCTAGCGATAAGGATACAAGATATCTAAGATTTTTTTTTTGTTAACTGAAGGGTTGAAAATAGTTATCTCACTCAGATGTAGAGATAACTATTTACTTTAATTATATTGAAGACTGGGGTTGACCTTAAGCGATTTCATGGTCATTGGTTTCACTATTGGATCGCAAACTGAATAGTATAAACCGCCATTGTATATTTTTGAATTTGAATTCGAAAAATCAATTAATATTGTGCATTGAAATTAATACTTCTCAAAAAGATCAGTGCAGCTTTTGATAATATTAGTTTTAAACCAAAGAAAAGAGAAAAGGTAACATATTTAAGAGCGAAGAATTAAGATTCAAGGTGATATACATATATGTTTTTTTTGTGCAGATAAAATTCAAAGTGCATACATTCTTTAAGGAATCCAAAAAGGAATTCTCCATTTAAAACTCACTCCAACTACAGCAGAGGTATGTTTTTGGAACTTCCTTCAGACAACGTTTGTCAGATAACTGATATCCATTTTTTTTAAAAAAAAGGTTTGAGCTCAACTCTTCTAGGGACTGCCGAGGGGACCTGAGCCTCTGCCAACTTTTTTTATTGGACTTTCCAATAAAATCAGTGAAGACTTTTACATAAAAGCTATCCTTTGCTCAACGTCAAAGGAGTAGTCTTTTTAAGACACGACAACCATAATCCCTTAAGGAATAGACTTATATATCGAAGTATATACAAGCTAAATATTCCAGAGATTACAAGTGGAAATTGTGCAAACCAAGGAGCTTCGCTGAGTGCAGTTTTAAGAGGAAGACAGTCAACAGCTAAAATTGTGCTAAAGAAATAGTGTTAAAATTAAGTTCTCTTTTTAATTTATTTTTTTAATTAATTTAGTTTTTTATTAATATTGGATTAAGGAAGAAAAAGTGATTTTTTTTTTGACTTAAATAATAGTAATCTTTTAAAAAACTGATATATAAAAAAAAAAAAAGGTGCTCGATCACAATACTGCACTTAGTAGCATCTCTTCAACGTGCTGCCGGCAGGACGACGAGGGATCCACATAAAACAGTAAGTCCTAGATATAAGGCTCAATATATATATTGTTTAGGTCGGAAAAATTTTCTCATTGTTTCTTCCAATATTTTTCTTCATTATTTTGAAACATTTTTTTTATATGAAGTTATTAATTTTTTTTTATTAGACATAGATATAAGAACAAAAATTATTGAATCGCATTTTTTTTTTTTATCTCAAGAGAACTAAATTTTTTTACGAATAAATTTGTGAAATGAATTTGAAAATATCAAGAGATATGGTTTACTAATTTTAAAGCTAATTTGAAGCTCCGGTAGTATGACGGACTAACTGACTTTGCTGTATGGACAGTTTGCGGCTGGTTGGTCATTGTAGGGGTTGCTTCCGCGAATCGGCCATGGAAGCAACGTTTGGCTGTATCCTTTTGATACAGGGGTGGGCTGGCCAGACCTTCGTCAACAACATCTGACGAGCGCGTGAAATTCGGTAGTGCGGTATCTGAGGGAAATAGAAAAGTAAAGTGCTTTAGATTTAGGGCTTAGATTAAGGTAGATTTAAGTTTTTAATATATGTTAAAATTCATTAATGATGAATTTTACTTTGGTGGAGGTGTTTTTGCATTATTTTTATACTATTTGGTGGTGGGATATTTTTTTTATTAATTTTGGTGAAGGGAAATTTGGATTTTTGTAGGTTTAGCTAGGTTTAGTTTTTTTCATTTTAAAAGCACTATACTTACATGTTCCTTCAGGTATCGTCAAAGTCCTGAGATTTGTGTTAGCTTTTCATACCTTTTAACGTAGAGTCATTCCTTTTCCAATTTCCTCATCCTTTCCTTTAGCTTCCTTCTTGTTCTGGCACGATAATTTTGATTGTCGAGCAGGAGGGATAAGTGGAAGCGGCAAAGAACCTTCCCCATACGTCGAGCTTAGCCGTGCAACGACAAGCGTGCCGCCGCCCTTCTACTGTCCCAAAGCACTTCCTCTGTGGAAGCCTGTCTCGCAACAATGGCGCCCAAAGAATACCTTACGGTTTTGAGGCCCAAAATAACTTCAAGGGGTCGATTTTCTTGTAGAAGGTCGTCACCTTGGACTTGTTTCGGCCTCCCGCGTTTTTTTTTGTTATTTTATTTTTTTTTATTTTTTTTTACTTTCCTATATTTTTTACACAAATCAAAGGACACACTTTTGGTAGTGTCACAGATCTTGAACGGCTATCCAATCCTAAGGTCTTGAGCCAGGGGATCTTGTGAGGTAGTTCAGGGTTTGTGACAACGCCAAAGGTGGAACAGGGTCGGAGGACTTTGAGCTTCTGCTATCCATAGAGTCAGGTACAACCAGACTCTTTGTGAGGTAGAAGTTCGGGTTTGAAAACCTTGTTCGTGTGGAGGTTTATCCTGATTTCACAGCCAGCCATCTACTTAGCTATACGCCAGATAGTATGATGTGGCTGTGGGAAAGGGATAAGCTGAAACATACACCGAATTTCGGGCGCACCAGTCGCAATTCAGACGGACAAAACTAACGATCTACGAGGACAACTACCGGATTTGCTGAAGGATTGGAAAACTTTGTCAACCTTCACACACCTTGGCGTTCATAATATATATTTTTTTTTAAACTCACGTTTTGTTTATATATTTTTTTTTAAAAAACATTTTTTTATTAATTTGCTTTTTTTTTTTTAAATAATTTTTTTTTCATAGTTTTTCATTATTTTGCTTTTCATTTTAATTTTTTTTTATTTATATTTGAATTTTTTTTTATTCTTTTAAAAATCATTACATCATCATAATTTTCACATATTCTTGAATTTTTATTTACATATTTTTGAATTTAAGTTACATTTTTTTTAACTTTCTTTAAAACCACTCATTTTGTTTCGGGTCTAATTTCTTTTAATTTTTTTTTTTATTTTTTTTCTTTCTTATACTTTTTATATACTATATTTTTTTTTTGTTGAATTTCATTTTTTATTGCGACATATTGTTGAACTTTTTCTTTTGTTTCTTCAACATTTTTGAATTTTATTTCGTTTTTTTTTTTTCAATCTTTTAATTCTTTTTGTTTCGTTTTCACGTAATTTTGCGAGCAAAGCTCCTTTTCACCTTAATAAAATTTCTTTTTAGTTTTGGTCAGAGTCCTTTTCCTTATTGTTTTTTTTATTTTTTTCTTGTGATCGAGAGAAAATGGCAGAGGGGGGTAAAGGAAACGGGACTATTCCGAAAACCGCGAGCCTCTGTTCGACACAAAACACTCACGAAAACGACAAGAACAAGACTTACGAAGACATAACTAAACTTATACGAGACATGGACATAACGGACAGAACAAACAACTTACAACACCAAACTCGAACAGAAAGCAACACAACATACAATGAGTTATTTGAAGAATCAAATTTACGAGACTTAAACAACGATTACAGAACGAATACCACACAAACATTTTCTAACGCACGCGACAAAGTACTTCTAGAAACATACGAACTACAACGAGAACGAGACAGATTACTTAAACAACAACAAGACTTGGACGTAAGTCGTTCCGCGGCTGGAGAGGAGAGAGGAAGGACGTCCTATGGACATTCTTCATCTCTTCCTTTGGCTGCGGAAGATTTTTACGAACGAATGCAGCAGATTGCCTCCGTGACAGTTAGGGAGAGTCAGACCAAGACGCTTGGGATTCTGGCAGACGGTTTAACCGATGTCATGAAGCTGGTCGACAAAAATATGAAAGCTGTACATTCCAAGCTGAATGACTTGGAACTCTCCGTGGCTAGTCACGGAGACAATTTTCTCAAGCAGGACTATAGAAGAGACACACATTTTAAACAGGACAATACTAACGATCCATACGATCGACAAGATAATACACTACCATTCAACACTCAATTCAAGGACGACCCTCGACAGAACTCAACATTTCAACAAGACACTACATCCAAACAGTCACTTAGACAAAACACTACTTGTAAGCAAGACCCAATTTATAGTAAATATCAACAAAACGCCAAAAATAACAATACATTTAACCAAAACACTACGTACAAACATGACCCACTGTACGACTTAGATTTCAACAATGATCCACCACTAGACAACACAATCAGTCAAGTACCCCGACAAAACTTTACATTCAGAAAAGACACTACGCTCAGACAAAACCCACGACAAGACAACACCAGTGTTGGATAGTTACGCGTAACTTTGAAATTTTAATTAGTTACACGTAACTAATGTAACTTATTGTAACTAAATGTAACTAACTATAACTAATAGAATTTTTCAAATACAAAAACTCACATTTTATGTTAAATTGAAATTTAGAAGTTCTGCCCACAAACCCGATCGAATGATCGGATGTTTTTAGGGCAAAGCTGGACCAGCTGCCAGCTGTGGCAACGGCAACCTAGCAAGGAATACATTTTTAAATTACTATATTTGCGCAAAAAAAAATTTAAAAATAATTAAACAAAATAGATCTCGTTTGATTTCCTTTGGGCGAGCTAAATCTGAAATTTGAGACCAAATCTGAGATCAAATCTGAATTTACCATACAAAAATAAATCAGAATACACAAAGAAATGTCCAGGAGTCTCAAGAAAGAACGGAAAACTTCAAATGTAAGTAAAAATCTATTGTATGCTCCAAGAATATGATATTTTATTAGATTTCCTTTTCATCAGGAACATAGTAATTTCAATATGTATTCCTTGCCAGGTTGCTGTTGCACTTGCTTATAAAAGAATTTTGTCAATAGTCGATTGGTATTCGGGATGAAATGTGAGTTTTTTTTATTTTTTATTATTAAGTTAGAGTTAGTTTTATTTAGTTACAGTTAGTTACATTTAGTTACATTAGTTACATTAGTTACGCCAAATATTGGGCGTAACTAATTCATATTAGTTACGCGTAACTAAACGAGTAACTTACTTCGTGTAACTTACTTGCCAACACTGGACAATACTAACCCACAATATTCAGGACAAGACCTTACAGAAACTGACAGGCGGACTTTCCACTCGGGGAGGGCTCAACGGACCCCACCTGCGTCATATCCGTCGGATCAGTCCTCCTTTAGGAACATCAATCGAAAGGTTGATGTTCATAAATGGGGGATTAAATTCGATGGATCGACGAAAGGCTTGTCGGTAGAGAGTTTCCTTTTCCGAGTGGAAACTCTACAAAAGAAGAGCGGACTGAGTGACGAACAGTTGTTTGCGGAATTTCACCACTTAGTCTCGGGTCCTGCTGAAAGGTGGTTTTGGCAGTTTCTTGAAGAGAATCAGGGCGACTAGCTTTTGAACTATTTCGATCTTAAATCTGAACTTCTGAGGCAATTCAAAGAAAGCAAGCGTGACCATGAAATTCTTAGGGCGATCATGGACAGAAAGCAACAACCCCACGAGACTTTCGATGATTTCTACGCAGACATTAGGGGATTAACACTAAAAATGCAATCTAGGCCCACAGAAAGTGATTTGGTTTCTATGGTAAGGGCGAATATAAGAGACAGAGTTGCTACATTGATTTTTGGGTGCAAT
This sequence comes from Platycheirus albimanus, assembly GCA_916050605.2. NCBI lineage: Eukaryota > Metazoa > Arthropoda > Insecta > Diptera > Syrphidae > Platycheirus > Platycheirus albimanus. The sequence continues at coordinate 91,051,478 of OU696696.1, forward strand.
ATTGTTAGTGTAAGGGACTTAAGAGATGAGTGTAAGAGAGCAGAGGAGTATTTAGCAGTAAGGGACTTAAAGATGAAAAAGTTCGTTCATGAAGTGGAAGTTGATGAGATTCCGGGGAGTAGCAATAACAGAGTAGGTGAGTTTGAAAATGAAGATTTAGGGATAAGTGCAATAGGTCATATAAGACAAGAAAGAAGAACTCTCGGTAGGCAGAATAATTGTCAGAACACTAGTAACACACTTGAGAAAAGACCAGAATTTTCAACTAATTTACCAAAATCATCGGGCGTATGTCCATCATCATTTCATACCTTGACGTGTTTCTGTTGCGGACAAGGTAATATTTCCTTCAGATGCGCTGCCTGTCAGGAAAACTCAAAAGTCGGCAGTGCACCCGGGATCCAACAGCCGACGAAGAAAACAATCCCGGAAAATCAGATACCACCGCAACAGAACCTAGAAAAATAAAGATATTAGAGAGAGAAAAACAGGCTGAAAAAGAGAGAACTTACCAAAATCAAGATGTCCACGTCCGTCCGTTAAAAAGTCTCCATCAGAGACAGCTGGAGTATGAAGAAGCCCGTAGACGAATTTTTGGTGAGGAAATAGTTTCTGAAAATTTTAAAAGTAGAAATTACTTAAAAATATCTAGGACTAGGGAAAAATGTGCAATATTAAGACGAAGAAAGAGTCAGATTGAAGCCTCAATTCTGACGATTTCGGATGATAATAGGCCTTATGTTAAAGTGCGATTGGGAGGAGAAGAAATATTAGGACTTTTAGATAGTGGAGCGTCTGTTACATGTCTGGGGAAAAATGCAATAGATTTTATGAGTAGGAATAATATTATACTAACGAAAATGAATAATGCGATTAGAACTGCAGATGGGAACCATCAAAAGATAGAGGGTAGTTTTAAATCAATGGTCTCGTGGGGTGGCAAGTCCCATGAGTTGGAAATTTTCGTTGTCCCTAGTCTTCAGCAACCTCTATATCTGGGTGTAGATTTTTGGAGCATCTTCAAAATAGCTCCTAATATCGTAAGCGAGGTTGGCGTACCTCCGGTGTCGAAGGAACAGCCTTCTTTTCGCGACCTTTCTCTAGCTCAAGCAGAACAGCTGGAGAAAATCAAGTTACTGTTTCCCTCCTTTGCTACTCTCGGATTGGGGAAGACAAGCCTAGAAGAACACGTTATTGAAGTGGACGACGAAAACATTCCCATTAAGCAAAGGCACTACCCCATATCGCCTGTTGTACAAAAGCTCTTGTACGAAGAGCTTGACAGAATGTTGGCGCTGGGTGTGATAGAGGAGAGTAACAGTGCTTGGAGTTCTCCAGTAGTTTTAGTGAGAAAAGGTGGCAAAAGTAGGCTGTGCCTAGATTCACGGAAGGTTAATGCTAGGACGAAGAAGTTTGCTTACCCACTTCCTCATATTGAGGGAATAATAAGCAGACTTCAGGATACGCGATATATCTGCAGTATCGATTTGAAGGATGCGTTTTGGCAGATTCCTCTGGAGAAGAAATCAAGAGAGAAGACAGCTTTTACAGTCCCTGGGCGACCGTTATACCAATTCACGGTTATGCCGTTTGGGTTGTGTAACGCCGCCCAGAGAATGTCTAAGCTAATGGACAAAGTCATTCCTGGTCACCTTCGACAGAATGTCTTTGTCTATCTCGATGACCTCTTGATTTGTTCTCCAGACTTCGAAACGCATGCTAAGGTACTGGAGGAAGTCGCGATCTGCTTACGTCAAGCTGGCCTAACGATAAACGTTGAAAAAAGCAAGTTCTGTTTCAGGGAAATTAAATATTTAGGTTACGTTGTTGGGGACGGTTGCATACGGACAGACAAGGACAAAGTATCGGCGGTCGAAGAGTTTCCGATACCCAAGTCCCCGAAACAGCTCCGTAGGTTCCTTGGCATGACGGGGTGGTATAGGCGATTTATGCCAAACTATGCCACTATTGCTGCCCCTATGACCGATTGCTTGAAGAAAGGACAGACTTTTGAAATGACTGACGAAGCACTGACTGCATTTCAACTACTCAAAAAGAGTTTAGTTACAGCTCCCATACTGACAAATCCAGACTTTTCTAAACATTTCTACATACAATGTGACGCTTCAACTTCAGGTGTAGGGAGTGTGATCTTTCAGATGGACGAAAAGAAAAATGAACGACCCATAGCATTCATGTCTCAGAAGCTGAATTCCGCTCAGCAGAATTACACAGTGACTGAACTTGAGTGCTTTGCGGCCGTTTTATCAGTAAAGAAGTTCAGGGCTTATGTAGAGGGCTTACCCTTTACTGTAATCACTGATCACGCAAGTCTTAAGTGGCTTATGACGCAGAAAGACCTTGGAGGACGTTTAGCCCGTTGGAGTTTTAAGCTCCAAGGTTTTGACTTCGTGATCGAACATAGAAAGGGTGTCCAAAATGTAGTCCCTGATACTCTCTCAAGAGTACATATGGAAGAGATCACGACCGAAGTTTCAGCACCAGAAGTTGACTTTAATTCACCATATTTCTCTTCGGAGGAATATGTTGAGTTAAAGAAAATAATAGAACGAGACTAAGATAAACTTCCTGATATTTGTATATCAGACGGATTTGTATACAAACGAACAGACATAAGAACAGGTGACACAATACAGGACGACAGAGCATGGAAGCTGTGGGTACCTAAGGAGTTGTGTGAGGGGCTGTTGACAGCAGCACACGACTCGCCTTCGTCGGGACATGGTGGCATATCGAAAACCCTGTCAAAATTACGGCAAAAATATTTTTGGCCGGGGATGGCCACCGATGTTCAAAAGTGGGTGCGGTCGTGTGACACTTGCAAGTCAAGCAAGTCTGTCAACATAACGACTCGGCCGCCGATGGGACAACAGACAATTACAGAGCGACCGTTCCAACGCCTATATATTGATTTCCTTGGACCCTATCCAAGAACTAGAAACGGAAACACACATATTTTTATAGTATTAGATCATTTTAGTAAATATGTATTTTTAAAAGCAATAAGAAAAGCAACATCATCTGAGGTAGTGAAATTTTTAGAAGAAAATGTCTTTCATGTTTTTAGTGTACCTGAATTTGTACATTCCGACAACGGAAAACAATTCGTATCAGAATTATTTTCGAGTTTTTTAAAACGATATGGTGTAAAACATGTTCGAACCGCGTTTTACTCTCCCCAAGCTAATGCTTCCGAAAGAGTGAACCAATCGGTCCTTTCGAAAATTCGATCCTACCTCGGTAGTGATCAGAAATACTGGGATCAGCATGTGAGCAACGTGGCATTTTCACTGCGAAGTGTAGTGCACGATGCTATCACTGTTGAGCCCTACTATGCTGTATTTGGATCTCCAATGATTCAACATGCGAAGTCATACGAGTTACTTCGTAAGCTCGACTTAATTAAAGAGTCCAGAGTTGAGATTCTTAACAAAGAAGATCGTCTGGAACTCATTAGAGCCAAAATATTTGAAAATTTAAAACTTGCTCATCAAAAAGCTACAAAAGTGTATAACACTAGAAGTCGGGATGTGCAATACAAAATAGGACAGGTAGTTTTCCGCAGAAACTTTAAACAAAGTAACAAAGCGGAAAATTATAACGCAAAATTAGGAAAAAAATTCTTAAAATCAATCATTTTGAAGCCTGTCGGAAATTCCCTCTACGTGGTAGGCAACCTAAACGGTGAAAAAGTAGGAGTGTACCATGCTAAGGACCTCCATGTGTAAATTTTTTTTTGTTTCTTTGTTAAAGTAACGCACTCAGAAGATGTTGCTTTTCTCAAACTGTGATATTAGGTTAGTTTATTAAATGTTAGTGTTAGTATATTGAATTATATATAGTCTATTTGTAATCACAGTTTGTTTTATGTATGATGTTTATTATATACGGGGATATATTATTTATTTTATAATTTAGGTATTTATTTATGATGATCTGTGACATTTTTGATTGTCAAAAGTACCTGATCTTAGTTTAAGTATAGTTTATTTATTTACATTATAGTCTGTGATATTTTATATAGAGTTTAGTAATTTACATTATAATCTGTGATATTCATATAGATAAGTCAAAAGTACCTGAGTTTTTAGTTTAGTTATAAATCTTCCTATTGACTTCCTTTCATCTGTGATTTTAGTTTAAGCATAATTTATTTTATTTAATTATTTTTTTTATCTGTAATATTTTTAATGTTAGGTAAAAGTATAGTTAATTTATTTATTTCGACAGGTCAAAATAACCTGAATTAATGTTAAGTATAGTTATATGTTTATGCTACTATGTTCCTCACATACCAATCCAAACAACCAACTCGGACATTCTCGACCAAATTGTATTTACAAGTAACTATAGGGTAGTGCAATAACTTGGAATTAAGCCCGACTAAACTCAGTCAGTATTCAAACACGAGATCTCAGGTAAAGTGGGCTCAGCCACACGTTTCTTGAGACTATAAAAAAAAAAAAAAAAACATTAAAACATCATTCATAGACCACTTTTTTTTTACGCTTCAAGTGTCGGCACGACCATTTCGATACTTGCAGCGAGCCTGTTACGTGGCTATGTAGATTATCAGCATTGTGTATGGAAACTGTAGTACGGGGTTGATGTTTAAATGGTGCCCTCTAGAGAGTACTAAAATTTCATTTCTGACAATTATTAGAAAAGTTAGCATTGGTACTTAGAATGTAACCATTACCATTAGCATCAATGACTTCTAATTCATCGCACTGCAGTGCCTATATACGATGCTGGACAAGGGGACCCTAAATCACCGATTGAACCACTTAGGTCAATGCATCGGTGACGAGGAAAAGAAAAACAAAAGAAAAAACTAACTTCAACACTACCTTTTCTTACCTACCTTCATTATTTAATGAATCAAGAACAAGAAAATTAATACAAAGAAAAAAACAATTTTTCTTATTCGTCTTGCAGCAGGAGAATCTATGTTTCGTCAAGCGTGTTCTGTTTTACCCAGATACCACAAATCTCACACTGGCCACATTCTTTGTACCATGGGCTACCACTACCTGGTACCAAATGAAACTTGGTTTTTTTTATTTCTTTATGTAGCAAGTATAGCATATTTAGCTGTGTAGGACTGGTCGAGGGTGAGGATTTGATCATGGTTGCATCTTTCCAAAGATTCCTACATCCAAGACTGGCCCCATCAATGTCGCAACTATATTTTTTTTTGTTTTGATTTTTTTTGTTGCTTTGGAACCATACTCAGCGTCTGAAAACAGAAAAAAAAAATATTATTATATGTATATTAGGTATTCTAAAACATTAGTAAATGAAAATCAAAAATGTTTCACTAGTGTAAGGTCTACACATCACTTTCAGCCGTCTTCCTAAACAATTTTTTTTTAGGAACGATAATATCTTCACTTTCTATTAAGATACTTATCTGTATATTATTCTATAATGTTTTTCAACACTCGGCGAACATTTAAGAATAATAATTTGATAATTAAAAGGTATACTAATGAGAAAAATTTGGAAAAATAAACTTACCATATTTGTGTTGACATCACTGATCTCTATAAACACTGGATAGCGTATCAATTCAAAATGGTGTGGCAATTTGAAGAGTTGTTATACTGGTAAACAAACCATTTTCGTTTGTTTATTACTATACCAGTATAACAGTGTCTCAAATGTCGAAATGGGGGTTTGTTTACTTTTCGTAGAAAGGTTAATGAGAGTTCGTGTAATAATTATTTATATTTGATTAGCTTTAATTAAATTAAATGTATTAGTTTTATAATCAATAACACAAAAATTGTTTCTTAAGATCAGTGGGTTGCACCCATTGCATTATTTCAGCAGATGCTCTCATTACTGTGGAAGTGAACTTCATTAATTCAACAGCCGACACCGAACCATTGCAATAGCAAACATCAATTTTTATAATTTGGACATTATTATTATTTATTGAATTTTTGTTCAAACTAATAAAAATGACGATAGTTGAATTACTAAGTTTTGTTAATGGAATTGTTCTAAGTAGAAAGCAAAAGACTGCTGCCAGCAGACCATCACAAGATGAACCCGATTATGGTGCAAGTCCATAGAATTACTTCGACGAAATCAATTGCATAGTTGCAAGATTCACATTTGTGTCCACATTGCTCAAAACTATGCCGCTATTTATGTATATCGCGTTGGTTGACTGAGCAGCGTCGTCAATTTCCGCATTGCAGAGCTTCTTTCCATGTTAAAGATTTACTCAATTGTCGATGGCTGGAAGATGTTCCTCAGCAAATTGAGAATCTTCAGTCAATTTGTTCGAATATTCGGACATCAAATCGCCTGATTCAGTTAAAAGAACAGGACTTGTGTCCAAGTCATCAGCAAGTGTTGCATTTGTTATCAGTGTGCATTATGGGGTGGCACTCATTCGGGACACACATTCAAGCAGTCGGGTAAGTTATTGAAAATGCAAAAAGAACTTATCGCAGAGAATAAGACTACGCGAAAAAGCAAGCAACGAAGAAACTAGTGATCAAGTTGTAAATTTGGAGAAGAGGCTGACAACAAGCAACTGGAGGCTGCTGGAACTTCAAATAATGTATCCTACTAAGTAAACTTGGTTCGGGAAAAAGGATAACCGAAAGAAAAGTTTATTTATTCGACGGGCTAATAGTTTTATGCAAATCTATTGCCAAAAAACAGACTGTTTCCACCGGAGCTGCAAACTACGATTTTAGACTAAAAGAAAAATTCTTTATGCGACGAGTTGAAATAATCGATCGAAGTGATACTGAAGATTTAAAATATGCGTTCGAAATATCACCAAGAGTAGAACCAGCTGTTATTTTAATTGGTAATCTAATAATTGTTGTTACTTCGAAAAACATCAAAATATAACTTTTTTTTGTTTGTTTGTTTGCTTGCAGCGAAAAATTCTCAACACAAAAGTGATTGGATGGCCGATCTTATAATGGTGAATACGAAATCTATGTTAGATCGTATTTTGGACAGCATATTGTTGAATATGGAAAAAGAGCATCCCCTACGTCTACCTAGTCCCGAGATATACAAGTTTGCCATTCCTGACAATGTAAATAATATTGTTTTAGAAGAACGTGAGAGCGCTGGAGTTCCTCTTATAAAGGTTGATAATAATAGTTTTTTCTTTGTTGAACTTTTGCAAATAATTTTTTTTGTATTTTTTTCAGGGGGCTACACTGTGTAAACTGATTGAACGTTTGACGTATCACATTTATGCAGATCCAATGTTCGTCAGGTTCGTTATTTCTGTTCACCACAAAGTCTACTTCAGCTTTTGATTGAACGGTTTAATATACCAGATCCAAGTTTGGTATATCAAGAAGTGCCGTCAAGCGAAAGAGAAAACAATCCCGATTCGGAGAAATTACATAAAAATTCTCAACGTGAAGATTGGAAGCGTTACCGCAAGGAATATGTCCAACCTGTACAGTTTCGTGTGTTGAATGTGCTTCGGCATTGGGTTGATCATCATTTTTATGATTTTGAAAAGGATCCAGTATTACTGGTGACTCTTCTGCATTTCTTAGAGAACGTCAATGGCAAATCTATGAAGAAATGGGTTGATTCAGTCTTAAAAATTGTCCAAAGAAAGGTAATTTATTGTTATTTGTTACAAACACACCATTTTTTTTATAATTTATTGAACAACCACTTTACAGAAAAATTAACAAGAAAAGAGTCAAAAGCAAATAACATTTGCTTATGGCAACAGTCCTCCACCTATTGAACATCATCTTCAAGTACCGGACTCTGAGATAAATTTGCTAACACTTCATCCATTGGAACTAGCACGACAACTTACTCTCCTCGAGTTTGAATTGTACAAAAATGTTAAACCATCCGAACTAGTGGGATCTCCATGGACAAAGAAAGACAAGGAAGCCAAAAGCCCAAATTTATTAAAAATAATGAAATACACAACAAAGGTTTGAGAAATCTATAATCATGTCTGAAAATTATGAAGAACGAGTTGCTATGGTCACTAGAGCAATCGAAGTCATGATGGTTATGCATTTTTTTTTTAGAGCTTACTCGCTTACTCAGGTACATGGAGAACAAAGGCCAAGGTCTATAATTATTTTAAGCAACAGACTCTTCTGACATTGCTATGCCAGAGTCCCGGTCGTCTGACTTCGGAATTTCCGGGAATCGTTTAAGCGTCCGTACTTTTGAAATTGATTGCGCTTGGACTTCGACAATTCGAGTTGAAGTGGTTTGATTTGCTGCAAGTCCAATATTGTCTTCTAAGGACACAATGTTCCTCTTCCGACTCACCAGCTTGAGCCGAATGTCATGCAATTCACTAGGTTCATTGGTATTTTTGTTCTGCACATTGATGCTAATATTGCCTTGATTTGCTAACAACAGCACTTATAAAATGTAAAGCTTTTCATATTTCTCCTGGGTAATATCATCTAGATTTCTGGTCCATATGGGTTATGTAATGATTAACTCCTCGTCTTCTATGACTTTTTTTTTATTCCCTAGAAAGTATAAGAAGTATATAGAAAGTGTTTATATAAAAATAAAAAAAAATACTTTATTTATTTTTAATTAATAATAATTCCAATATTTTGAATTATAAATTACCTATTACAATATCTTGCCACAAATTTTACTTTGATTTAATTTCTTTTTTTTTTTTTGAAAGCAGCTGTCAAACTGGTAAACAACCTCCAAATACAGAGGAATTGTCATCTTCAATTTGCCACACAAAAACTGTTATACTTTCTAGGGAATACGCTATCCAGTGTTTATAGAGATCAGTGGTTGACATCCTTTCCTGGGCATTTATATTTTCATTTGACAGACTTGCTTGGATTTTTTTAAGCAAGTATGTCATCTTGTCAGCTCTTTCGTTCTGCGCATGTGACAGACGCCTTGGCTCTTTCTATCCTTGGGTAGTGCAAGAGTCTGACGCATGCGCAGAAGAATGTAGCACAGTTTTATATTCAATTATAAATAACGAGAGTGCTCAGGGGGGTTGGGAAATTTTATAATTTACACGTAGCTGCTGGGAATGTGAGGAGTGTTAGTGTTTATGTTTGATGTTAGAACTAAGTTTATGTTTAAATACGTATTGATAGAAACCATCATAATAGTTTTGTTAAGTATGAATTTGTGAACGTATGAAAATAGTTTGTAGGCCAAGGGGGTTTTTGCAATCTAGCGATAAGGATACAAGATATCTAAGATTTTTTTTTGTTAACTGAAGGGTTGAAAATAGTTATCTCACTCAGATGTAGAGATAACTATTTACTTTAATTATATTGAAGACTGGGGTTGACCTTAAGCGATTTCATGGTCATTGGTTTCACTATTGGATCGCAAACTGAATAGTATAAACCGCCATTGTATATTTTTGAATTTGAATTCGAAAAATCAATTAATATTGTGCATTGAAATTAATACTTCTCAAAAAGATCAGTGCAGCTTTTGATAATATTAGTTTTAAACCAAAGAAAAGAGAAAAGGTAACATATTTAAGAGCGAAGAATTAAGATTCAAGGTGATATACATATATGTTTTTTTTGTGCAGATAAAATTCAAAGTGCATACATTCTTTAAGGAATCCAAAAAGGAATTCTCCATTTAAAACTCACTCCAACTACAGCAGAGGTATGTTTTTGGAACTTCCTTCAGACAACGTTTGTCAGATAACTGATATCCATTTTTTTTTAAAAAAAGGTTTGGGCTCAACTCTTCTAGGGACTGCCGAGGGGACCTGAGCCTCTGCCAACTTTTTTTATTGGACTTTCCAATAAAATCAGTGAAGACTTTTACATAAAAGCTATCCTTTGCTCAACGTCAAAGGAGTAGTCTTTTTAAGACACGACAACCATAATCCCTTAAGGAATAGACTTATATATCGAAGTATATACAAGCTAAATATTCCAGAGATTACAAGTGGAAATTGTGCAAACCAAGGAGCTTCGCTGAGTGCAGTTTTAAGAGGAAGACAGTCAACAGCTAAAATTGTGCTAAAGAAATAGTGTGAAAATTAAGTTCTCTTTTTAATTTATTTTTTTAATTAATTTAGTTTTTTATTAATATTGGATTAAGGAAGAAAAAGTGATTTTTTTTTTACTTAAATAATAGTAATCTTTTAAAAAAAGTGATATAAAAAAAAAAAAAAAAAGGTGCTCGATCACAATACTGCACTTAGTAGCATCTCTTCAACGTGCTGCCGGCAGGACGACGAGGGATCCACATAAAACAGTAAGTTCTAGATATAAGGCTCAATATATATATTGTTTAGGTCGGAAAAATTTTCTCATTGTTTCTTCCAATATTTTTCTTCATTATTTTGAAACATTTTTTTTATATGAAGTTATTAATTTTTTTTTATTAGACATAGATATAAGAACAAAAATTATTGAATTGCATTTTTTTTTTTTGTTATCTCAAGAGAACTAAATTTTTTTACGAATAAATTTGTGAAATGAATTTGAAAATATCAAGAGATATGGTTTACTAATTTTAAAGCTAATGGTGTGTGGAGGCTTGGCAAAGCCGTCCTGATGTGAAGCTCCGGTAGTATGACGGACTAACTGACTTTGCTGTACGGACAGTTTGCGGCTGGTTGGTCATTGTAGGGGTTGCTTCCGCGAATCGGCCATGGAAGCAACGTTTGGCTGTATCCTTTTGATACAGGGGTGGGCTGGCCAGATCGTCGTCAACAACATCTGACGAGCGCGTGAAATTCGGTAGTGCGGTATCTGAGGGAAATAGAAAAGTAAAGTGCTTTAGATTTAGGGCTTAGATTAAGGTAGATTTAAGTTTTTAATATAAGTTAAAATTCATTAATGATGAATTTTACTTTGGTGGAGGTGTTTTTGCATTATTTTTATACTATTTGGTGGTGGGATATTTTTTTTATTAATTTTGGTGAAGGGAAATTTTGATTTTTGTAGGTTTAGCTAGGTTTAGTTTTTTCATTTTAAAAGCACTATACTTACATGTTCCTTCAGGTATCGTCAAAGTCCTGAGATTTGTGTTAGCTTTTCATACCTTTTAACGTAGAGTCATTCCTTTTCCAATTTCCTCATCCTTTCCTTTAGCTTCCTTCTTGTTCTGGCACGATAATTTTGATTGTCGAGCAGGAGGGATAAGTGGAAGCGGCAAAGAACCTTCCCCATACGTCGAGCTTAGCCGTGCAACGACAAGCGTGCCGCCGCCCTTCTACTGTCCCAAAGCACTTCCTCTGTGGAAGCCTGTCTCGCAACATACCGCAAGATTGAGTGTGACAAAATCAGACCTTTGAGATTTTCAAAAGCCAATATGTATTGTGGGTCATTCGCATTTATCTTGTTGCCTTTTTTTAAATACTTAATCATAGGGTACGCTATTTTTGAATAATCCTTAACAAACTTCCTATAAAACCCTGTAGTTCCTAAAAATCCCTTTAACTGTTTTTCAGTTTTTGGTATTTCAATTTCTTGTATGGCCTTAACCTTATCTGGATTTGGCATCATACCATCTTTAGTCAAAACGTGACCTAAAAATTCGGTGTTTTTCTTCAAAAAACTGCACTTATCTGCTTGAGTTTTTAAATTATGTTTCCTAAGTCTGGTAAAAATTGTTTTTAATGAACTTATGTGCTCTTCTAATGATGTCTAATGGAGTGTCGATCAAGTACTCGTCGTGAGCGGTCGCGTTGCTAAATCTGTGCGCGTGTGTCCCCCAAATATATATATATAAAAAAAAAAATAATAATAAAAAAAAAAAAATAGACCAAACCAACAAAATCTCACATACAATTTACATACAAATTAAAATCAATCATTTTCAATACCCAAAATTCGCAAAATCAAATAAGCCAGTGACAAATAACAAATTAAAGAAACAAAAAAAAAAAAAAACCCCGAAACCTCGCTCGTAGTCACAGCACAGCATCCGACACCACCCATCCTCTCCACCCGAGCCCACCTATAACTGTTGCTTTCTATGCACTGCAAGCTTTTTGTGTGGCTTATCGCAAGATGATTGCAGTGGATGGGTAAGTAGCATTTGTCGAATAGTTCTATTGTGTTGTCTATACCTATATATTAATTTCGTGTGCAAATTGTCTTATGGGCATAACACCTAGGACAGTTTGTTTTTCATTGATTTGATATGGGCCTACACTGCACGGTCGAACTTAGGTACGTCAAAGTTGAATTTTTTGTGTTAAGTTTTTCAGAATGGTGAGTGATTTTTGTGTCGTCTATTCAAATGTTCGTGGGCTTAGGAAGAATTTCTTTTCTGTGTACGCCCATACTGTGCAATACAGGCCAGCTGTTTTGGCATTAAGTGAAACCCAGGTTGGACAGAATACTGATTTATCAGAATTTTGTTTGGTTGGATATAACTTAGTGCCATTACTTTTTTCCCACCATGGTCTTGTCGTTTATGTTAGGAATGATATTGCTTGCCAGAGCCTTCCCCAATATGGGCATTATTCTAATACGAACTTTAATTTCCTGTGGCTCAAATTCACTGTCCGCAAGCATATCATTCATTACTGTTTTCTTTACAGGAGTCCGAATCTCGACAGCATGTCTACTTGTGATGAGTTAGATGTTTTATCAGATTCAATTTCCCGAATTGTTTCCCATTGTCCTCACACTGAAGTCGTGATTACGGGCGACTTCAATGTACACAATTCAAGTTGGCTCCGATATTCTGGCCAGACAACTCTCGAAGGAAGGTATACCGAGATCTTTGCTGAGTATAACCATCTTACCCAGCTTGTCGATGAGCCTACTCGTATACCGGATGTTGATGGGCATTCCGCCCATACTCTTGACTTGTTCCTTACTTCCCATCCTGATAAATATACTATTAAAGTAACTTCTCCATTTGGCACCTCGGACCATTGTGTCATTTCAGCTAATTTCTCGATCTCCAACCATCCAGTTAAAGAAAAAATTCAAACTAGGACCGTTTGGCAATACGAGAAAGCCAACTGGGACGGTCTGAATAATTTTTTCGCAACTTTAACTGGTCATTATGCTTCCCCGATAATGACATTGATGCCAGTGCTGAAATTATTACAGAAGTGATTTTTCTTGGAATGAGAACTTTTGTCCCTCACAGAACAAAATGTATCAAACCAAAAGAAAAGTCTTGGTTTACCGAAGAGTGTAAAGAAGCTATCAGGTTGAAAGAAGTAAGCTTCCGATCCTACAAAGCCAACCCAACTGAGGAAAATCGGAAGAAACACAAACAAGTTAGGAACTCGTGCAACTCCGTAATAAACAAAACGAAATTTTTACATGACCAGAAGTTACGGCAAAAAATTCTGCAATGTCCCAAAGGCAGTAAAAACTTCTGGTCATTTGTAAAAAATGTCAAGAACTCAACGTCATCATCAGTTCCAACGCTCATCGTCGACGATAAACCTATTGTCAGCTCTTCAGAGAAGGCGAATATGCTCGCAGCTCATTTTGCTGCAAGTTCTACGTTGCCTGCAAGCAACAATGCCCCTCCTGTACTTGAGAACGTTAATTCTTCTATGGGACAGATATTTTTCCGCACTCGTACAGTAGCAAGAGTACTTCAAGATCTGGATATACACAAATCCGCTGGCCCGGATGGTATACCCCCTATTCTTCTGAAGAAGTGTTCTTCATCTCTGGCAAAACCACTGCGTAAGCTTTTTCATCGCTCCTATCGTTCAGGAATCTTTCCTAGTAGATGGAAAACAGCATTTGTCCAGCCCGTCCCAAAAAAAGGTGACTCCTCCTCCCCCTCCTCCTACCGACCAATTGCACTTACGTCCCTTCTTTCCAAGGTCATGGAAACGCTGATAAATCGTCAGCTCAAGAAATATCTCGAAGATCGGGAGCTTTTAAATGACCGGCAATACGGCTTTCGCAGCAATCGTTCCACTGGTGATCTGATGGCATATCTCACCGAACAGTGGAACAAATCTGTGCATCGCTTTGGCGAAAGCAAGATTATTGCGCTTGATATTTCAAAGGCATTTGATAGAGTTTGGCATGAAGCTCTTTTATCGAAAATGCGTGCATTTGGTATCGATGATACTCTTATTCGTTGGATTAGAAGCTATCTTCTGGACCGTTCAATACAAGTTGTATTAGACGGTTTCAAGTCTGATCTCCACAAAATAAATGCTGGTGTGCCCCAGGGCTCCGTTCTGTCTCCGACTCTCTTTCTCATTTTTATAAATGATCTCTTGTCTGTGACTTCTAATCCATTAAATTGTTTTGCTGACGACTCAACCCTCAGCTTTTCATATACGTTTGATAATTCACGGCCTTCGCCTTCGGAAGTGTTATTACAACGACACCGTATGATAAGCTCATTAAACTCCGATTTAAACAGCATTGTGAATTGGGGTATTAGAAATCGTGTGGAGTTTAATGCGTCGAAAACTCAATGCTGTCTTTTGTCGTTGAAGCTAAACATACCCCCTATGCCATTATCTATGAATGGTACTTGCATCGAAGAGGCCGACAAGCTATCAGTACTCGGTATGTGTATCAGTGACAACCTTCGTTGGAATGATCATATACTTGAGATTGCTAAGAATGCTGCAAGATGCTTAGGCTTTCTTAATAGATGCAAGAAGTTTTTCACCCCTTCTGATCTGGCTACAATTTACAAGGCGTTTATACGCCCTAAACTCGAGTATAACTCCCATCTCTGGGCAGGTGCTTCTCAAACTTTTCTTCACCTGCTCGACAGAGTTCAGAAAAAAGCGTTAAAATTGATAGGAGAGAGAAACATTATGGAAACATTTCCATCACTCGAACATCGTCGAAATGTTTCATGTCTTTCTTTATTTTACAGGTTCTTTTATAAAAAATGCTCACTCGAGGTAGCCAGCTGCGTTCCACCCCTTAAACATTTCCCCCGTAACACTCGTCTTGCTAGGAACGCTCATCAGTTTACACTTGAGCCCAATTTCGGACGTACCGTGAAATATAGGGATTCTTTCTTTAGCCGTACAACACGAATGTGGAATAGATTGCCTGGCACAATTTTTCCTAACCATTTTGATCTGCAGACATTCAAGATCAATGTTCATCGACACCTCCTTTCCCTTCCTCCCTGAATTTCTATCGCTCGCGCTGTGAATTATCATTAAAAGGGCTATAACAAACCCCTTGAGCGCGTGTGCATTATAAAAAAAAAAAAAAAAAAAATGTCGAAAAAATTAGAATATCATCCATATAAACCACACATATCGTATTGATGTATTCGCGCAGAATTTCGTTCATCATACGTTGGAAAGTGGCTGAAGCATTCTTCAAGCCAAAAGGCATACGAACATATTCAAATTCATATAGACCACCCGGAGTTACAAACGCTGTTTTTTCTATGTCTTCCTCGGCCACCATTATTTGATGGTAACCTTTTGCCAAGTCAATCGTGCTAAAATATTGGGACTTTCCTAATTTGTCAAGAACACTATCAATGTTTGGTATAAGATACTTATCATCTATAGTAAACTGATTTAATCTCCTATAGTCCACAACTATTCTAAACTTCTGAATCCCTGAATTGTCTTTTTTCTTGGGAACAACTATTATTGGTGAGCTATATCTACTTTTACTTTTTCTAATTATCCCATTTCTCTCCATTTCTTCTAACTGTCTTTTTACTTCTATTTCATGAACTTTTGGGTACCTATAAAGTCTAGAATTTATTTGCTCATCTGTTGTTGTTCGGATTTCATGAACTAAGGCATTAGTTGTTGTCAAAATATCTCCTTCCCTATACAAAAGTTTGTTGAATTCCCTAATAATTGGTTCTACACCTCTCCTCTCGAGTTCATTTAAATGATCTAATGATATATCTTGCACTTCACTTACTTCCAGTACATTAACATCTTCTAGGACTGTTTTTGTCAAGAATGGAAGGCTCACTCCATTAGTCATAATTACTACTTGCTTTTCTAAACTTATTTCTTTAACATTTTTAGACATCCAATCCATGCCCAAAATGAAATTATACGGCTTCTCTATTTGCATCGCAATCCACTTCATTCTCGCATTAACTGGATATCTAAACTCATCTGGACAAGGCGTTGCTACTATTCTATTTGGTTTATTTATATCCCCCTGAATTGTTGTTATTCTAGTTGGATTTTCATTCAATATGGTATACCCTAGATTTGAACAATTATTTTCATTTAATAGGTAAACAAATCGTTGACCCGGTGTCTAATAAAGCTACATATTTTTCTTTTTTAAATGTCAACGTCAACACTATTTTATTTTCCGAGGCTAATTTATAAAAAATGCATTATCTACTGTATTAACATCATTACTCAGGGCATCGACTAACATATGATCTGGCCTCTGTTTGTGTTGTTGGCTATACCTACTTGTATTTGGTTGCGTTTGCTGCGAATTATTATTTTTTTTGTCTGAAACTAGGTATTTGAATTTGGTTTGAAATTAGTGTCTCTATAATTTTGGTAATAATTTGGGGTCCAATTATTTGTTCTATAGCTTAGATCTATTTTTGCTTGGTTTTTCTGCCTAAAGTTATTGAATTTTCTTTTCACTTGATATACTCTTTCGGTATCTTTTATATTTAAATTTGTGAAATCCTGCCCGATGAAACTTTCAACTATATTTCTAACCTCAGTTAAATTAGTTTTGTTCATAATACAATAAACTAAAGACCCTGAAACGATTGATTTTACTCTTTGGATAGCTATGCCACTAAGAATATCTGCCATCGTGGAGCCCTCCTTACAGAAAGCTGCATACTCGGCAATATCTTTTACAATAGTTGTTAGTTTATTGCTTAAATCTAAAATACTACTCACTCTTAGAGACATTATCTCATTTGATAATGTTATTTGATCTTTCCTAGATCTAAAGTGTGTCTTGAGCCTTAGCTCACATTCCTCCCAGTTTGTTGGCGGGTTGATTCTCAGGAGGTTTTTTGCTGGTCCAGATATTTTAAGGTCATAGATAACATTGAATACCGCTTTTTTCTCCTCCTCCTTCTTCAGTTCTCCTATTTTCTTGGTTACAATGTCCATGAACGAAGGTAATGTTTCAGGTTCTCCATTGAAAATCGGGATGAAATTCAAATCTCTGTGTTTGCCCGGATCTGCTTTTGAATTTTGTACCATTAAATTTGTCAGCATGGAGATGCACTTTTGCATCTGATTGTCCTCGGTCATTTTATATATATTTTTTTTTTTTTTTTTTTATCACTTTAGTATTACTTTTCTACAACTGATTTATAGTACGTAGAATTCACTGAATGATTTTTTTGTTTGGTCTTTGAAATTAATACTCTACGTATTTTTTTTTTTCTATCTGGTTATCACTTCTGTTTTTTTTTTTTTTTGATTTGCTACGACTAATTTGTAGCTCGTAGCACTCCGTTAAAAAAATTCTACTTTGGTTTTGTTTCTTCGTGATTAATACATTTCTTTTTAAACACTTCGTATCCACTTTCTGTAGTATCTATGTTTTCGTTCGTTTCCGTCGACTGCGCCAGTTAAGGTTTTTGATATCAGATAGATATTATTTAAACAATACCGAGAGTAAAAATAAAAGTCCAACTTTCTTCGACCGTGGTCTGGATATTAATCATCTTTATTTTTCACTTCTAATTCTACTTTTTACAATGTTTGAAATCAGCAATTTATTGGTAAAGGAAATGCAATCTGATTCTTTGCATTTCCGTTCCCATGACTTTAAATAAACTTAAAATCTAGATGTTTTTCTTTTTGGTGTCCATTTAACGATGTCAGCATGAATTTCTGAATTAATGGTGTCATCGTCAACATTCGTAACACACGCGCCATGTTAATTAAGATGAATTGCACAGAGTGCATTGGTTTGGCTCGCTTTACAAATATTGAATAAAGAAATGAGTGCTATTTTACCAAGCAAACGTGACGGTTTATTTAATTAATTCAGTTCGGTGCATTAAATAAAAAGTTCAAAAAACAAACACTTAACATTTTGGCGCAGCCCGGAAAAGTGTTTGAACTCCCATAAAAAGAAAAGTAAAAAAAAAACCAAACAAACAAAAAAAAAAGTGGAAAAGTGAATAAAACGAAATAAAAGAAACCAAAAGAAAATACCGACCGACTGATGAATAAGTAAAATCAATTGTCGCGTACAACGAGCACTCCACGCCTACCGATCCATCAAAATCTACGAAGGTTCTTAGAGAGAATAGACTGTTTCTCTCTTGAAAACCCCAGTCCAACATTCTCGGAAAGTTCATCAAGTCAGTGGACTGAAGATAAAGAAGACAAGAGTAAGGAACAAGAAGTAAGAAGTTGAAGAAGATCTGAAAGAAGAGCAACAGGAGGATCATCAACAACACACAGAAAAGTTTGAAGAAGACCAGACAGACGGGCCACAGAAAGATCATCAACAAAAGGCAGAAGAGGTTGAAGGAGACCTGGAACAAGAGCAACAGAAAGATCATCAACAACAGGCAGAAGAGGTTGAAGGAGACCTGGAACAAGGGCAATAAAAAGATTATCAACAACAGGCAGAAGAGGATAAAGAGCAAGCGAAAAATCTATTAAAAACAAAGGATAACCAACTGAAGACAATAGCTAGTAAAACTGAGAAAAGGAAGAAATTATCAGCGACCTCAGGAAAAAAAGTATATAAGAATAAGAAATTTAAAAAAGAACAATATTAAGAAGTTAAATTTAAGCACACAAATAGTCAGTATGAATAATCAAAACATACATTCTCTGATTTTTCAATTTGGTTCCGTTATTTTCGGGAGACGCTAGCGTTACCTTAACGTCTGATTTAGGAACTTTTGTTTCTTGTTGCAAATGCGCAAACGATTCGCTAATCACGAAGGAGGAACAAGTTTTGTTTTTAAAGTTAATTCCTCTTAGGCTTCGTGGTCGGGCACTGGACTTTGTCCAGGAATCTAGTTTTACTACAATCGATGAGCTCTTTTCGTTGTTAAGAAGTAAATATCTTGACGACAAGACTTACGTTGTGCTTACCAATGAGTTACGTTCAATGAACCAACTCCCCGGTGAAACTCTAATTAATTACCTTAACAGAATAACATCTGTAATGGGAAGGTGTAAGTCCAAGGCCCGTGAACAGTATCCAAAAGGGACAGATGTTCTTGCAGAGGAGTTGAACGAGATCGCTCTTCACACTTTCCAGGTTGGAATATTAAACCCAAACCATAGATTTTTCCTTCTTCAAGACACACAAAATACACTTGAAGAAATTGTTCCAAAGGTAAAACTTTTAGAACAAACGGGAAGCTATATGTTTCCCAGCAATTTTTATATCCCAATAATTGCCTAAATAATAATCTGAGTATGAACAATAGCCCGTACCATGACGTAAGCATTGACCAAACTTACATGAACGTCGACAAAATTCCCAAATTACACCACTTCCAAATGTTCCTCATTATTCAAGAAATTTGAGCCTTAATTCGCATAATGATAACATTAGTGCAATGCCCCGAGAAACGAATGTGCGACAGTACAGCCAATGCACTTTTTGTAAAAAAAAGATTGGTCATAGCTACGCTGAATGTCGAAACAGAAAATCGACACCGTATTGCAACGACTGCAGAACATACGGGCACTCAAGACTCAACCCAGAAGTTGCAACTTTTGTATACAAATAGGTCACAACGAAAACGATTGTTTAACTAAAGCGAAATGGGAGACCAACGAACTTCGCAAACAGCTGGACAATCTGCGTTTGGGAAACTCCAAGGGAACAGTCGTCGATACCCCGACCAGTTCCCGAAACATGTAAACAAAGGGTACAACACATTTCTACCTATAGTTAACCTTCCTTTAACTATGTAGAAATAGAAATGCGAGACTTACTGTCGATACAGGTGCTCAGGTTTCGCTTCTAAAAAAAATCTGTCTTGAGAGATAATGTAGAAATAAGATGTAGGAGTAAACTAAAAATAAAAACAATTAACAGCCACAGTTCATCAATTGGTTCAGTTAGTGGCATGATTGAACTTGATGAGTCACTTCCATGTGAATTTCATATCGTGGAAGATGACCATCAAATTTCAGGGGACGGTATTTTGGGAAATGATTTTATATTCCAGCATTGTAATATAGAAGGCAAAGCGAAACGCTTAAAGTTCCTTCGAACGGAACAAAATAAAGAGTGGTACTTTGTGCCTTTTCAATGTGGGGATTTTAAAGAGAGAAATTCCAATCTTGGTGAAATAACTAAGGAAGTTGGAACGTTTTCTTTTCTTGAGGAATACTCGAAAGTCCCTCTGCCAATTAGCCTAGGTAAAGCCCAAAAAGCTGAAATTTTTCAGGCTAAGTTACCTCCAAGATCTGAAATAGTACTTCCCATCAGATTAAATAGCACGGCAGATATGCTCTGTTTTTCTCATGAACTCTATGAAGGCGTTTATCTTGGGAACTGTATTATAAGCAGTACGAACAGCAAAGCAGCTGTAAGTGTGCTAAATACCAATAACTATGAAGTCCAACTTCAAAGTCAGTTTGTTGATTGTGAAATTCTGGATAACTATGAAATCCAACCTTTAAACAAAAAAGTAAAATACAAATTATGTGTAGACTATGAAAATGTTTTAAAAGACGTATACAAAATTTTTTTGATTCAAGGAGAAAAAGAAAATTGTGTTCACAAACACAAGATAGAGAGAGAGTGGAAAATTGTTTGAAAATATAAACATGGGTGGTAATGTAAATAATGAAGAAAGAGATAAACTGTTTGACTTACTCTACGAATATGAGGATATTTTCTACCTTGACGGTGATGTCGTATTCAAAAAGTATTGAACATAGAATTAAGATCTCATTATCGCAACCCCCAATAAACCAAAAAATGTATCGTCTGCCAGAGATTAATGAGTTTTGTTTTAACTGGAGAGTCTGGTCGTAAATCCTGGGTATATATGGATGATATATTAGTTTTCGCAAGTAATCTCAAATCTTACACTGAACGTTTAACCGATGTTTATGATGATTTGCGCTTGCATAATTTAAAACTGCAACCAGAAAAATGTTGCTTCCATCAAAAGGAAATAGTTTATTTAGGTCATAAATGCACGGTCGAAGGAGTTCAACCAGACCCTAACCGTGTTAGCTCTGTGAAAAACTTTCTTGTCCCTAGAACAGTCAAACAAGTTCAATAATTTTTAGGCTTTGCAAACTATTATCGCAAATTTATATGTAACTAGCTGACTCACCCGGCTTCGCTCGGTTAGACAAATCTTAGTTTCATACGGATTAAATGAATTA
The DNA here is from genome assembly GCA_916050605.2 of Platycheirus albimanus. Lineage (NCBI taxonomy): Eukaryota > Metazoa > Arthropoda > Insecta > Diptera > Syrphidae > Platycheirus > Platycheirus albimanus. Next base: position 91,072,746 of record OU696696.1, read on the forward strand.
CAATTCAAAAAATGTAATTGCAGTATTTAAAAACTGACAGGAAACACATTTTTAACTTAAAACATACATAAGTGTTGTTAAGAAATATTTAATTTTAAATACCATGATATCGATATTTATAATCAAAAAGTTTTTTACTTTCGATTTTAGGTACTATAAGGCAAGTTATGCATTCGTCTTGAAAAAAAAAGTTAAAAATTCTGTCCGTCTGTATGTCTGTCTGTCTGAATGTATGTATAGACACCTACAGCCCAAACGGGTGGGCTGAATTGCTTCAAACTTGGTATATAGATTTTTGTAGGTATTGTACAGAGGGGGAAATTGAAATTTTTTTTAGCTCAAAAAATAACGGTACCTGCCATATAACCGTTACGTTAAAGCTTATTGCTCTCAAAAACGGCTCTAACGATTTCGATTTAAAAAAATCAGTGTTGCTTTTTAGGTACGACCAATTATATGGGTGAAAAAAAAGTTTTAAAAAATGTCTAAGAACGGTACTTTCCATAGGACCGTTTTTTTTGTTTTCGACTATCTCGAAAACAACTCAACCGATTCTTTCGAAATTTCACACATATATAGTTGTAGGTAGCTCAATTTGTACTGCATACCAATATTTTTGAAAAATATTTTTTTGTATTTTTAAAAACATCTAAAAAAAAAAATTTAAATCAATATTTTGAAAACTGCTTATTAATTTTTTTTCTAAAAATTATAAATAAATGTAATTGCTGAATACCTATGAAATGGCCACAGATTTTTATAAATTTACTTTCATAAATTCAAATTTATCCAAGAAATAAAATGGTGTACTTTTTTTCAGCTCAAATTAGTTTAAGTATTTATTTAAGAATTTTGAAAATTTTATTTTTTTCAAAATCTCAAGCGTCAAGCCCCTAGACAACTGTCACACATTAGAGCATTAGACCCAGTCGTGCATTTTATTTGTTGATGCGCCCGGCGGAACTGGAAAAATGTTCTTGATTTAATTAATATTAGCAGCAATACGTGCTCAAAGTGGAATTGCGTTAGCTCTCGCATCTACAGGAATTGCTGCAACACTGTTGGAAGGTGGAAGAACAGCATGCTCAGTATGCTACGGAAGCTTTCGTTAAACCTGCGAATCAAAGAAAATCCTGTTTGCAGCATTTCAAAGCAATCAGTCATGGCAAAAGTGGTGATATAGCAAGCGGATTTCCGAAATCACTTCCCGTGATTCTGAAACCAACAGCGGCGTATGAATAAATCTCATGTCTCAAGGCGTCGTTTTTTTTTCGGTATATGTGCAAACCATTCCATTGAGTGTGAATATGCAAGTATTCTTTGGATTTGCCTGGCATGCCGCCTCATCATTTGAGTTTTAAAGTTGGATCTGTCATCTTAATGCTACCAAACCTTTATGCCCCGAAACTGTGCAATGGAACCCAAGATGTAATATTTCCTCAGTCATTTCATCCCGATGATTTGTCCAAAATCGCAGATTACAAACTTATTCCAATTTTATTAAAATTAAATTGACACATTGAAAATAAAAATAATTTTCTATAATTACGGGAAATATACATTATGTGTCGACAAAAATGCTAGATCAAAAAGAACCACGCTACCGCTTTACAGAATGTTGACCAAACTTCACAGAAACCTTTGCAGGCATCCTCAGAAGATGCTACCAAAAGATTTGTTAGTATTTTGACAGAATGCAATAAAACTGCAGTTAGATCAACTTATTTTACCGAAGTTTGGCCGGAAACCTTTGTCGACATACTCAGAAGACCCTACAAAAAATGTTGTTATTAATATGACAGAATGCACTAAAAATGCATTTTGCGATTTGCCCTTTACCGAAATTTGACCAAATTTCACAAAAAGACCTTACTCAATAAGATAGCTACCTTTATAAAAAAATATGGAAAAATTCGGCTCAGCCATTCTCGAGTTTATCGAGCCCGAACATAAGGCAACTTATTTTTATATATTAGATACATTAAACTAAAATAATAAATTGTACAAATATTTAAGTTGTTTTAATTCCAATATTTAAGTAGTGCTAGTTCTAAGTATATTTAAAACATACATTTTGAAGGTATCTCTAGAACATGTTATAAAAAAGTCTAACCTAGTACAAAATGAATTTGCCTCCCTGATGCAACGAGAAACCGGTTTATTTCGGCCATAATTTGATCTATGGAATGGTTCATGAAAAAGAACATAAGCTCTGGAGTTGACATTAGGAACACGAATAGAAATAAGAGCAAGCAGTTGGGGACATTTTATATGATAAGTAAGAATATCTCTAATGAACATTATCGCAAAATATGTACGCCGATTTGCCAAACTTTGCATACCAAATAAAAGACATCTAGTTTCATAAGATGGAATATCGTTATTCCAGTGGAGTTTATAATACATAAACCTTGAAATATTTCTTTGAATTCTTTCAATTCTTGCACATGAATTATTGTAGTAAGGGTTCCAAACCGTGTTGCAATACTCAAGCACTGATCGAACAATAGCGATATATAGAGTTTTTATTGTATATGGATCTGTAAATTCTTTACTGTTTCTTTTATAAATCCTAACATTTGGTTGGATTTGCTGATAATGTAGTCAAAATGAGGAAGAAATTATAGTTTGGTGTCAAGAATGACCCCTTAATCTTTCTTTTGCACAACACGATCCAAAGAAGTATTGTCTATTTGATATTCGAATAGTAACAGAGATTTCTTACGAGAACAAGACATGATCTGGCATTATTAAGATGTAAGAAATTTAAACTACACCATTCTGCTAATTTATTCAGGTCAGTATTTAATAAGGCACGGTCTTCGAGGCAATTAATTCTTCGATATAATTTGAGGTCGTCAGCAAAAAGGAGACAATGAGATTTTAAAAATATATTAGGAATATCGTTAGTAAAAAATAGGAACAATAATGGGCCTAAATGGCTGCCCTGAGGGACACCAGATGGAACTATTATATGATTAGAATGGTGATCATCAATCTTAACGACTTGAACTCTGGATGTAATATAAGATTTCAACCAATCAAAAAATTTAGAGTGAAAGCCTAGTTCTATGTATGTCATTGTATTTTATTCAACGCTTAGTACAAGCAGAACTTAAAACTAGTTAATAATAAATACAATTTTAATATGATATACCAGAAAAAGATTAACAATTTTTAAAATTTAAAGTAAAAAATACAACAAAAAATATAGAAGAAAATTGAAAATGAATGATTTTAAGCACATTACTGGGGTATATTTGAGAGGAGGGTATTACGAAGGACTGATTTAGATGTATGGAAATCAAACCCATTTGAAAAGTTGTTAACGTTACGAAGCATTCGAGACATGGGATTAAAAAAGGAATAGTTTGTGCGGTGATAAGGGATGCGGAAGAGGGGAACAGTTCTTACATTACGGGGGTTGGTATTAAAGGAAATAGTATTTACTAATGCTGGGCAGTCAATGGTACCAGTAAGTAAATCGTGAATAAAAACGATATCTGCAGCTTTACGTCGCTTTTCAAGGGAGTGCAGATTAATTAGTTGTAATCGATCAACATAGGGAGGAAGATGATAATTATCATCCCACCGAAGGCTGCGCAGAGCAAATCGAAGAAATCTACGCTGGACAGCTTCAATTCGTTTTATTTGGGTAACTTGATGCGGTGACCAAACTTGTGAAGCATATTCAAGAATAGATCTGACAAAGGTAATATAAAGTGATTTGGAGACATATGGGTCTGGAAATTCTTTGGACCAACGTTTGATGAACCCAAGCATAGAATAAGCCTTATTGATGATATTGTCAATATGGGAGTGAAAATTAAGCTCTCTATCACATAGGACACCCAAGTCTTGAGAGGAAGTAACATATGGCACAGACTCCCCCTCAAAAAAAAGAAAAAAAAAACAAGTATGAAGAGAGCTACAGTGTAGACGTATTTTTTTTAGCGGGCATATTTTTGTTCTGGTTATCACATAAAATAAGTCAATTTAGCTCAGAACAGTGTGTAATAGAAGATTAAAACTTTTTTTAAGTTGTTTAGTGCCAAATCAATTTGATTATTCATTTAAAACTATCTCCAACTAATAAAAGGAAAAGTGAAAATAAAGACATTTATAAAAAAAAAAAATATTCCTTTGTTCTTGTCGCTCCAAACCAAATCTTGTCGAACTAAATCTTGTTAAAAAGCGAGTCAACTAAAACAGAAACACACAAGCAAATTCACAACCAAACTTACCCCTAACTCCAACTTCCTTGGGATCTTCACAACTGCAACAAGTATGACTTTGAATGACAGCAAAATGTGGAAAACAATGGACGAGAAATTAAAAAAGCAAAGTGAGTGCATAATCTCTTTAATTACCGCACAACTAAAAAAAGAGAATGAAAAACTTGCTCTCAGTATGAAAAATCAGTTTGCCGAAATAAAAAAAAACATCTCTGAAATCGACACAAGGGTCACACAACTTGAATGTTCAAACAACACTTCAAACAATGTCATTAGTAAAATTAAATTGGACATCACTGAACTTAAATCTTCGCTGTCGAATGCTAATATTCAATTATCTGCCTTGAAACTTGAAATCCTCAGCGCTTCAAAAAAAGTACACGAAATCGAAAACACACAAGAGGAGCACGATAATAAAAGCATAGTGAGTGATGCGGTGTTGTTTGGGATTCCTCATACAACTGAAGAAAACCTTCGAGCATTCTTCAACCATCTTTGTCACACCATCCAAATAAAACCACCAACTCTGAACGACATCTTTCGCACTCGTCCAAAAGTTAAAAGCGACAATAACAATAACACCCCCATAATCATTAAATTTCGGTCAGCATATGATAAAAACTACGTACTTACATCTTTATCAAAATATCGAACTGAGAAGAAAAAACAACTTTGCCTAGGCGATGTTGGGCTAAAGGGCTCTAACACACATTTACCCATTTACATGCGTGAGTGTCTGACTAAAAAAAATAATATGTTGCTGCGCCAGGCAGTGTTGCCGCTGAAAAATTTTAAAAAGGGTCTTAAAAAGGGGCCCGAACAGAAAAAAGGGGCCCTCAAAACGAAAAATATATTAGAGCAACAAAATTTTTGTTATACGGAAAACGAAAGCGAAAAAATTTTATAATGGAAAATTTAGTATGTTATGGTTCGATTTAAAACACAAATGCTACACTGATCGATGACGACCAAATCAGAGAATTTATTTTGGAAATAAAACTTGAATTGAACTTGTACTTTTTGTTAAAAATGTATTTAATCATTTTTCTGTAATACGTATAAAAGAAAAAGAAAAAAATACATTTTTTCTTAAGACAAATGATACACTCATCAATGGCAATCAATTCAAAGAATGTTTTTTGTTCATAATAATCTTAATTGAACAAATACTTTTTATTAAAAATGTATTTATTTATTTTTCTTTTATACGTATAAAAGAAAAATAACAAATTTCGTTTTCAACAAAAAGTACAAGTTCAATTCAAACTTTTGATTACAAAATAAATTCTCTGAGTTGGTTGCCATCGATCAGTGTAGCATTTATGTTTTAAATCGAACCATAACATACTAAATTTTCCATTTGAAATTTTTTTCGGTTTTGTTTTCCGTATCGCTATAACTGGCCCTTAACTTCTATTTATAACAACAAAAAAACAAATAATTCAATTCAAACAAAACCTAAAAAAAAAACATAAATAACACTCATTAGCAGTGTTACCCTTTGGCGACTTTAGTCGCATTTTTGCGACCTTTTTTTTGCTGTGCGACTATGCGACGACCTTTGTAAAAATGCGACTTTTCCTTGTGGCTAAACATTTACCATCTAACTTTCCAGCTTTCAATTTTTTTTATGTTCAACTTCAGCTTTTGCAAAAAAAATTTTAGATAAAAATCACAAATGATGACATTACGATGATAGAGAAGTCGAAAAAAGTGGGTTTGGAAATTCCGTCCGTCTATCTGTCTGTCTGTTTTCAAATTTGATATTTGGGATTTATTTGGCCGTAATTTGGAACATATTTTTAATTTTGTTTATCTTTTAGTAAGCAAAATTTTTTCGAAATTTTTCTTATAACGATACCTCTCACAGAACCGTTTTTTTTTTCTACCTAGGTTTTGTCGTAAACTATTCTTCCAATTTCAATTAAAATTTTAATGCAGGAAGCCATTAAAAATTTAATTTATATTGCATTTCAAAATTTTCAAAAACTTATTTTTTCGATTTGTAATAATTTTCTAAAAAATAATTTAGTTTTCAAAATATTTTAAAAAAGGGGTACATATTTTTTTAAAACAAGGTAAGATTGAAAATTTTCTTATAACGACATACTGAAAAAAGTTTTAAAATATTTTTTCGAAAAGTTTAAAAAAAATCATTTAAAAAAAAAAAACTGGTCGAACGATTTTCAACTTTTTTTTCCTAGATAGATATTTAGCAATGAAATATTATTGCATACCTAGTTTTTCAGAGAAAACTCTCAAACAAATTAAAGATTTTTCTAAATATTTTTTTTTTTTCAAATACATAGCCCTTTAGCAAATATCTATCATAAGAGCAAGTTCGTGCAACCCAGTCGTGCATTTTATTTTCTTGAATTGCGACTTTTTGTTCGAAAATGAGACTTTTTTCAAAAAATGTTCATTGGCGACTTTTTTTTGTAAAAGCGACTTTTTTCTGCGACTTTTTGAAAAATCCCAGAGGTAACCCTGCTCATTAGGGATTCCAAATACATAGGTAGGTACCTACATTTAATTTTTTGAGTTATTCTTGCTATAATTAGAAATATATAAGGTTATTATTTGACACACAATTTATTTAAAATATAACTGTCTATGTTAAGTTTATAAAAGTCTAGTAAATAAGTTTCGTTTGATAAAAATCAACTGCTAAATAACCTCTTCAATTTTCTAGCGGTCCAAATAGGTACAAACTATTTTAGATTCAATAAATAAATTCAATAAGAACAACAAACAAAACGTTATAATCAAGGACTATCTGTTAATATTTTCATAATAAAAGAAAGAGAAAACGAAATTCTCTTTTTCTTCTACCAAATTGCTGAGTTTTAGATCTGAATGGTGAAGTTGGTAGGTTTCTCAACGTACAGCATTCGCTCATAGATTTTGGGTTTGAAGATATTTAATGATGTTGCATACTTTTTTGAACTCTTTCATTGATAAAATCATTCTTAAACTGAAAAAGGGGCCATTTTGATCATTTTTGAAAAAGTGGGGGCCACGGGTCCCGAAGTACAAAAAGGGGCCATTTGGCCCCTAAAGGGGCCAAACGGCAACACTGGCGCCAGGCACTTCAATTTAAAAAACAACAAAAAATCTCCTCGGTGCTTACGATGCGAGGTCTAGTTCATATTAAGCCTCGACCTGACGCAGAAGCAGTGCACATCAAAACCATTGATGACTTGAACGGAATTGCCAAGCCACCCATGACAGCTGATTAGACCTCTATACTTTTCTATCTTTTTTTTCTATTTTTCAAAGCATTTAATTTGTTATCATTAATCTCTATTATACTTTCATTTTAATTTTTTAAATTAAAATTACTTATTATTTCTTCGTATACTTATCTATTTATTCAATTTTTTTCTTCTTCTTCTTCTCTTTACTAATTTAATTAATATCTCCGTTTGTTTAAATTTTTTTTTTTTTTCAAATGATTGAAGGTAGGTCCGTGCTCTAGAAGCTTGTTTCGCCGCTCATCCCCCTTGAAATGTGTTTATCAATTTTTTTGCTCTTATATGATGATAGCAGAAGTTGATGAATCTGTTAGAGATTTCACGGGTGGGGCTAGTGGTGTAATGCTTCGATGTATGATACGTATTTTGACAAATCAAAAGAGTGGCTTACACGTATGTCACTTAAACGTCCAAAGTTTATTACCCAAAATAGACGAGTTTAGGGACTTGTTTGAGGGATCAAAGGTCGATGTCATTTGTGTCACTGAGACTTGGCTCACTGAAAATGTGAATGATAGGATGTGTTGTTTGGCTGGGTATAAGCTTTTCCGTGCAGATAGACGTGATGGACGAAGAGGCGGTGGGGCCGCAATTTACATTCGCGAAGGCATCAAGTGTAAACTTTATCGTAGATCGGAAGTTGGAAGCTCTTTAGAATTCATTTTTGTTACCATCATGTCAGGCAGTGAAAGTAATAATCTCATCATCGGTTCAGTATATAGAGCCAATAGATATATAGATGCCAGCCCTTTGTTCACACTACTTGAAGAAAATATACTTTGTGCTTCTAAAATTATTATTTGTGGTGATTTTAATAGTAACCTTCTGCTAGAAAGCCATTTTGTTGATAGTATGAGAACATTCAATTTTTTCCCTGTTAACACTACCTGCGCCACTCATTTTGTAGGTGGATCAAGCACATTACTGGATGTATTTTTCGTAAACGATTCAAATAATGTTCTTCTTTATGACCAACTATCTGTGACGGGATTTTCAAAGCATGATTTAATATTTCTCACCTTTGATTATAATTTTGAATGTCCCAGTATTTCATTTGAGTTCAGAGATTTTAAATGCATTGACTATGAACGTCTAGAGCAAGATACTTGTAGTGTAAATTGGAACCTAATTTATAGCTTAACCTCCTCGACCGATCAAATAGATTTTCTTAACAATAACATCACTTCACTATTTAATGATCATATCCCTCTAAGGCGTAAAACTATCCAACCAGGTCAACATCCTTGGTTTACTAACGAAATTAGATGTCTTTTAGTTAAACGTGACCAAGCATATAAGCAATGGAGACGTTATAGGTTGAATGTCCACAATGAACTTTATCACAGGTTGCGGAATCAAGTTGTCAGTAAAATAAGGCGGCAAAAACACGCATTTATATCAATACTCTAAGTCCTTCAGTTAAAGGTCGACAATTGTGGAAGAACCTAAAGAAAATGGGGATTGGTAAACAAAACCATTCTTGTATCGAAAATATTAATGTTGAGGAACTAAACCGCAAGTTTGTTACCCTACCGTTTCCTTTTCCATCTAATACTATACCAAGCACTCATAATACCTCTCGTTCTTCTATGTATTTACTTGAAGATGCTTTTGAGTTCTCTTGTGTAGATACGAGTGACATAGTAGAGTGTATCTTGTCCATTAAATCAGACGCTGTTGGTATCGACGGAATACATCCTGTCTTTATCAAAGCCATCTTACCTGTGATTTTGCCTATTATTACACACATCTTCAACACTATAATAATGACTGGAATCTTTCCAAGCCAATGGGAATACGCTAAAATAATACCAATTCTTAAGAATCGAAAAGGTGATGATTTTACACCTATTTCCGTTCTTCCTTTTCTATCCAAGGTATTTGAAAGAGTTGTCCAAAAGCAAGTAGGAGTTCATCTTGCAATGCATAACATATTGTCCCCTGCCCAGTCTGGCTTCCGTCAGAAACACAGCTGCACCTCCGCCGTTATTAACATTGTTGACGATATGAGACAGGCTCTAGATGAAGATCATGTCACTTTTCTTGTTCTTCTCGATTTCTCCAAGGCTTTTGATACCATTGATCATTCCATACTTTTTCATAAACTTTCATACTTGTATAAGTTTTCAACTTCTGCTGTTAACTTAATGTCGTCATATCTTGAAAACAGAAAACAAGCGGTTGTGGCTGGCCCACAAATTTCCAACTTTCTGCCAACAGTAAGAGGAGTCCCCCAAGGATCTATATTAGGCCCCTTGCTTTTCTCCCTTTACATTAACGAACTCCCCTCAATTATTGCATCCTCTACTATTCAAATGTATGCCGACGATGTCCAATTATATAAAAGTTGTCCTCTTGGATTAATCGAAGACTGCGCTAATACAATCAACATTGATTTAGAAAAAATCTCGCAATGGTCAGTCAGAAATGGTTTGTTTTTAAACCCAGTAAAGTCAAAATGCATCGTTGTTAGTAAAAATAATTTGAGTCTTTCCTACTTTCCAACCATAAGCCTTAATAATTCCCAGATTGAATATGTTGAAACAGTCAGAAACTTAGGATTCTTATTTAATAGAAAATTAACATGGGAGAATCACATTAATGTGGCTGTAGGCAAAGTTTATGCAGTACTTCGTATGTTATGGCACTCACAATACTTCACCCCTTTAAAAATACGTTTAATTCTTGCCAAAACGCTGGTACTACCAATGTTAACTTTTGGTTGCGAAGTTTTCAATGACTGTGATGCGGTCAGCCGTAGAAATCTGAATGTTGCGTTCAACAACATCGCCCGCTACATATATGGCGTTAAAAGATATGATCATATCACTTATTTTTCAAGCCAAATCTTTAACATATCACTTGATCAATTTTTTCACTATAGAACGTTAATATTTCTATTTAATGTTATTCAAACACATCAACCTAGTTATCTGTTCGATAGGATAAGATTTAGTTCCTCAAACAGATCTCTTACACTCGTCCATCCACGTTATAACTGTTAAGTATCCAGGAGGCAGTTTTTCATCAATGCCATTCGCCTGTGGAACACTTTACCACGGCATGTAAGGGCTTTGAGGGGCGAAGCACAGTTTCGGAGGGATTTACTGACTTACTATCGGTCTTATTAAAACCGATTGTACAATTTGTAATAAATTATGTTTTGTGTGGAGAACAAACAAACAGAACAGAATGAGTGGGAAACTTTATTATTATTATTATTACAACAACTCCGTCGATGAATCGAACGGAGTAGACACACTTACAAGCACTGGCAACTTAGGCCTTCGGCTCAAGACAACACACAGTAATACGACAGAGAGAGACAGACAGAACAGTAGATAGAAGAACACACATTTATAAGGAAGGAGATTTATAAGGAAGAAGAATTAAAAACTAAGAGAAATACCTAAAAATTTATTGAAGTTTAACGTAATCACTCTTTTTTCTTTTAAACAAAAATAGTATTAAATTAAACATAGTCTACAATGTAGTCTTTCTTTATTTTTTCATATCAATTTTGAAGCTTAAAACTATATTATAAGATTTTGTATCTTACTGTTTAGGCAAAACGAAAAAAAATAAATAAAAATAATAAAATAGGGCCTATGTGGCCCAGGTTGGCGTTTTCTGGAAAAAGTCATAGTATGACACTTGCTTACATTTAATTCGAGATGGTTTTTTAGGCACCAAAGGGAAAATCTATCAAGGTTTTCTTGCAGATATCGGAAATCAGTGGTTGTTGATATGCTTTTAAATATTTTCATATCATCCGCATAAATTAAAAGATCATACTCCAGAATGTTTGCAACATCATTTATTGCTAAAATGAAAAGCATTGGGCCTAGATGACTGCCTTGTGGAACACCGGAGGATGCGCTGAAAGGAGAGGAAAGGGAGGATCTAAAACGGACAATGTAATTTCTATTAGATAAATAGGAGTCAATCCATGAAATGAAATGGGTGGGGGGGGGGGGAAACCGAGGTATTTTAATTTGTAGGAAATAATTTTATGAGATATTTTGTCGAACGCCTTGCTAAAGTCAGTGGATATGAAATCTACTTTATCCCCATTTTCCATGGTGCACAACGTCTGAGACACAAAATGCACAAGGTTTGTTGTAGTTGACCTTCCGGCTAAGAAACCATGTTGAGCGGGGGACAAAATAGGCTTACAATAAAAGGCGAGAACATCATAGAGAATACTTTCAAACATTTTAGGTATGCAAGAAAGCTTGGCTATTGGGCGATAGTTAGACACATTATTCTTTGGTCCTTTTTTATGGATAGGAACTATGAATGATACTTTCCAAGATTGTGGAAAGACACATTGAGAAATAGATAGTTTAAACAGAGAGATCAGTGGATGAATGAAACCACTTGAGCATTTTTTGAGGACCACTGCCGGAATGCCATCAGGTCCTGTAGAGTAGTCCTCTTTCAGTTTATCAATTTTATCATTAACCATGCTTGGGAAAATATTAAGAGATGAGAAAGAAGTTTGTGAAGAATGTTTTAGATACTCGAAATATTGTGCATCAGGCTCAGTTACACAATCCGAAAAAGATTGTTTGAAATAATTTGCAAAGAAATTTGCTATAGTTGCAGGGTCCGATGAAGAGTCATTCAAGTAGATGAATGAAGGAGGGTAACCATCAGATTTTCTTTTTACATTTATAAATTCATAGAAACGTTTAGGATTGGAAGTTATAGAGGATTGCATACATAAAATGTATTCATTATAGAGTTGTTCGGAGAGAACGGAGAATTGTCTAAAAGCATTTGAGAAGATTAGGTAATCGTAATCAGATTTAGATTTCAAGTATTTTTTCCATAAATTGTTCCTTACATTGCGAAGATACCGAAGTTCTCTATTGTACCATGGTGGGGAAGAAGAATAGTTTCTACGAGGCTGAAAAGGGACAGATTGAGAGAAACAATGGAAGATTTTAGAATAAAAGGTTGAAAGCTCATCTTCGATCGATCTATGAGAAATATTTAAGTCGATTTTACTAAGAAGCGTATTAAGATTCTGAAAATCGGCCTTACGAAAGTTAAAACTATATTCAGGATCTATATTATAAAAGGAGGCGTCATAAGAGAAAGAAGTTAACAAGGGTGGATGAAACTGATCGAGGGTAGATAATAATTGATCACTCACAGTCACCACGGAGTTGGCAGGGTCAGATGTGAAAATGAGGTCAAGTTGCCTATTCAGATAGTTTGTGACCCCACTCACTTGAAAAAGACAGGAGTTTTGAACGCAGTCAGTGAACAAGGTTTCTTTTTCAGATTTGACATTTACTGGCGAAAAGTAAGTTGCATCATCAGATTGGCACCATTGAATGTTAGGAAGGTTGAAATCTCCCAAACACAAAATATCATCATTCATATCAGCGGCTTCAAAAAGCAGATCAATTGCATCAACGGCGAGTTGGTAAGAACTAGTTGGTTGTGCGGGGCGAATGTAGCAACACATTATGTATATATTTCGATTATCTAACTTTATTTTGATAGAGATAAACTCGAAAAGGGTTGTATTAGAAGACTTAAAAAGGGAAGCGTCCAGATTATTATTAACTGCAATTAAAACTCCACGTCCGGAGAAATCGCTATCCTTATGTGACCCATCGCAACGAAAAGTAACGTAGTCAGAGGTAAATAATTCACTGCTAAGAAAATCGGGAGTAAGATTTGTTTCTGTCAATGCAAAAATGTCGTAGGGATGTTTTTGAGAGTTGGAAAAGACAGTTGACGTTTTAGTGCGAAGCCCTCTTACGTTTTGGTAGTAGATCGTTAGACACGTTGGATGGGTTTTAAGAGAATTAGAAGTAGAGCATTCTATGTTAAAGATAATTATTATTGGCTTGTCGATTACGTTGGCGGTATGCGGTACTCCTTGAATTAATGTAAGAAGAGTAGGTAGCCAGGTCATCCGAGACCATTTGATCGGTAACGTTATAAGCTTCGTGAAAGGAATAGTACATTTTACGAAGGCTAGAGGTGTTGGTAGGGAGATCTTCCTGTTGGATAGAAAGCAAGAGATTGGTTTTAGTTTTACCAAATATGCAGACAAAATTGGGCTTATCATGTAAATAAGCAAGGTATAGTCTGACATTATCGTAGATTCGGGGATCTCTCAATCTAGACATTGTGTATCGAGATTCAGCGGAAACGGAAGTTTGCATGGCCATTTTAACATTAAGAGGGAAAAGAGGGTCGATAAATTAAACCATATTCATCGAACTATTTCTTAGAGACGAAGTATGACGAGAGAATAACCATTTATAGGACCACGGTATAGAGATTTTAAAAGTTCCAGGCTCTTGGCGGTTACAATTAATTGGGTTGAATTTATAATTTATATGAAAGAAACGTTGAATCCAATGTTCATTTGCATGTAGAGGTGCACCCTTGATTATAAAGTTAGAAGAACCAGAGTTTCTCAGTTGATTAGACTTGATTTTTGTCAGGCGATTTCTCCATTCGGTGGGAGTCCAAGCTACGTTGAATTTGATAATGTTGGTGGAGGATTGAGATGTCGGTGCTTGGGTTGGGTGTGCAGTACTGGTTGGTGTCTGTGCTGGGAGAGTATGTGGAGATGAAGAATGACAGCTATCACTTAAGTGATCGTCAGATGTGTCTAGGTTCTGAAGTTCCAAAAGTAAGGATTTGTCGTTGCTGTTAAGATGTTGAGGTTGAAGTAAGCAATTTTGAATAGATGACGTGCGTTTCATTTCTTCGGATACATCAGAGATAGCAATACGAGTGGCAGTGGATTCTTTTATCAAAACGTCAGCAAGCGCTAATGAATCACCGATGATTTTATCATAAGTGGCTGTGTAGTCAATGCCAACCGATTTTATTACATCTGTTTGTTTCTTTACAGAGACTTCAATTGATTCCAACCTTTCCTTTAACGAAGTTATTGATTGGATGCAAGTTAATAATTCATTTTTGGGATTTATTCGCTCATTGTTACATTTAAGTGCAAGTAGTATATGTGAGGTTGTCAATGTTTTGCATTCTCCACAGTAGAAATTAAAATGGAGTAAATATTCTGGCAGATAGGCCTTGGCACGTTTGCTTAGGCCAATACATAAAGGGTGGAAAAATTTACCACAGATACCCTTACAATTTACCCAATCATTTATTTTATCATTGACAGCACAATCAATGTAACCGCAGTGTAATTCCTTATTCATTTTATGTTTTGTCGTTGTGAGTATTTTCCACGTCAGAAGTTGTTGTTGTTAAATGTAGGCGAAATGAGTAGAAAACAACAATAATGTATGTTAGAATGTAGTATTATTCAAGCTAGTGAGTGCCTGAGTGGCAGAACATATGCTAATATTGTACTCACCGGGGCGGGATGAGCCAAAGCGAATTTATATTAGGGGTATTCACGATCTGGTGTAACTTGTCTTGCATCATTGTAAAAGTGGAGAAGTGCTACGTTTTCTTGCAATACAACAACAAATATACTGGATGTCATTTTGTTACACTTTTGCACTTTATCTATACCTCAACCCCATTGCAACAGGAAAATACAAGGGTGCAAAATTTGTGCTTTTGATTTTGACATTTGTGTCAACCTGATTTTGACATTTGTGTGAGTTTTGCTACAGATTGGAAGAAGTGAGTTCACGATCTACAAGAAATACAAACAATTTCGCACTTTTACAATACTTGGTTGCACCAGATCGTGAATACCCCTATTATTTTTTTTTTTTTTTCGTGTAGTGTAGGGTTTCAGATCAGTAGATGCTAGGCACGATGGAGTCACGACGAGCACATCAAAATTGGAAAAAAAAAGTATCAGTCATGATGACGACGGCCTATCCAACGACTCTCTTCAACGTTCGAACACGGGGTGCAGCGCACAAAGTAGGCACAAGGAGAAAAAATTTTTTTTTTTTTTTTTTTAATTTGTAGAATCACAGGTTTTGCTTCATAAGCAGAACATATACAAATAAAAAAGTGCACTCACCGGGGTAGACGAGGCAAAAGCAATGAATGATTTGCAGTTTTTGATGAGAAGAAGTGAGACGAACGAGAGTTTTTCGTTTATAAGTAACACTCAACACTTTTTTTTTTGTGTTATTGTAGGCACAATTGAGGAATATAAAATTCTTATTTTGCAGATTTAGTTAATAGATTAGATAAAAACCACTCGAACTAATAATACAATGTATGTAAATTTGTCTGTTTTATTATATGGCGAAATTTTAGAAACAGACAGACAACTTTTTTTAGGAAATTTAATGAAAAATCGCAGAGGCAAAATTTCAGCGGGCAGAATAGATAATACCAGGGCTGAGAGTTTGTTTAATAGAATACGATGGTTAACTCGATCAAAGGCTTTATCGAAATCTGTAAATATTATATCAGTTTGACAATTTGATTCAAAATTATTAATAATATGATTAGTTAATAACGAAAGATTTGTGGATGTAGATCTTCCAGAAATGAAGCCGTGTTGGAAATCTGATACAAAATCTCTCAATTGAAAAGTAAATTTTTCACAGACAATTTTCTCAAATAATTTAGGCATAGCAGATATTTTGCAATTTGGTCTATAATAAGTCATTTCTTGTTTGGAACCAGATTTAAAAATTGGTGTTATATAGGACTGTTTCCAACAATCTAAAATTCACCTTTTGACAGCGATATATTGAAAATAATCAACAATGGAAATGCTAAAGATGAAGCACAATTTCGCAATAAAATTTGCGGGATGCCATCAGGACCTGCTGTTTTGTTTGTGTCTAAGCTCAATAAAGCTGACTTAACTTCCGAAAATGATACGGCCAAAGACCCTATATTAGCAACAGAAGGCACTTTAGGCCTATTGACATAAGTAGGATTGTAAGTAGAGTATACAGACTGAAAATATACAGCAAAGAGATTACAAATTTCTTGAAGATCACTCGTGGATTGGTTCAGGTACTTCATACAGCTTGGGTACCCATTGTTTTTACGCTTTGAGTTTATATACTTCCAGAAATTATCGCTATTGTCTTTAATATTTGATTAAATGGAGAACAAATAATCACGATATAGAAATTTATTAAAAGTATCAATTTCTTTTTGAATGCTCAAATCAAAGAAACAATTAATTGATCAATATCATAATTATTAGTTACACTATTTGAGTTGAGTTTGATTTCCTTACAAGACAAGCACGAGCGAATGGCGATGAGAACACCACCCCCTCTATCCATACCAGTAGTTAAGTAAGATCTGTCTTTTCTAAAAACAGTATAATCTGAATTAAATAATTCTGATGTTAGTTGATTTTCAGTTAACCAAGTTTCTGTTAGCAAAATAATATCATATGAAGAAGATGAAAAAGCTAGATATAAAAAGTCTAACTTAGATCTTATACCTCCTACATTTTGATAATAAAACGATAAATTACTTGAAGAAACCGAACTGTTGAGTTTATTTAAAGTTGAAGTGAGATGATTAGAGGATCCAGAAGTTTCATTTTGATCATAATTTGTTACATCAAATTCTCGGATTGATTGACGACGTCGTTTTTTGGATGATTACTGAATTTTTTCACCTTAACAAACATTGGCCAAATTGAAGAGTCACTCATGAGATTGTTAAAACTAGCAGCAGGAACACTCAGTTTAAAATTCACATAAGAAACGTTAGTTAAAGATAAACCTTTTTTAATTAATTTGAAGCATTTAAAATATTGTTTAGGAATATTAGATTGAGCAGATATGTGATCAATTAGATCTTCCGGTTGAGTATTTACATTAAATTTCGAGATGTGTAACCAAACATAAGAGATCAAATTATTTAAATAACTTAATCCGCTCCCCATTAAGCAATCGTTTCTATGGTTAATAATTTGCTTCTTTCTCCTCATATTTTGGCTTTCATTATTTATGTTGATGTTTTCATTATTCATATTATGCAACCCACTAAGCGGTGGAGGAGGGGGAGAGTTTGGTTCAATAGAATTTCCAGAAACAATAACAGCAGAACAAGTTGAATGACCATCAGCAGCATCGGCGACGGTGACGATCTCATCAATTTTATTTGTTAAAGCTTCGCCTGAACTATCCAGTGGTCGGTGAGGAGTATAGTAAAGTACAGAGGAATTTCCAACAACAATATTACCACCAACAACACCAGGAGCATCAGCAGGGCATAGTGAGACAATGTCAGCAGCATTCCGTGGGAGACATTCGGCAGCGTCATCAGTAGCAGCAACAACATCAGCATCACCATCAGGAATAGAAGTCAAAGCAGCAACGAGATCCAAATCAGCAACCTCTTTAACACCAACAACATCCAGCTCTATATTATGGTTTTCTATTTCGCTGTTCATTTTATCGTCACTGAGCTTATGCTTTGCAATAAGTGCAGGAGATGAGACGTGAGCAGCTGAGGAGGTTGAAGAAACCGGTTTTTTATTTCCAAAAGCACTCTTATTCTTATGCACACTAGTGGACAGTAGACGGGAGTTATGCATCAGAGCAGGTGATTTAGTTATGGATGAGAGAGATAATCTTCTTATGCGCGAGGCAATCGGAAGGGCAGGGGAGGGGGACACTTTGAACTTAGGTCGTTATAAACAGAACACGATGACGAACATGGGGTAAATTCGACTCAAAAGTGTGAAAAAAATGAGTTAATGAGTTAAGTCAAGTCACATATATAATGTTGTAACTCATTTCAATAGAAAGCTTTTGATTAGTTAGACAAAAAAAAGTTTGTCTGGCAGCATTTTGGTGTGACGAACATGGGGTAAATTCGACACAAAGTATGACAAAATTTCAAAAATTAACTTATTTGGGTACTTTTGTAACAGAACGAATAGGTTGTGTTAAAACAAGAAACAAATCCTAAGAGAGGGGGCTATTCCCCTCCGTTTAAACGGGAGGGGCAATTTTCTGGAAAAATGACTTATATTCGAAAAAAAATATTTAAAAATAACTGCACCTCCTATACTGCCATAATATACGTTTTTGTAAAGCCAAAAATCTTTTCTTTAATTGTATTTTCAAATAAAGTTATTCTAGTACATCGTTTTAGAAAAAATAATTTTCAAACTCAAAACTTTGAAAAACAAAAATTTCAAACAATTTTTTTTCAAAATTATACGTAATTAAATATTAATTTTTTTTTCAAAATTTTATGCTCTTATTAGTTCTTAGTAAACACTGAAAACCGTATGGCTCTAGAACTCTTTGTTGCTAAGCTATTCAAAAATAACCGAACTTAAAATGATCACCTGTGCAATCCGTGTGATGATTGTTAGGCTAGATTTTCTTGTTATTGTGAAGTAGTAGGTTCGGTTATTTTTAAATAGCTTAGCAACAAAAAGTCCTAGAGCCATACGGTTTTCAGTGTTTTACTAAGAACTAATAAGAGCATACAATTTTGAAAAAAAAATTAATATTTAATTACGCATAATTTTGAAAAAAAAAATTGTTTGAAATTTTTATTTTTCAAAGTTTTGAGTTTGAAAATTAATTTTTTTAAAACGATGTACTAGAATAACTTTATTTGAAAATACAATTAAAGAAAAGATTTTTGGCTTTACAAAAACGTATATTATGGCATTATAGGAGGTGCGGTTATTTTTAAATATTTTTTTTCGAATATAAGTCATTTTTCCAGAAAATTGCCCCTCCCATTTAAACGGAGGGGAATAGCCCCCCCTCTCTTAGGATTTTTTTCTTGTTTTAACACAACCTATTCGTTCTGTTACAAAAGTACCCAAATAAGTTAATTTTTGAAATTTTGTCATACTTTGTGTCGAATTTACCCCATGTTCGTCACACCAAAATGCTGCCAGACAAACTTTTTTTTGTCTAACTAATCAAAAGCTTTCAATTGAAATGAGTTACAACATTATATATGTGACTTGACTTAACTCATTTTTGTCACACTTTTGTGTCGAATTTACCCCATGTTCGTCACACCAAAAAACTGCCAGACAAACTTTTTCTTGTCTAACTCCCTCAACGCTTTCTATTGATATGCCTTACAACATTATATAAATGACTTGATTCATTATGTCGTTGGCTCTTAGACTAAACCTTTTGTTTTGATTTGCTTCTAGTTGACAAACCCACTACACTATTCAAATCATTGTTGTTTGTGCACAAATAGGGAAAATCATTTTTAAGGCGATTAAGATTTGCAAGCACACCATGAACTAAATTATCAATATTTGTAATATAGTTATTTAGCACGTTAGTGAGACATTTCTCGCATTTAATAAAGAAGTTTTTTTTAAATTTAATAAGGTTATAATCTCCTTTTTTGATTTTTGAACATTTAAAATGAAATAAAGAGTTGCAGATACCGCACGAAAAATAATCGGTGGGCTCTACTTTTTTGCATAAAGCACAAATAGGCATAATGAGAAAAAAGCAGAAAGAGCGACTGGTGCGTACGAGAACTGAATAGGTTGCGGCAGTACGAAAAAATACTGTATATTCGACAATTTGTTCATCCGAGTGTGCACTTATAACTCAGCAAATTTGTAATTCAATTCGAAGGTTTGAATGTAGTTTTTCTTCTTAGATGTGAATTTGTTTGTATTTTTAATTCATTTTCTTACAATCTATATACATATACAAAAATGGATGTGTGTATGTATGTATGTATGTATGTATGTTGCGTATGGACTCCTAAACCACCCAATGGATCTTTATGAAATTTTCAGGGTAAATATAATTTAGTCCAGGGATGGTTCCTGTGAAGGTTTCGTGCCTATCGGGTGGAAGGAAAAAAAAATGCAGGCTTTTAACAATTTTGGTTAGATTTTTTTTGGTTTTTTCATAAATTTTTAAGCGGTTTCAAACATCAGGAAAAATACCGGAATGGCCGGGTGGAAGACAGAAAAATGCAGGCTTTTGACAAAGTTTTTTTTTTTCACCTGATGTTTCATTCACCTCTAACTTCCTAGTTAAAGAATGAACACTATTATTCAGCTTCTTTATTATTAAACTAGCGGTACCCGGCGCGCTTTGCTACGCCCAAAAAAAACACTTATGTGTATTTAATGTGAAATTAAATTTATTTATATATTTTATCTCAATGCTAGCGGATAAGCAATATTTTTGGTCGTTTCGGTTGGTGTATAAATATACAAATATTTTGGCATACACACAAAGTGCAGTTAATTTGATTGTAAAACTGAACATGATAACATTGATAAATTGTGGCTTGAATATTTTGCTGCATTTGACAAAAATTTGGGAAAAGAATGAACGAAAACAAAATGTCATTTGTTGTGCAATTCAACTCCTTTTCCGATGTTCAAAAGTTGTTTGGAAAATGTTTGGGTGGACGATTCTTGCACCAAATGGACACGCACGTTCGTTGAGAGTTTGATTTTTTCGACTCAGTTCCATAAATATGATGCTTTAATTCAACGAAAGGAAAACATTTTTATAAAAAAGTTGAAAAAAAAACTTTGCCAAAAGCCCGCATTTTTCTGTCTTCCACCCGGGCATTCCGCTTAAAAATTTATGAAAAAAACCAAAAAAGAATTTAAGAAAAAAACTGAACCAAAATTGTTAAAAGCATGCATTTTTTTTCCTTCCACCCGATCGGCACGAAACCTTCACAGGAACCATCCCTATACTAAACTATATTTACCCCGAAAATTTCATAAAGATCCATTGGGTGGTTAAGGAGTCCATACGCAACATACATACATACACACATCCATTTTTATATATACATATATAGAAAGATTATAAAAAAATTGAACCAACAGTTGTTAAAAGGCTGCATTTTTTTTTTGTCCTTCACTCGATCGGGCATCCGGAATTTTCGCTGATGTTTCAAACAGCTAAAAATTTTATGAAAAAAATCAAAAATTAAAAAAAAAGAAAATCATCCAAAAAATGTTAAAAGTCTGCATTTTAGTTTTGTCTTCCACCCGATCGGAAATTGCGGAGTTTTCGCTGATGTTTCAAACCGCTAAAAAATTTATGAAAAAACCAAAAAAAAAAAAAAATTACCAAAAAATGTTAAAAGCCTGCATTTTATTTTTGTATTCTACCCGATCGGAACCAAACCTTCACAGAAACCATCCCTGGACTTAACTATATTTACCCTGAAAATTTCATAAAGGTCCATTGGGCCGTTTAAGAGTCGATAGACCACATACAAACATACATACATACAAACATACACACATCCATTTTTATATATATATGTATGTAGATAATAGCGGTAACCGGCGCGCGTTGCTACGCTAAAAAAAAACACTTATTTAATGTGAAATTAAATTTATTTATTTAGGTATTTCATATCAATGCTAGCGGATAAACAATACTTTTGGTTAAAGCCTGCATTTTTGTTTTGTCTTCGACCCGATCAGCCATTACGGAATTTTCGCTGATGTTTCAAACCGCTAAAATATTTATGAAAAAACCAAAAAAAAAAAAAAAATTACTAAAAAATGTTAAAAGCCTGCATTTTATTTTTGTCTTCCACCCGATCAGAACCAAACCTTCACAGGAACCATTTCTGGACTTAACTATATTTACCCTGAAAATTTCATAAAGTTCCATTGGGCGGTTTAAGAGTCCATAGACAACATACAAACATACAAACATACAAACATACAAACATACAAACATACAAACATACAAACATACAAACATACAAACATACAAACATACAAACATACAAACATACAAACATACAAACATACAAACATACAAACATACAAACATACAAACATACACACATCCATTTTTATATATATAGATTGTCATATAATTTTAAGTTTAAATGAATGAATAAAAATACAATACAATGCAATACTTTTTTATTAAAATGTTTTCCTTTCGTTGAATAAAAGCATCATATTTATGGAACTAAGTTGCAAAAATCAAACTCTCAACGAACGTGCGTGTGTATTTGGTGCAAGAATCATCCACCCAAACATTTCCCAAACAACTTTTAAACATCGGAAACGGAATTGATCGCACAACAAATAAAATTTTTGTCAAATGCAGCCAAATACTCAAGCCGTTGTGGACAAAGTTTTCCCGAATTTAACCAGTAACTGCAAAAATCCAGATTGGTTGTGCGAACGTGCAATATTAGCGCCCAAGAGTGATGAAGATGTCAAAAGATTGAATGAACAGATTCAGTTGAAATTGCACGGCGAGCCAGTCAAATACAAATCAATTGACACAGTGATGGAAGAAGACCAAGCAGTTAACTATCCAACCAAATTTTTTAATTAGATGGAGCCACGAGGAATGCCACCACATATAGTAACACTAAAAGTGGGATCACCGGTGATGCTCATTCGAAACTTAAACGCGCCATAACTGTGCAACGGAACCAGACTGACGGTCAACAAATTTACACCAAATTTGATCGAGGCAACAATCATCGCTGGCAAATTCAAAGGGAAAGACTTTCTGATTCCACGCATACCAATGATTACCAACGATTTGCCATTTGACTTCAAGCGGCTTCAGTTCCTTTTACGTCTTGCCTTTGCGATGACCATCAAGAAAGCACAATGGCAATCGTTGCTTATTGCTGGTTTACATTTGGAAAATTCATGTTTTTCGCATGGCCAATTGTATGTTGCTTGCTCTGGAGTTGGCAATCCAAAAAAAATTTATACTTATACACCAACCAAAACGACCAAAAATATTTTTTATCCGCTAGCTTTGAGATAAAATAAAATTTAATTTCACATTAAATACATAAGTGTTTTTCTTGGGCGTAGCAACGCTCGCCGGGTACCGCTAGTTCTTTTATAAAATTTGTTTTATTGAAAATGTATTGAGAAATTTTTTTCTGTGTAAATTTTGATTAAGTAAATTGCAATATTTTTGTTTTGAAAAAAGCTTTTTAAATTTTGTTTTCTAATACCTGTTTTCTCACAAATTAAGATTTATTGAAGAATTCAATTAGTAGAAATTTGTGAAGTAATTTCATATTATGTAATTATTTCTTTATTTTTTTTTAATTTGTTCTGTAGAGATCAGCATTTCAAACTTAGATTTTACATAGGCTTAGATTTATATTTGAATAATAAATTGATGTAAACAACATCACCATATTATCCGATAAAATGTTTTTCTTAAAAAAAGGCAAGATATTCTGTAGGTCAGCACATTTATATAAATTCGATAAACCTTATCAGCTGAAAAAGTTGTCGTTTGTTTATTCATCATTTTGCGTTTTTTTATGACTCGATTGGGGGGGGGGGGGGAGTTTGGGTCTTTGTTATGTGACAAATGTTGATGTGTCATTGTATTTAACCGCAAACAACGACGATCTAAATAAGATGTAAACACTAAACAGTCCAAGGGGTTACGTTGATAATCAAATTATTTAGTGCTTATTGAGATGCGGTTACAAATACTTCTAGTTTTGGGACTCAAAGTGTATTTTTTCATTCCGACAAATGCTTGGTCTATTTTCGGTTCAACTATACAAGAATTAAGTGATGAAAATGAAATGTTATCAAATTATATTGATACTGAGGGTGATATCGACCCAAGTGTGAAGGAAGACGAATACTTAACTACTGTAAGTGGACAATGTTTGGAGGTCAACGTTGAAATAAAATTAAAAAAAAAAAAAAATTGAACAGACCCAACTGATCACAAAGTATGGATATCCAGTGGACACACATCATGTTACAACCGAAGATGGTTATATATTAGAAGTTCATCGGATTCCAAAACCTGGAGCGATTCCAGTTTTAATGGTGCATGGACTTTTAGACTCATCCTGTACGTGGGTAATGATGGGCCCGAATAAGGGGTTTGGTAAGTTTCAGTTCGTCTAAGACTTATATGTATAAGATTAGACGAAGGACATGTAAAATATATATCTATGTGTGCTCTAATGATTAAAACATAATATCTACACACACAAATTAACAAAACAATACGGGCCCTATTCATTATATGTAAATATATATATGTAGATGTTTACTAAAGTTTTGACTTATTAATCTACATGTTAAGCTAACTTCTGGAGATAAACACAGCTATTCGTAATACATTTTCTACCTGTGTTTATCTACCTACTACAACAAATCTTCAAATTATATGACATCACAAAATGTCAGGCAGACATTTTAGACAAAAACGGTTATTTTCTATTTTTGTCCGAACGAAAGTGTGTGCCAAAATGTAAAATTCACATTTGAAATAGGTTTTAATTTTGATTTAAATAAAGAATAGTTAATTTAATTTAAAAAGAATAAGGGAAACAATAAACGCGAAAGGCATACAAACTGGTCGCACCCAGAAAAAGAAATTCTGGAGGACACACATCAAAATTAAAGATGATTAAAAACCGAAAGCAACATGAAGTTCCTGACTTGTGGATCGGAATTTTACAAAGTTGGGGACCTGAAATGACACTTTTCTTGAAATTACAGAAATAACCCTAAAAAAGTTTTTTTTTTAAACTTTTCAAAAAAATATTTGATAATTTTTTTGAGTAGGTGTCGTGGCTACGACCAAAATGTTCCCACTGAGTAGAATATTTTGCAATACAAAATAAAACAGCAGTTCAGGATAATTCACTTTTGTTATTTTATTAGAACTTTAAGCTTATTAAGGTACAAAGAAAAGAGGCAACGCTATCTGTCCTCGAGGTCGGAACATTCTCGGCGTAGGAACCATTTCCTGTGTTGATGACATACCGCCCCCGTGAAAGGCCTCCGATGATCCACCACTTTCGACATCGAGTACTGCCAGCTTGGATACTGGCCTGCGTAGTTTACCTCCACTTGTCAGAATATCTGCGACTCGTATGTGGCCATCTTTTCCTGGGTAGGTTTCATGTATAATACCTCTGCGCCATCGACTTCGAGGGAGCTCCACCTCGCAAATCGACCAAATCCCCAAGCTTGATTTCTGGCTCGCGTCGGAACCATTTGGTTTGACGTGTCATTGTTGGAAAATATTCGGACATCCAACGTTTCCAGAAACGATTCTTGAGTTGCGGAGGTATTTGACATTGCTTGACGTTTCTCATCTGAAGGAGTCTGAGTAGAGTTCGTTGTTCCTAATAAAAATGGTTTGGTGTGAGCGGGTCCTCCTCTTCTGATGTTACTGGTAAATGCGTCAGTATTCTGGAATTAACTATATTTTCGGCCTCAATGAGTAAACTTTTTAGTGTCTCTGGTCGAGGTGCTTGTTGTTTCATTGTTTGTGCCAGCACCCTCTTTACAGACTGGACTAGTCGCTCCCAGCATCCACAGGCATTTGAATTTCAAAGACAGTTGAATAGCCACTCTATACCCCTCGTTGACAACTCGGCTCCAATGGTATCTGAGTCAAAAAAATTCTGGTTCTTCTGCAACTCTCAGCAAGCACCCACGAAATTAGTGCCATTGTCACTTCGGATTCGAAATGGAACCCCCGGCGATTGATTAAATTCCTGATGCAGATCAAGCACGCGTCGGTGGAAAGATCCGTTGCAAGTTCGATATGGACAGCGCGCACTGTTAGGCAAGTGAAGAGCGCGGCCCATCTCTTGACACGACTTCTACCGATTGTCACTTCCATTGGCCCGAAATAATCAAGCCCGACGTAGCTAAAAGGCCTGACAAAGGGTGTCAACCGATCACTAAGTAGCTGTCCCATCAATGGCTGCCTTGGCATAGCTTTTTTAATTTTACAAATTTGACATTCGGTCATCACTTTATTGACCAAACTGCGGAGACGAGGTACTCAAACGCGTTGACGTATCTCATTGATTATAACTTCTTGATTTTGATGATGTAAGTCCTTGTGATACCTGGCTACAATAAGATACATTAGTCGATGATCTCGTGGCATTATTATTGGACAGCGTGTGTATTCGGGAAGGCACATGGCGTAGTTTATTCTGCCTCCTAGCCGCAGTGTTGAAGTTTCATCTAGGAGTGGGGTTAGTTGGAAGATTGAACTAGACCTACTCACTTGGTGTTCATTTGCAAGTTCGTAAATCTCATCTGCATACACTTCCTTTTGAACGCTTCGGCACAAAATTCGTTCAGCCTTAAACAGTTCTTCCGCTCTCAGTTCCCTAGTGGATTGTTGTTCGTTTCGCTTTAAATGAGTGGGGTTAGCCATGTATCTTACGATCCATCCGACAGTCCGCTTAAGTCGCAGGAAATCCGAGAAACGTTCCAGCTGAATTATTTCCTTTGTTTTTCTGACATGTATTGTAGAACTCGGAAACTTGGATGAATTTCATCCGATCCGTCCTCTACCTTCGTGTTATTCGCATAAGTAATGGGACGAAACGTATCCAGATTCCTTAAAAATTCAGGTCCCCTGATCCATCGAGGGTCTGGTTGAAATTTTGGTGGGTATTTAGTTCGCGTAGCCTCATCAGCCACATTTTGACTTGTTGGTATCCAATGCCAGTCTTCCTTCTCAGTGGAGTCTAAAATCTCAGCTATACGATGAGCAACGAAGGGTTTGTACATTCTTGACTCAGATTGGATCAAATTTGCGACGGTTGTCGAGTCAGTCGACAAAAAACACCCGTCAGTAACCGAATGGCCGGCTAGTATGGAATCCTTCAACCTTGTTCCAAGTAACGCTGCAGTCAATTCAAGGCGAGGAACGAACAGTAACTTTTTTGGAGCACACTTAGCTTTACCTGCCGCAAATGAAACCGGAATGTTAGTAGCATCAACCAAACGCCAGTACGCAACAGCAGCGTAAGCCACCTCGCTTGCATCGACAAACAGGTGCAAGGTGCAACTCTAACCTCCTGATGGAGCTTTGTAACATAATTGGTGAGTAATTACGGGGAACTCGCAAGCGCTCAATATTTTGTAGCTCTTCGTTCCATTGTTTCCATCTAATGAATATCGAATCTGGCAGACACTCATCCCATAACGTCCCTTCTCTCCATAAGTCCTGTATAATAACCTTGGAGTATATTACAAAATTTGCCAAGAATCCAAATGGATCGAACACTGACATCACGATACTGAGGACCTCTCTCTTTGTGGGTTTACGTATTAATGCCTGTAAATCTGGGGCGATGCGATGACGTCGAACCTTAAAGACAAATTCGTCGCATGAGGTCTCTCAGTACATACCCAAATTTTTTTCCGCTGTCAGCTTTTATGCTTTATCCAGTTCATGGTAACTTTCTTGGGTGTTTTTCTCGTCCTTGTTTAGTTCTCGTTCTACTTATTTTGAATGCGTTGTGAAACCTCGTAGTTCAAATCCAGCATGACGATGAATTTCTCTAACTGCTTGGCTCACAACAACAGCTGTCTTTTCATCCTCAAAACTGGCGACGAAATCATCAACATAATGTTGGTCAATGATGTACTTAACTGCAACTGGATTGGTTTCTTCAAACTTCACAGCGTTCTGATTTTTTACGAACTGAGCACTGCATGGTCAACATGATGCACCAAATGTCATAGACTGCATGACATAGGTCTCGACTGACTTAGATGAATCTCCATGCCTCAATAGGAAGCGTTGAGCATTTTGGTCTTCTTTCCGAATTCGTATCTGGCTGAACATCTCTTTAATGTCTCCGCAAACATCTCCCGCACCTTCTCGAAATTTAAATAAAACGACGGGCAATGGTTGGTTCAAATCTGGGCCCTTTAACAAAACAGTATTGAGCGATGTTCCTTGCACGGTAGCAGCTGCGTCGAACACAATCCGCAATTAATCTGGTTTGTGAGGATTTCTCACTCCAAAATGAGGTAAGTACCATGTCCTTGCTCCAATTCTATTCAATTCCTCTGGTTCCATCTTTCTTGCATAGCATTTCTCCACATAACTCATTATGTTCCGTTCATATTCTTCAGCGAATTTCTCATCAATCTTCATTTTTCGTTCAATGCCTTCAAGTCGTCGGAGTGCCATTGAATAACTGCTTGGCATGATCGTCACATCACTTTTCCACAATAATCCAGTTTCAAACTGATTGGGCGCGATATGACATGTAGTGGAGTTGAGTATGTTACGGGCTCATAAGATGTCAGCTGACTCAACTAAGTTTTCGGGTCGTTTTGTGCCATAGTCATCTATCTTGAAGTGGTTTTCGATGAGATCATGTAACATCTGAAGATTGTCATGAGCTATATGTAACAAGGCTCTTCCATCTACAGAGTCCCTCTCTGTCGGTCCATAGATGATCCATCCATCCTCGTCTTGACAGACACCGGTCCCTTCTGTCGAATGACTGTTCTTTGTGGTGCTCCCAGATAACAATTGTTAATACCGATAAGTACTCTTGGTGTGACTGTGACATAATCAAACACTGGCAAGTTCCGAAGATGTTTGAATTTGGTTTGTAGTGCTTTGAGTTGGAGCGTTTGAGTTGGCAAAGATAACTTCTTAAATGTCCTGGCCTGCTTTAACCGATATCTATGGTTCTTATTGTTCCAAGCACTAATTTTGACATCGACTAGGAAGGATCGCCCTCGTGTTGTTTGATCTCCAATCCAATGAAGTGTTAATGAGTCCTCGGTCCCATAGCTCCCAACTCCGCTGCCAAGTCTTCGTCCAACAAAGTCACTGACGATCCTTCTTCCAACAAGGCGTATGTCTCAACTTCACCATTAGGACCATGAACTCTTATTGGAACGATTTTGAAAAGACTTGCCGATTCATTGGTCTTGCAGCAACTAACAAACTCTGCAACCTCTTCGATTGATCATACAGAAGTCTTTGAATTTCCATTAGTCGATCGCTTGTCCCCATTTTTTGACTCATCCATTTTCGATCCGTTGTGCAGCATGCGATGATGTAAACATTGACAATCATTTAATTCGCACTTCTTTCTGCTTCGACATTGAAATGTCGTGTGTCCAGGTCGTAGACATGAGAAACATAATCTGTGCTCCTTAGCGAAATCCCATATCAACTGCTTAGACAAACTCGAAAATGAAGGATATTCCACCAAACGATAACCGTCCGCACACCTTGGGCAAGTAATATCAGGAGAAATGTGCAATATCCGTTTGTTCTTTCCTTCCTTGAATGATAATGTTGACTCTGGAACGTCACTGCTTGCGATAACTGGCAAAATGGTAGCAACGAGCCTAGCATTTTCATCGGCCCACATACCAAAATGTTCCACTGTCGAATACAACCCAAAAGGTGACGAGTACCGTGCCCAATCCAATCGCTAACTAGGAGGCAGTTTCTGGACGAGCTTTTCTTGTAGAGCCAGGTTGTTCAGATGTGGTTGAGCTCCAGCCGACTCAAGGAAGGCAAATAGGTTCAGCACCTTAGTCGCAAAGGGAATTATCTCTTTAATATCTGATTCGGCCATTACTGGCAAGAGCTTCAGCTTCAGTATTTGGTTCCGTATTAGACATTCCGGTCGTCCGAATCTAAATTTAAGTTGTTCAATAACCTGTGCAACGTTGCTGGAATGAATCAGTAGAGACTCTATCACTTCTCTTGCGGTTCCTTTTAGACATTTCTGAAGTCTTATGGTGTTCTCTAAATAAGTATACCCGTATGCATTCGTTGATTCAGTAAAAGTCGATATGAAGAGAGGCCATTCTTCAGGACGGCCACTGAACTCTGGTAGATCGTAAAGTCTTCTTCTTCTTCGGCTATCCTGACAGACGTAGTTGGAAATAACATTTGTACCCACAGACGTTGGCATCAGATTGTTTGGCTGTGGTTGTGCGGCAGCAGTAATGATTGATGATACCACTGGGGTGGCTGACATGTACCCGACACGTCCTCAATCTTGGAATGTGGTCATCGTTGACCATGGTGTCGCAGGTGGTGAAGCGTTTAATCCTTGGTCAGCAGTTGCACTAAAATAGGGGGGTCTATAAGTCAGATCACAGTACGTCTCACTTTGAGCACACCATCCGTAACGTGCAGGTGATAGTACATTACTTCAGATCACTCCTCTAGGAATCCATTAAAACCAATGTTCCTAAGTAAAGCATCATAGGTATATAATATAATGAAACAGAATCGAATCTAAGGAAGAGGAAGAGCATAGGTACGGTGTACGAATACTGAAAGACTGGATGGAACCTGAACGTAAATCCTTGTTCCATCTAGAGTGTCGTCTATAATACCAGAAATATCATAATTTTAATTTAATTTTGGTGGGGGCAAACACCCCCATTTATTCGGCTTAAAACAAGCTACAAATGAACTTAATCTAACTTAAAACTAGGTTACTTATAGCTATGGGCGGGAATTTAGGTGGTTAAGGAGAAGAATTTTCAGATTCGAAGTACTTAAGTTGAAATCGAAACTGTCAACATTCATATTTGTTTCGTGAAGCATACGGGTTAGGGGTTCGTTTGAGCCATAGGAAGTACGGTGATAGGGAAGATAGAAAAGACGTGGGTTTCTGAGATTGCGTGGATTAGTATTAAACGAAATGGAATTATAAAGTGTTGGACAGTCAACAGAACCAGAAACAAGTCGGTGAATGAAGAGGATATCAGCAATAATTCTTCGATCTTCAAGAGTGTTAAGATTAATGAGTTGAAGACGATCATTATAGGGGGGAAGTATGAGAGGGTTTTGCCAAGGTAAACCACGGAGGGCAAAACGGAGAAACCTTCTTTGAATGCTTTCAATTCTTGAGATATGGACACGTTGAAATGGAGACCAAACTTGAGAAGCATATTCAAGTAATGGTCTAAAGAAGGTTATGTATAAAAAGCGGGTGACATAAGGATTAGTAAATTCTTTAGACCATCGTTTAACAAATCCAAGAGCTGAGTTGGATTTATGGATTAATTCATCTATGTGAGAGAGGAAGTTAAGCTCTCGATCGCACAACACACCAAGATCCCTGATTGAATTTACGATAGGTATAGATTGGTTGGAAAAGTAATAGTTACGGGGAGGCAGTACTGAGCGCTTACGAGAAAAGGTTATGGACTGGCATTTGCCTACATTCAACTCCATACAGTTTTTTTGACACCAAATTGAGAAATTATCTAGATCAAATTGTAATTGGGTTGAGTGATTTGCTGAAGATATCGTTTTGAAAAACTTAGTATCGTCAGCATACAATGATATGTTAGAATGCTTTATGACAATTTCAATATCGTTTATGGCAAGGATGAAAAGAAGAGGGCCTAAGTGACTACCTTGAGGGACACCCGAAGTGGCAATAAATGGGTTAGAAAGTGAATTCCTGAAACGCACTCTGTAGGAGCGTTGGCTAAGGTAAGAGGACAACCATTTTAAGGAGATAGGTTCAAACCCAAGGGCTGTTAATTTAAAGAGTATGAGGCGATGAGAAATTTTATCAAAGGCCTTACTAAAATCAGTGGTAATTACATCAACTTCCATTCCTGATTCAAGTGCAGAGAGAGAAAAAGACACAAATTCAATAAGATTGGTGGTCGTGGATTTATACTTGAGAAATCCATGTTGCCTGGGGGATATTAGAGACCTGCAGCGGAAGCTGATAACTTCATAAATGAGACATTCGAAAATTTTTGGAATATAAGAAAGTTTTGCAATGGGACGGTAATTTTTAACATCATTCTTAGCGCCTTTTTTGTGAATCGGTGTTACAAATGATGTTTTCCATATTAAGGGAAATTCGCCTAGAGACAGAGATAAATTAAAGATTTGAGAAAGTGGAAGGGAGAGTGATTGAGAACATCTTTTTAGAAGAATTGCTGGAATGTTATCAGGCCCAACAGAAAATTCTTCACTCAGCTGATTTAATTTATTTTCAATAAGAGTTTCATCAATAGTAAGAGGAAAAAAAGGCCCAGTGGAAAAGTTTTGAAGATACCTGAAATAAGTCTCGTCAGGTTGAAAAGACTCATCAGTGAAGGATTGTTTGAAAAATTTGGCGAACAAGTCAGATATCTCTTGGGGGTCATTTGATTTTTCACTTTCCAGGTAGAGGGAGGGAGGAAAACCATCAGACTTTCTCTTATAGTTGACGAACTGGAAAAATGACTTGGGATCAATTATTAGGTTGGATTGAGTTTCATTTAAATAGCGTACATAAAGGATATTGAAAAGTTCATTGAATTGGAGATAAATTCCAAGATATTTGGAATAGTCCGAGACGGATCGAGAACGAAGAAAACGTTCCCATAGCTTATTTCTCCTGTTTCTTAAAGAACGCAACTTCCGATTATACCAAGGCGGAGACGATGGTGATGTTCTACGCATTGAGGTTGGTACATTGAGCGAAATAGATTTATACAATTCTCTATAGAATGTATTAGTTGCATCATTGATAGAATTATTTGTGAAATTGAAGGATACATTACTAAGGTACTCATTTATTCCTCTAAAATTGGCTTTGTGAAAGTCGAAAGAAGGAGCAGAATTATCGGAGTTTATGATGGGACACTCTTTAAAAAGAGAAAGAAAAAGAGGGGGATGATAACTGTCAATCTTTGAAAGGGGAATATTCCAAAGAGACACACTAGAGTTGTCTGGGTCTGTTGAGAAGATTAAATCGAGTTGTCTATTCATAAAGTTGGTGATACCACTTACTTGGAAAAGGCTTGAATCAGTAAGCCGATCAATAAATAGGCATTCTTTTGAAGCAGTTTGATCCGAGGTAATGAAATGTGATAAATCTTCAGATGCAATCCATTTTAAATGTGGAAGATTGAAATCACCAAAAAGAAGAATATCATCATGGGGGTCACTATTAATTAAGATTTGATCAACTGCATCTATAGCTAGTTGATATGATTCAATGGGCTGTCCAGGTAAAATGTAGCAACACATTACAAAGATAGTTTTTTGGGGAAGTTTAATCTTTATTGATATATAATCAATATTAGATGAGGAAGAAACTGATTGAAGCGATGAATCTAGGGTATTTTTAACGGCAATTAGCACACCTCGACAAGGGAAAACATTGGGCTCTTTTTTAAGGTCATCGCGAAAAACATTAAAGGAAGGTGGGAACAATTCTTGGCTGTTGATGCTTGGAGTTAAGTTGGTCTCGGTTAGAACATAGATGTCGAAAGGAAGAGCGTGAGATTGCTGTAAGACATTATGGGTTTTCGAGCGAAGGCCTCTAACATTTTGATAATAAAAAGTTAGAGGAAGTTTAGAAGGTAAATTAGGGACGAAAAAATTTGTTGTGGTCCGCCCTGGTCCTTTGGAGATGAGATATTCTGTTGGAGCTGACAAATGAAGCATATGTAGAGAGGTCATTATCCACATCGAACGAGGTGAGATTTAGTTTCTCATGAAAGCGGACAAAGATTTTTTTTAGTTCAGTATGATCGGTGGGAAGCCCTTCTTGATTAATAGAAACTATTAAATTAGTCCTTGTCACACCATTAACGCAGACATTATCTTTGTCGTGAAGATAAGCAAGGTAGAGGCGAACATTGGAATAGATTCGTTGCTCACGGAGGCGGGAGAGAACATAACGTCCATCATCGTTTTGATCAACGAGATGTTTAGTAAGCTTAGCAGTAGGGGGGAAAAGAGGATCAATGAAAGACGCTGACCTTGGGGATGGTTGAGAATCAAGAGGGGTAGGAACATGGGGATGAGTTCCAGGATAAGATTTGGATTGAGATAAGGGAGAAGTAGAGGAAGAAGGATTGAGAGTATGAGAATGAATAGGAGGAGCAGAGCAAGCGGCAGTCAAATGATCATGTGGATGAGTTGTAGGATAAGATTTGGATTGAGATAAGTGAGAAGTAGAGGAAGAAGGATTAAGAGTATGAGAGTGAATAAAATTTGGATACAATGTTTTAGGTGGAGCAGAGCAAGTGGCAAAGTTTGGATATAATTTATTAGGGGATGTCTGAGAAGCGGGCGCGGAGTGAAATGGAATGGTTTGAGAGACTTGTTTATTAGGATTAAGGTCAAAAGATACACGCTTAACAGGATTATAAGTGAGATTGCGTTGATTGAAAGAAGGGAAAACATTAGTCTTATAACTCCAGTTAGAGTTAGAACGAGGAAGAGAGGCTGGTTTATAATTAGGTGTGGGTTTTGGGTGAATTTTATTTAAAAGCTTCTTTCTGGGTCTCGTTAAGGCAGCTCTGGTGTCATTCCGTGGCTTCTCAGTCCATTTTGTTATGGTCATCTTTCCTAGTTGGAGAACATCTTCAATGCTTGAGGGAAAGAGCCATTGGTACTTTGATGGAATGCTAATTTTAAAACTTTGGTGTTTAGAGCGAGTTGCAGAGATCTTCTGACATTCTTTGATGGAAATGTTGAACTTCTTATAAAATATGTCCATTAACCAACGCGCGTCAGCAAGATGGGGAGCGCCTTTAACAAAAAATGTAGTGTAGTCGGCATTGTTGTGGAGTTTCCTAAGTCTGTTATTCCATTCAGACATGGTCCAGGTAGTTCCAAAACGATTGATAGTTGGTATATCTGGTGAGGGAGGGGGTTGAAAAGCTGGTAATTGCGATGATGTCGCAGTAGATGGCGGCTGAAGAGAATGGTGGAGTCCTGGTAGAGGTGGTAAGGTTGCAGTTGGCAGAAGAAGCGTTGGTGTTGAAGAAGATATTGAGACCTTGGAAGTGTCTTTTGTAGGATTTTGAGCAATATCTACAGCTTCGTCCTGGGAAGATGCTTGAGTCGAAGGTGGGAGTGGTTGACAGAGTGATAGAGGTATATAGGGCGTGGAATCCATTATTTCGGCCAGAATTGAATTGTTGTAAGCAGATGGGCTTTGTTGGAGTTGGTCTGGAATGCTGTCGATTTTGCAGTTAGCCATTCTGATGTCTTCTTGTATTTCACCAATACTAAGCCGAGCTTCCAAAAGGTCACTATTCATTTGGTTTATTTTGCTTACTACTTCTTCAAGTAGAGCAAGAGGATGACGTAAACCAGGAATCACAATTTTGGAGGAATTTTGCATATGCAAATCAAGGTCGGAGCGGATAGTTTCAATGTTTTGGTTTAGTTTTTCAATAGAGCCGGCTTTTTGATAATTATTCAATAGTTTTGTAAGATCGGATTTAAACGATATAATTTTTTGTTCGATTAGGTCATCGCGAGAGCTATTGGACACTGATACCGTTAACGCGGCAAGTTGCTTTTCAAAGGAAGAATATTTCAAAGCAGATCGTCTATCCGAGCATTCAAAAGTGTTTCTGAGATCATCGAAAATTTTTAACTAGATCATCTAACGGTTGCATCTGACAAATAATTTTTTTATGTAGTTGCTTAATATCGGCCTGGATAGTGGTATTGTAGTCGCTGAGACATTTAATGGCAAGCATAACGTGCGATAAAGATATATCTTTGCAATCATCGCAGTAGAAGAAAAAATTCGCCATATAGTCTTTTAAATACATACTAGATCTTTTATTTAGTCCCAGGCAAAGGGGGTGAAAGCGTTTACCGCAAACACCTCTACACGCAACTTGGTCAGCATTTTTATGGTCAAAGTCTGCACACTGGGCAAAATCACAACAATGCGACATAATTATTAATAAAAGTAAAGACACGGCAAATAGTTAATTAATAGGGTCACACACTCATTAGTGGAAAAACACTCGCGAAAAAGGGGGTCAGTCAAGTGAGGTAACAAACAAATGTTGTGTAAGTGGCACAAAAAACAAAAATTGTTTTGGGTAGATAAGCACAAGCGAAAAAAATTGCAACAAAGGGAAAAGTTGAATTGCGGAGCTAAATTGATTATGCGACTGCACTCGACGACGAACTAAATTTAACATAACTGCATAAAAGTATCTCAAAAAAAAATGCGCTTTCACACTTCATTACAGCATACTCATACCAAGATAATTGATTTCGGAACGATCAATAAATCTATTCAACTAAATTCGCATTCTTCTGCTAAAACATGTTTTACACCCCCATACATAATATATGTGTCTCAGTCATAAGGGTGCCATGAACAAACGCCATACGAATTAAGGCCATAATGGCGTTAATTCACATTTAAGTGTGTACTAGCACCATATCCAAGATATGGCTTTAATTCACTTTTAAAGGAGAACTATAGCCATAAGTCCAATGTGAACTAATGCCATAAAATGTTCTGATCTATGGGGTACAGTTAGTACAAGAAAACAACGAACGTTAGGTGGGTGAGGAGATAGACGAGGAGCCAGACGAGGTGGCAGACGAGGAGGCAGACGAGGAGGCAGATGAGGAGGCAGACGAGGAGGCAGACAAGGAGGCAGATGAGGAGGCAGACGAGGAGGCAGACGAGGAGGCAGATGAGGAGGCAGACGAGGAGGCGCCTTGTCCTTGTCTGCCTCCTCGTCTGCCTCCTCATCTGCCTCCTCGTCTGCCTCCTCGTCTGCCTCCTCGTCTGCCTCCTCGTCTGCCTCCTCATCTGCCTCCTCGCCTGCCTCCTCGTCTGCCACCTCGTCTGTCTCCTCGTCTGCCTCCTCGTCTGCCTCCTTGTCCATCTCCTCACCCACCTAACGTCCATTTTTCAAAATGAACTAACGCCATACGGCTTAAGTTCTCCTTTTAAGTTGAATTGAGGCCATATCCCGATTATGGCACTAATTCGTACTTAGATGTGAATTAACGCCATTATGGCCTTAATTCGTATGGCGTTTGTTCATGGCACCGTCATAAGAACTTTATTATTACTTATTATTAGCGAAAAGTACCCGGCGTTGCCGGGTCTCTGTGGAACGAATTTCCTCCGAACACAAAGTACTATGTATGTATAATAACAACTATCGTGGTTCGTAGGGTAAGGGGATAGCCCCTTGTAGCTATATAGATATCGCATATATCACCATATAGTGCCATTCGTAAGCGCAAAGCGCCCTAAAAATAGGTGAACTAAAGAGATTATCAATCTCTTGCCTTTTTTTAAACTTTTTGAAAAGAATGCTTATAGAAGCATATGAACATAGATATTTAATTATGTCCTCCAATTCTATCGGCAGTTTATTTGAGGAGAACTTGAACGACCTTGAGCAAGATGAGCTTTTGGATCTTGGAGCTTCATAAAAAGGCACCGTTTTTTTCTATTCTATGCAGAAATAGTGCCTATAGCTGAAAACAAAGAATAAGCTTGTTAATTTTTGTGGTTCAGGCATAAACGTTGAGGCATACTGTGAGACATTTGCTAAACTAAAAATACTTTGAGTTGCAGTGGTAGCAACGGGGTATGACTGCGTAGAGCTCGGAATAAGAACTGCAGGAACAATTTCTCTACACATAGCGGCAATTTCGGCCGCATTGTGCGCATAAGCTGTCGTAGCAATTTGATGGGCAATGGTGATCGATGCTCTAAATGATTGGGAGTACAACGGGTCATATCCAGAAGTAAGGTTTTTACACTTGGCGTCAACTTCGTCCGCACTGGGTGCAGAAACTATTGATTAAATCTGGGCATATGCAGTGATTATTGCTACTGCTGATGTTGGGAAATACAGGGGTTTATATTGAGTAGTAATGTTTCTACACTTGGCGGCTACTTCGGCCGCACTGGGTGCAGAAACTATCGATTAACTCTGAGCATACTCAGTCATTTTTTATCGGATGAGCTTACACTACATTATCTCAATGAAATTGATGTACCAAAAATGTTCAAATTTTGCAAAACTTCATTAGCTTATAGAAGTAGAATTTTAAATGAAAATTTTTGATTAGAATTATAACTTAAATAATTTAAAATTTATATGTGTTAACTAAGTTGTCAATCAGGCAGACGGCAAAATGCCAATCTAATCTAATCTACTCAGTCATTATTGGTGCTGCTGATGATTGGGGATGCATAAAGTTATGCTGAAGCAGGGTTTAAATGCAGAGCGGCATCGCTGGCCTCACTTGTTGCGAAAACTGTTGATAAACTATGGGCATGTGCAGCGATTATGGGTACTGCTGATGTTGAGAAGTGCAACGGGTTATACTTCGGATAGAGCTCTCCACGCTTAGCGGCAACCTCGGCAGCATTTGGCGCAGATAAGCTCAGGCCACTTTGAGGGATGGTAGGAGTATTTATTGCTATGGGGGTTGTTTGCGATTATTGGCTTTTTTTGTTGGCTTCTGTGACTAACCCTACAGCAGTTGCAAGACAAACCCCAGAAAAGCTACTAAAAGTCTTGCAGTTTTGGCAAAAATAAGAATTTTCGTGATCACTGTGATTTACTCCGGTACAGACAAAATGGTTCCAGGCATTACACTGGTCACATTGCACCATATCATCAGCGGAATCAGGGGTGGAATCGGCTTAGGTGATTTGTGATAAGTGATAGTCACAATCAACAAATTTCGTCTGGCTAAGGTGATTGTCACATGTGACAGTCACATTTTTGTGACTTTTTCTTGTGACAGCTATTTATCACAAATCACCTTAGCCGATTCCACCCCAGGTTTTTCACAGCTACTGCAATTATATTATTCTGATTGTTGATTTTTCATTGGTGTTCTTATTATCTTTACACTTCAGCATCAGTTGTTCACATAAGCTTAGTAAATTTTTGCAAAAATTCGGCCGCAACCAAAGACTTTTTGTTCAATAAGCACAAGTTAAAACAATTCATAGTCTTATATTTTGTACGAAATTAGTGATTTTTCTAATATTAATTAAGGTTTCATGAAATGGAATCCTCGTGGTAAGAAGGTTAGATTTAAAAGAAAGAAAATTATAGGAATGAAGCTTAAGGTGGCTTTACATGAAGCTGCAAGACATGATCTGCAAAAAAGAGGATGCAAAATGTATAAATCATATTTGTGTGATAGAGAAAGAAGGCCAAAATGCAGACGTCTTTATGGATGCAGATTATGGATGCAGCTTAAAAATTATAGTGAAGGTGAACATGTTCATCTACATCGTCTGCGCTATGAATATTGTTGTTGCTCTTTCGTCTGCACTTTAATTTGTTGCAGCTCCATGTAAGGCCACTTTAAAGTACTAATTTGACATTTTCCTTTAATGGTTTCTGAAAGGTGGCTCCACCAAACAGTCAAACTGCGGAGCTACACTTTAGGCAACGTTAGTACCTGTCTTTACAGGAGGTCTCGATGAACATTGGCCTTGAATGTTTGAGGATCAAAATTGCAAGGGAAAATTGTACCAGGCAAAGCGTTCTACATACGTGTTGTACGGCTTAAGAAGGAATCCCTATAATTGACGGTACATCCGAAATGGGGCTCAAGTGCTAACTGATGAGCATTCTTAACAAGACGAGTGTTACGGTGGAATCTTTTAAAAGGTGAAACGCAGTTGGCTACCTTGAGTGGGCATTCTTTAAGGAAGAACCGGTAAAATTAGGGAAGACATAAAACAGAAATGTCCCGTTTTCAGATCACTTCCCTATAACGGTGAGATTTGCACTTACGTCGGTGGAGACTGAGAATACAAAAATTTTAAGGCCCTTACCTAAACTTAAATGGAAGCAGTCGAAAGCGGTAAAATATCAAGCTGAGCTTAACAACGCTTTTCAAATGAGTCAACAATGCACTCTTAGTCAGCTCGCAGAAATTATTAAAGCATCGTACCCCGCCACCTGTAACGGCAGGATTGTTCGAGATAACGGTATTGGCCTTTGGTTTGAGTGTACAAAAGCCAGAGAGGTATCGTTTGGTTGGTTGAAAGCATTTAGGAAATCAAGTGACGGATATTTCAAAAAACAGTATTTGAAGGCGAATATAGAATATAAGGCAATTTGTACTCAAAAAAAGGTAGAATTCTATGAAGCCGAATCTAGGCGGCTAGCGACCTGTAAAAACTCAAAATATTTTTGGAACCTAGTAAAGAGTCTGAACGGCAAAATTTTGACTATCCACTGTAATATAGCCTCTACGCATCTTGCATCACACTTCAAAAATTTGTTGAATCCATCTCTAGAAAGAGTCAATTTTCAATATGCTCCTCCTGGCTTTATAAATGATGTTTTGGATGCTAACATACAGCAGCAAGAGGTGGTTCAAGCGGCGATGAAGCCAAAGGATGGCAAGGCGGCAGGGTCTAATGGAATTCCAGTGGAGTCTTACAAGTACGGCACAGCGGAGTTGATGAACAAGTTAACATCAGTTTACAACAAGGCACTGGATACTGGTGACATACCTCAGGAATTCAAGGAATCTTTAATATATCCAATCCATAAAAAAGGGAACTCAGCGGTACTGTCAAAATTTGTACAAAATTTTCACCCTAATTCTGCAAGGATTACTTAATAAATGGATCGATGATAATAAACTTTTTTAGGCAAGGCTATTCAACAATTGACCATATATCTTCGTCCTAAAAAATATTGCTGAATCATTTCTGACCAGAAAGAAGAAATTGTGCACGTTTTTCGTAGACTTTAAGTCAGCATTCGATACTGTGGATAGACAAGCTCTTATCTACAAACTCTATGGTATCGGTATGTCATGAAAGCTTGGAAGAGTCTTACAAAACCCTTACTTTGATAATAAGGCGGCCGTATGGAATGGTGACGAGTTGTTTGGTTGGTTAAGAACAGAAGCAGGAGTCAGACAAGGTTATACAATGTATCCAAGCCTGTTTGCGCTATTTATTGAAGACCTTATAGACTTTCTACCATGTGGCATCGAATACGCTGGACATAATAAAGGCATTGCTTTTCGCAGATGACATTGTTCTTCTGGCATCAACACCTGAATCTTTACAGCTCATGATTAACCGGCTCCGAATTACTGTAAACTGTGGAACTTGATCGTGAATTTGGAAAAGTCAAACGTTATGATTTTCAAGAACGGAGGAGGTAGAAATGCTGCAAATGAAAAATGGTTATACGATGGTAATGTAATCGAGATTGTTAACGAGTTTTAATACCTGGGAGTATATCTTACAAGAAATTTAATTATGGAAAGGCATTTGAAAGAGAAGGTAATAAAAGCAAAAAGTGCAATCAATGCATCGTGGAATAGATGTTTTTATAATAAATGTATTGCGCACAGCAGCAAATTCAGAATATTTGAAGCAGTTTCAGAATCCATTTTATTTTATGCAGCGCAAGTCTGGGGAGCAAAACAATATGAAACGGTGAAGAAGCTGCTGCACTATTATATTAAGAGAATTTTTCGGTTGCCTCCTAATACGCCAAACGCTCTTTATCAGAACGCTTAAAATGCAAATGGATTACGTCCTAAAAATAATGGAGATGGATAATCACCGGCTCCCAAAGATAGTGGCTCTTTAAATTATACTCTTAAAAAGGAGTTGGTATGCCGACTGGTTGGAACTAGCGAGAGACTGCGAGATGGTGCTAGATTTGCAAGATTTTAACTACTTCGATTGGAAATGAGTGCTTTGCTAGCTTATTTCTTCAGTTGACACAAAATGCAGGGAGAGATTTATGAGCAACGCCGCAGAATCACTACATAGAGCATTATATACGCAGTAAAATCATAATTTGACGGAGAAGAACTATTTTCGAGATGAGAACAGTGTCGACGAAATATCGATGATGGTTAAGCTGCGTGGAGAACTGTTTCAGTTGAACTTTATCCCACATAGAGAGGATCTACCGATTCTTTGCTCACTGTGCAACTTAAACGAAAGAGAAGATACGTTCCACTTTTTGGGAAAATGCTCTATCTTAAGAGAAATCAGAAGGAACACCTTTGGCAACGATTTTCTGACGGAAAATCAAGTTATTTCACTGCTCAATGACATGGAAGTAAAACAAATTATACCAATACTGCAAACTGGCCTTACCCTAGATAGCGAATCATAAGTGAGAGTTTTTGAGTTAGTTTATTATGTTTCTTTTGTGTTAAGGTTGAATATATATTATAATAGTAGTAATTATTTTATTAGTGTTAATGAAAGTTCTTTTCTAAGAATTTAATTATGTTTTGTCAACTAGGCAGACGGCAAAAAAGGCATGCTTTACGATTTTTTGGTAAGCTTTGTAATGAATGTAAAACATTTTAAATCAAATAATAAAATCCTTAAATCTTAAATCTAATCTAAAACAGCGCTTTTTTAAACTCTATCAAACAGGTGTAAGAAAGTTTGGGAAGCGACTGCACAGAGATATGAGTTTTACTCGAGTTAAGGGCATAAAAACGCTTTGTAAATGATAGGCCGATCAGAAGGGATGAACAACTTCTTGCGTCTATAAAGGAAGCCTAGGCTTTTCGCAATCTCTAGTATGTGGTCATTCCAACGAAGGTTGTTGTTACTGATACACATACCGAGTACTGATTATGTCACCGAAAAAAGCAGAAGGAAAACATTAATTTCCACCCTATCACATTAATAAACTTAGTCAATATAAACATTTTAATGATAGCTTTTTGGCTTTT
The DNA here is from genome assembly GCA_916050605.2 of Platycheirus albimanus. Lineage (NCBI taxonomy): Eukaryota > Metazoa > Arthropoda > Insecta > Diptera > Syrphidae > Platycheirus > Platycheirus albimanus. The sequence goes on from OU696696.1 coordinate 91,115,403, forward strand.
TCGATGTAAGTTCCATTCACGGATAAGGGAATAAGGAGTACCTATGTTTAGCATAAACGACCAGGGAAAGCATTGAGTTTTCGACGAATTAAACTCCACACGATTATAATACCCCAATTCATAATGCTGTTTAAATTGGAGTTTAATGAGCTAATCATACGGTTTATAATAACACGTCAAAAGGTATTTAATTTGTGGAGATCAGTCTAATACAACTTCTTTCAACCTGATAGCTTCTTTAGACTCTGCGGTAAACCAAGACTTTTCCTTTGGTTTGATACTTTTGTTCTGTGACGGATAAAATGCTCATACTAAGAAAAGTCACTTGTGTGTTCATTTCAGCACTGGCAGGCATCAATATCAATATAGAGGAAGCATAATGACAAGTTAAAGTTGCGAAAGAAATTTATCAAACCGTCCAAGTTTTGTCAAAATTCGGGCTCCTGTAAGGAAAACAATAGTGAACGATATGTAAATAAGTAAGTAATATAATAATCTAATATATCATTTTGCATTTGAAAGCTATATGCTGCCAGACAGCCTGACAAAAAAATTAATAGATTTTTGTGGTACTATAGACATTGTGTAATGCAGGTACAACAATTGAATGAACAAAAAATATCTAAGACACGATCTATACTTGTATAAATATCTTTCAAAAATTCGCTTAATGTTTTCCAATCATGCTTGTTTAGGATGTTTATGGTCTTTTGTAAAGTTAGAACATTTTGTCCGAAAAAAGAACTTTTTTGTATTTTGAATAATGCCCATATACCTACTGATGAAGTGTAGACAATCTTCTGTTGATTTTAAGTTATACAGCGTGAATGATATGCAAGGCCGTCTTTACCCTTTTGGGGGCCCTGGGCACTTTTTGAAAATGGGGCCCCTGTATGATCATATGAAAATGTTATATTGTGCAGTAAAAATATACAGAAAAAATCACATATCTTTGAATTAATATTTATTCTTTTAATTTCTTAAATAAACAATATTTATTATTAAATTGTTTATGCCATTTCGTTTGTTGTTGTTTTGCAGCGCAGCACGTTCATGAAGTTGGAGTGGAGTTGACTTGTTGTTGACTGCAACTTCAAATTGTAAGTGCAACGTACTACTGCTGCAGCTACAGAATAGTGTAGCTAAGACAGTTAGAAAATGTCATGGAAGTAAAACAAAAGAAACTTAAGCCTGCCATATGGTCATTATATTTAAGCTACCGACCAGCAAGTAAATTCGAATATTATGTTAATGCATCAAATTCTCTTTTGTATTTGCCACATACGTGCCTTGCACCGGGGTTAGATGTTGGTGTACAGTAATTTGTATCTGAAAGCATTTTTATTTTTAAAAAATCTATGTGCTTTTTTGATCAAAGTCTTCAAATCACACACATTGAAATCTAGGGGTCAGTTGTTGTTGAAATTAGCAAATAAAAGTCAATCAGAATTGCTTTCAAGCGCACAATGTGTTATGCATATACAGGTTGATTCACGCATGTTGTGTAGCGTGTAGGTTAGGTTGAGACAAGAAAAAGAATCGTATGGGAGATGGGTCTATTCCCCTCCGTTTAGCCGGGAGGGGCAATTTTCTAAAAACATGACTTAAATTTGAAAAAAAAAATATTAAAAAATAACGGTAACTCCTACAATGCCACGCTATACCTTTTTGTTAAGCCAAAAACTTTCAAAATATTAATTTTCAAACTCTAAATTTTGAAATAAAAAATTTAAAAAAATAATTTTAAAATTTTAACTATGAATGAACGTTTACTAAATCAATTTTTATAAAAATTCTTTTCAAAATAAAAATGCCAATAATCGAAATTCAATACTTTTATTTTGTGTGGCCTTCTTTGTCACTAAAAACGAAAATTTTATTGTCAACAAGAAAACAAATGTCAAAATAAACAAAGCCCACAATCAGTGATATTCAAAATGTGTGTGTTTTTTTGTTTCTGCCAGAAAGCAATCTGCATTGCCACTCAGTAAGTTATCCACAGCGGAGCATTGTTTATAAGTGCTTCATATTTCTGTTTTAATTTGAATATAATTTCGCAGGCAATGCGATTTAAAATGTTCAGCAAAGGTTGTTGTTCAACAAAGAAAGTACGAATTCTGATCATTCTTTATGCATCTAAAATTGTATCGAAATATTTTTTTTATTGATAGAGGTTAATTGATATTTCAGCAATTTGGGGGCCCCTGGTGATTGCGGGGCCCTGGGCCCGGGCCCAGTGGGCCCAGTGGTAAAGACTAGTCTGATGATATGCTAGTGGGCAGTGGATTTGTGCCACAAAAAATTTAAGTTCAAAATGTTCAAATTAAAGTACAAATTAAAGTAGAATGCCCATATCGGCAAGCAATATCGCTCTTTGCAGAAACGACAAGACCATGGTGGGAAAATAGTAATGGCACTAAGTTATATCCAACAACACAAAATTCAGATAGTTCAGTATTTAGTCCAACCTGGGTTATTATTTTATTTATTATCTTATAGAACCTTGAATTGCAGGTCAAAATGTTAAGATATCTTTAGGCAGTCATATTAAATTAGCATCTTATCTTTTTCTAGTAAAATTGTTGTAGCCTCTTCCGTTATTTACTTGTATTGTGCTAATCACTTAAATGCTTTATACCACAGAGGACCTATAGGAGAGTGAAATCTTTCGTACGTATCACCCTCCGACACCCATTTCCGGTCATTTTTTTTTAGTTATTTGACATCGTGTCTGTGAATAAATGTGAAAAACAACAACACAAAACGACGAGGTGAGTTTTGTTTGTTTTGACATTTCATTTTTTTTTTGCTTGATGACAGATGTAAGTAAACAATTTTAGAAATTATTTATTTTGTTCTCAAAATAAATCATTTTATATAATTATTTATAGTTTTTGGCGTGATAAAATCGAATTCCACCTCCAGGAAATGGCGACCAAGACCGAAGCAGTATCTTTACATTTGTTTGGCTTGGATGTATCTTGGAGAATACCTCCAATGGCCGTTTGTGATGAAAACTAAGAAAAGGTAAATTTCTACAATCCTTATTGTGTGCAATTTTATTTGAATAATAAATTCATATTAATAACTCTAGAACACACAAGCAATGGTGCAAAGAACTTAAGAAACTAAGAAGAAAAAAAAACTGTCAAAGGATTGCGGACGAACAAAAAAAATTGGTCACCGAAGGTACTTCTACTTTTAATTATGATTGCACATTAATGTACATATATCAATTTTTTTATGTTTATTAAGAATCCGCCAGGTTAAATGACCCAAATTACTTCAAATGGCTCCAAGAACAGGAAAAACTGAAAAAAACTTGAGCTCGAACAAGAACACCTAGAACAAGAAGAACTCTAGTTGCGTCGAGAACTTTTGGCCAGAAAGAAATTCCACGAACAGCAAAAGAAACAAGAAGCCACTGCTGCCGTGAAAGAAGCGGAAGTTCTTCGAATTCAAAACGAGTTCAATTTTCAACTCAATTATTATTACCTACTTATTACGTATAGCATAATAATTAAATTGATTTGTTAAACAAATTGATAATATAATATATTGTATTAATTTTTTTTAAATATAGAAACAAAAATTGTTGACCAAAATACACAATTAAAAAAAAAAAAGAATTTGACTTTTTATCGAATGTTTGACAAAAAGATGCAATTGCAATGTGCTGTTTTTTCCAAACGGTTTGACTCACAGATATGGTTCGTACATATTTGGAATCTACATTTAGTGGTGCTAATGATAGCATTTTTAAATTTCGGTTTAAAGCAAAATTTAATAAAATTTTACACCAAAAGAAGTTTCCTTTCAGATTTTCCGCTATATCACTGAAAAATCTGAAAGGAAAGTTCTTTCGGTGTACAATTTTATTATATTCAGTTTTAAACCAAAATTTAAAAATGCTATCATTAGCACAATTTAATGTAGATTACAAATATGTATAAACCATACCTGTGAGTCAAACCGTTTGGAAAAAACAGCACATTCCAATTGCATCTTTTTGTCAAAGATTCGATAAAAAGTCAAATTCTTTTTTTTTTTTTAATTGTGTATTTTGGTCAACAATTTTTGTTTCTATATTTAAAAATAAATAAATACAATATATTATATTATCAATTTGTTTAACAAATCAATTTAATTATTGTGCTATACGTAATGAGTAATAATAATTGAGTTGAAAATTGAACTCGTTTTGAATTCTATATACGTAATGAGTAATAATAATTGAGTTGAAAATTGAACTCGTATTGAATTCGAAGAACTTCCGCTTCTTTCACGGCAGCAGTGGCTTCCTGTTTCTTTTGCTGTTCGTGGAATTTCTTTCTGGCCAAAAGTTCTCGACGCAACCAGAGTTCTTCTTGTTCTAGGTGTTCTTGTTCGAGCTCAAGTTTTTTTCAGTTTTTCCTGTTCTTGGAGCCATTGGAAGTAATTTGGGTCATTCAACCGGGCAGATACCTTTATATAAAAACATAAAAACAAATGGATAGACATACATAGGTACATAAATATACAATCATAATTACGAGTAGCAGTATAACTTCGGTGTCGTTTTCTACGTTCTTCTGCAATCCTTTGACGGATTTTTTTCCTTCTCAGTTTCTAAACTTCTATTCCTTGTGTGTTCTAAAGTAATTATTAGGAATTTAGTATTCAAATAAAATTGCATATATAATTAGGATTGTAGAAATTTACTTTTTCTTTGATGAATCTTCAGCACAGAGAGGATCTTGAAGTGTAGAAAATGAAATGGAACTTGGTTTTGCTCACACATTTTTCGCATAAGATATGTTCTGCTTCGGTCTCAGTCACTAATTCCTGGATGTGGGATTCGATTTATCACTGCAAAATTCATAAATAATTATAAAAAATGATTTATTTTGAGAAAAAAACAAATAATTTCTAAAATTGTTTACTCACATCTGTCATCAAGCAAAAAAAAAATTGAAGTGTCAAAACAAATAAAACTCACCTCGTCGTTTTGTGTTGTTGTTTTTCACATTTATTCACAGACACGATGTCAAATAATAACAAAAAAAAACTGGAAATGGGTGTCGGAGGGTGATACGTACGAAACATTTCACTCTCCTATAGGTCCTCTGTGATTTATATACTTTGCTTCCAAAAAAACAATTCACTTTTTTACTTTTTATCAACTTGAAATTAGTTTTTAAAATATACCAATTTGCCGCCAATTTGTTTGAAATTTCATCAGCTGTGGGGAGTTTTGCTCATGCATTAGGGTGAATTTTCAGAAACACGGATATGTTCACGAAGTAAACAAAGCTGCGACTACACTTGCAGCAATTAGATTTTTTTTAAGCAAATCTTTTAACAAAATTTAAAAAAATATATTAGATAATAATAAATTGATAAAAAGTAATATGATAATGAGAATAAGAATAAGGTTGTTAAAATCTATTTGTAAGAACTGAACAATATGTAATAACCCCGTTAAGGAGTCAGTTAAAGCGATTAGAAGAATTAATCAGTGAAAATTGGAAACGAATGAATTAGAAGTTTTTTTGCTGATGGAATTATGGTAGTAAAAAATAATAATAACAATACATCGTCTTTTTATTCTTTCTGGTTGGAAATGCATCAGTAAGTGGAATGAATTGTTTCATATGGGGGACATGACAATCAGCTGATTAGCAAAGTGTTGTTCGTGACCGATTTGCATATCTTTGCTATAAATGGCCAATAAAATGTATTATCGCCAGTAAAATCGTATTATTAGTTGTCCGCAACAAATGCATTTTCAAACCAATATTATCTTTAATAAAATTATTTATAAGTTATTCTTCACCGATTTGCATTTCAAACGTATTAAATATCAACATTTAAAATGTAAATAACCCTACCTAGATATGTGATAAAAAGTTCCAACGACTTTAGTCGAAAGCGACTTGTGCATGAAAGTATATGGTAATAGCTTTATCGAAATTTATAATCAAAATCTCAGGTTTATCAATATTCAAAACACAATATTTTTCTGAGCAACTACGTTTTCATTAAAGCAAAAGAGGAAATTTTCGAAGCAAATTTCCAAATTCGACTCCATTTCCAATACAAAATCAAATATCGAAATTTGTTCATTTGGGCGAAATTTATGTTGCAAATGTAAACAAAATCAAACCCAACTGAATTGAAAGAATTGAACAAAAATATTTTCTAAAATGTCAATTTGGAAAGAAAACCCAAGGCAACGACAAAAGTAAACAAAACAAAATACAGTGAATGACGGTTATAAGAAACTCCGAAATGACACAAGTTTTGTTTCTTATAGCGTGTGTTTCTTACATCGGAACCATGGATATTGTGAAACAAGTTTCTTAGAAAAAGAACACGGATACAAGAAACAAGAAAAAGAAGTTTTTTATAAAAATATTCTTCCAGGAAAAAAAAACATTTCTTCCATATCATGGAAATGCGTGTTCATGTCTTTTCTAAGGGTGTGTTCACATTTACGGAACATTTAGTTTGGCGTTGGAATAAAATTCAGGGCAACATCAGTAGTAAACAAAACAAAAAGATGGTCAAACCAAGTGCGCAAACCTTGATGAAAACACTTCATGACCAAATTTCCAAATGACCTCACTTCGGCACTAATGAAAACGCAGTATAATTCTTCCAAAAATAAACACATTGCTTGCTATAGTCTATCACTTATTAAATTGTTGTATTTGAAACACTAAAATGTATTACGAAATTGTATACAAGTCAAACTATGACAGAAAATCTTCTATCAAGCGTTTTAATTATTTGATCAATTTTTAAATCAGCTCTTAACATACTTTTTACATCATTCTGTACGATCTTATGTTTCAAATCGATTATATCTATAAAAATATATCAAAATCATAAGACAACTAAATTGTGCAGCACGTTGAACGAAATCTTACCATGTGTGAAAGGGGCATAATAGAAAAACCTATTACTTTTGAACATACCCATAACAATTCATGAACTTTCAAAAATAACCGCCAAATTTTTAAAATAACTGTCAACTTAGTGGTTCCGTGGTGAACCTCATAGTAGCTGTGAGTGTATGCGAGTTTTTACGCACACTTTCGCAGCTAATCTGAGGTTTCTGTCAAATCAGCTTGTAGGCAAAATTCCATTTCCGGCCTACATTAAACTCTCTTCATATATGCTCTCTGCTTTATACTTCTACAGCATATATGCTTTCTGATCTGGACTATGATGTTTGGATGGCAAATGTGCGAGGGAACACTTACGGTAAGAATCACACAACCCTTGATCCAAAGGAGTCAAATTTTTGGCAATTCAGTTTTCATGAGATGGGTGTATACGATATTCCGGCAACGATCGATTACGTGTTGGGCGTGACCAAATTTTCCCAACTACATTATATTGGACATTCACAAGTAAGTGTGAAAATGATATAACTTCATTATCATCATTCTTATTTCATATTATTTATTTAAAGGGAACAACATGTTTCTGGATAATGTGCAGTTTACTTCCTCAGTACAATGCTAAAATTCTTACAATGCAAGCTCTGGCCCCTGCAGCGTTTATAGGAGGCTGCAAAAGTCCAGTTATAGATTTTTTGTCATTCTTTCGATACCAGATATCGGTAAATAGTTTTCTTTTTTACTCTCAAATACAGTGTAATATAAAATTAATTGCTGTAATGTACAGATTCTTTTTAAGTTAATCGGGACCCATGAATTTTTGCCAAGTAATTCATTCATCAAATATTTCAGCCAATTCATTTGTAAAGATGATTCAATAGTTCAAAGTATTTGTTCGAAAGTCATGTTTATAATAGCTGGATTTGACAAAGCTCAAATGAATCATGTAAGTGTTTTGAAGTTCTGAAAAACGCAGCTTCTGTTATTATGTAATAAATTCAAAATTGTACGTGTTCAACAGACAATGCTACCAGTAATTTTGGGACACACACCAGCAGGATCATCGACAAAGCAGGTAATTCATTTTGCACAGCTGAAATCGTCTGGCCATTTCAGGCAATATGACCATGGTTATATCGGGAATTGGAGAAAGTATGGAAGACTTTCACCACCCGATTATAAACTTCAAAACGTTGTTGCAAAAGTTGCATTACACTATGGCGCCAATGATTGGTTGACAATACCAAGTGATGTTGACAGACTGGACCAAGAACTACCAAATGTAGTTGGGAAATTTTTGGTGAAATATGCAGACTTCAATCACTTGGACTTTGTTTGGGGCATTGATGCTCGTGAACTCCTTTATAATAAAGTCACAAAAATAATGAAGGTAGAAGATGGTTATCTTTAAAGCAGCGCGATAAAATTTATTATATTTAACATAAATGTACATAAACAATACTTAATTAAATGGAAGCACTGGAATGTACACCTTTGAAAAAAAAAATAATATATCGAACTTTGCGTAGGATAAATTTAATTTTCGAAGTAATTGGGAAATGCGAATTTTCGCGGGATGCGTTTAGCCGAAATAAGATGTGCAGGTGCAGATGGGTGGCATGCATCGATGCGTGTAGTACCGCATCAAAATCCTATGATGCTTAAATCTGTTTAATTGAAAACGACATCTTTCAAAATTACATTGAGCAAAGTTGTTCTTACAGCTCCTTTTGTTAGTTTTGTTTTTGTTTTCCCTAACTACTTAGTTATTTTTTCTTCCATTATAAAATTATAAACACCAAAAAAAAGTAATTTCAATAAGTCTGTAGAGTTCTCACATGTTCCCAAACTACCATACTTAACTGGAAAGGCATTGATCCCTGGCACAAAAGATTCAGTTTTCCAGACCCTGGTCGGCAACAATAAATTCATTACGAATCCGTTAAAATGAAACACAGGAACGTCGACCCCCGAAGGGCCGACCCAACAGTTCGACCTACTATTCAGAGAAACAACGGAGTTTAGAATATTTAAGTCTTAAGAACTATTAAGAATATTCTTATGTTTAATTCCCTAACTAGTAGCTTAACCAATTATGCTGTGCCACAGTAATTTGCTGTATCTTTTGTCTTTATAGAAATGGTAACGGTTCAAAAATGAATCGAGGGAGTTCTCTCTTCCAAATGTTATTTTGCTTTGATAGGTACCTATAATGTCTTAATAATTGATTGTAGGTACTAGCGAAAATACAGTGAAAACGCAAATTAGCTAGTCTATTATATTGAAACCAAAAGATGGCCTTGGGCCAAATCAAAACAGACTTAGAACAATAACATTTACAATATGGAGCTCGTCATTATATTCATTAACGTACCAAAATGCATTTCAAACAAGTATTTTTTATTAAAATGATTTGATATTACATGCGCGTTTTTAATAAAAGTTTCGGATCGAAAGAAGGGTATGTTATGAGCTATGACTTATGGCATATAAGTAAGATATTTTTTAGCTTTCCAGTGGACTGCTCTGTATCTTGCCTGCCATAAGGAACTAACTCGTGTCGTGACCCAAAATATAATTCCAGGCACGAGAACTATGATTGACTTTGAAGGGTTGAATCAATAAGCTGAAGACGAAGACGACCACTACACTACACTACCTGTACAGAGTTTGCTTCGCACAAAGCTTTTATTCGAAAACAAACATTTCTTTGGCATATTTACTAACATTCTCACGTGGGTTCAATTTCAGGCCAATCGAATATCGCCCCTTTCCTTTTGAAAGTACATGTTTGTAAATTGTAAGCACATACATATATACCAAACTGACTGATAAATAATGGAATTCACGGAAGAAACGCAGACACAACAACTTTTAGTTTGTCCTACTTCATGAAGTCTTTAACACGGCGAGGACAAAAACGAGGACAAAAACGAGCACGAGCAACCAACAGCATGTTTTGCAAACAATCCTGCCAACAAGAGAAGCACAAAGCATGAGCCAATAATGGTAAGGAGTGAGGTTTATATGGGTTTGAATTAAAACTATGCAGACATATACACATTCCTTTACGTATTCAATGCTTTAATAAGCATCAAGGCCCTTTCAGATTAAGGTAGTCATTCGGCTGCATATTGGTAAAAATTGTGTTTGCACTTATACATTTTGGTACCAGGTACCGGTGGGTCTACCACACTAGACTTTGCATTTTAGCTTCCTTGTGGGACAATGGCACAAGTTCTGCACGAGCAGTATGAGTTAACCTTTTGCATAGCCTATGATAAGACTAGGATTAAAAGGAATTTTAATATATGTATTGGTTTTTTTTTTTATAAAACTTTGTTTTGTGTTCAAAGTTTCGTATTCTGCGTCTTTTGTTGAATTTTGGTAAAGAAAACTTATAATAAATTGTTCGAGATAGATGTGTTTTTTTTTTTTGTGCGACAACAGTTAAGTTCCTTTGTTCTCCATTTGTGAGAAGAGCTGTTCCTTAAAGGATGCATTTATTATATTAATTTAAAATTAAAATCTTTAAGAAACCAAAAGATAAGAAACATGGAGAAATTTTGCTATGATCACTATAAGCATCCACTTTTGTGGTGTGAGGAGAAAAAAAGATTAATGGAACGCAGAAACGCCGAAGAAAGTATGCGCATGTGGCGACGAAAAAAGGCCGAAGAAAGAGCAAGATCTGAAAAGGACAAGCAGGAGGTGAGAAGAATTGTGTTATATATTTTAACATCTTTTTTTATATCGAGACAAAATTTGAAAGGGCGCGAATCAAAATGTATTTAAAGATATGGTCAGGAATGAAAGTGACATTCCTGGACATTCGTGTGTTAACTCAAGAGATTTAAAATATTGATTTGATTACACAAGGGCACAAATTGAACTTTTTTGTTGTTGTATGGAATTTGATAGCTGTTGTTTACTAATTCGAGGTCGCTGATTTCAAATCTAACTGTAATTTTTCTCTAACAGCTAGATTTTTTAAGATACAGCTTCGTCCATATTGTCAGGGCCCGATCTAGGGGGGGGCGCGCCGGGCATTTGCCCGGGGCGGCAAATTTTAAGGGCGGCAAATTTGAAAATAGAGGATTACTAAAGCGTGTTTCCGAAAAATGTTTACTTGTTTCCTTCTAATTAAGATCATCATGGGAGAAAATATATAAATCAGAAAGAATTTTAATTTTTCTCACTAAAGTGTGATGAATGTGGGGAGCTGAAGTAAATGTATTCTCTGAACTCTCAATTAACCGAAGAAAAACACAAAACATTTTATCCGTCATCAGAAATATATTCATCTTTCCCTACTGGGAAAGTACATAAATATGTAGGTACAGTAAAACTACTTTATAACGTACTCTCCTTTCTATAGCAAATTTCATTTTGTTCCCCTTCTTCTTAAAAAAAATATCCCATATTCCATCGAATGTATAGATGTATTAAAAAAATGTACAGTTATTTAGTTTAAGTTTGCAAAGTCGCGTTTCGAAGGTAAAACAAGTTCAATCCTCAGTAGTTGTTTTAACAAAGCTGTCATTGGTACTTTTGACAATTGGTCCGATGAAGACTAAGGTCAGCGATATAATCAATAATAATCGAGAACAAGCAATTTGAAAAGAGTTTACTTCAGACGAGACGAAAAAGCAATAGGTACTATAGTGATAAGAGAACTGCATTAAGAATTTTTGAAGTTTTATTGAAACAAGTGATAAAACTAAAGATGCTGCAAATTTTTTGTTTTCTAAATTGGAAGATTTGTATAAAATAAAAAACAAAATTTTAAATGCGCAATCAAAAATTGAAGTTTTTAACAAAAGATATGATTTTTTTTCATTAATTTCCTTTGTATACCAATTTTCTTTGAAAATAAAAAGAAACACGAGGTTTCAAAACACATTTCACATTTCTTTATAACGCATTTTATAATTTTTTTTCCCCCTTAAAGGTTCGTTATAAAGAATTTTGACTGTGTATGTCCGTCAAAAATATAAAGTCGAAGTATTTTATTAATCACTTAAAAACCGCTAATTAAAACGTTTTTTGGTAAAAAAAAATTAAGTCATCTGATTTCTTTAACAGTTTTGATTTTTTTAGAAAAAAAAATTTCTCTAAAACATTTTTACTTGCGATTATAGGTACTATAAGGCAAGTTATGGATTCGTGCAGAAAAAAAATTTCGAGATAACAATCACACATGACATTACGATGATGGAGAAGTCGAAAAAAGTGGGTCTGGGAATTCCGTCCGTCTGTCTGTCTGTCTGTCTGTCTGTCTGTCTGTCTGTTCGCGCTTCTAGAGCCTGAACGGATGGGCCGATTTGCTTCAAATTTGGTATCTAGGATTTATTTGGCCGTCCCTCGGAACATATTTTTTATTTTTGCTCTAAGCCTAAAAATAACGGCACCTGCCATACAATCGTGAAGAAAAAAATTGATTTTCTCAAAAACGGCTCTAACGATTTTGATAAAACTTTCAGGATGCTATTTTTGTAAGATAGTCTATCTTTTGGTTGGAAAATATTTTTCAAAATTTGTCTTATAATGGTACCTCTCATAGAACCAGTATTTTCAAATCAAATTTTCTCGTAAACTATACATTCGATTTCAATAAAATTTTGCCCACAGGAAGTCATTTATAATTTTGTTAATATGGCATTTCAAGTTTTTCAAAAACTTTTTTTTTTGATTTTTTATAATTTTTTCAAAAAAATTTTTGGTTTTCGAAATATGTTGGAAACGGGTATATTGATTTTTTTTTAAATTATTTTTTCAAATGTAAACTACAGATTGCCATATATTTGCATACCCAAATAAATTTCAAAATATTTTTTGGAAAAGTTTTTCAAAAATAACCTTTTTAAAAAAAAACTGGTCGAACGATTTTCAACATTTTTTTTTCCTAGATTTACGTATAGCTTCGAAATTTTATTGCATACTTTGTTTTTCCGAGAAAACTCTTAAACTAATTTAAAAAATCAAAGAATTTTCGAAATTATTTAAACTAGAGTTCGCCCCGTGGTCGAAATTCGACCATTTCTCAATTGACAAAAGACATAGGTGCTTCATATATACATTCGTTGTTTCCTTACATGGTCCCCTTTCAGAATATATATAGGTTTGGCATATTTGTTTTGATTATGACAGAAAAAAAGGGTGGAAACTGGATTTTTGAACTCCGTATTAATATATTAGATTTTTTTAATAGCCATGTATGCAGCCACAATAAGCAATTGCTTATCATAAGAGCAAGTTCGTGCGACCCAGTCGTGCATTTTATTTTTTCTTGAGAATGCACTTTCCAGCACTTTAGGCATTTTTCTGTTTTCATTCAGTAAAGAGCTCTGAACAAAGTTTGAGTTTATCGAGCTCGCTCTGAACGTACTGAAAAAACTTATTTTTGTTTGACAACTCAGGCTCTGCTGTGAACTAAAAAAAACGCCTTTTATTGCTTTTTATCAGGAAGACAAAATTACAAAAATTATTAAATTGTTTTTGAAATAATCAAACAAAAAACTTTAATTTTTTATAAATTTTTAAGTAACAAAGTTATTTCGTTTATAAAAGACATTTCACTTAAAAAATGTCATCGAAATCCCTTAAATGACTTAGGAGAGAATCTGATATTCAAAATTCGGCCCTATTGGAGTTACCGTTATAAAGAATTTTCCAGACAAATTTATTCCAACCAAAGCATACATTTTACTCAAATTTTTTTAACAAGATCGTATAAGCCGTTTTTGAGATACCTTAATAAGTTTGTCAATAAAAATCACATGGCAGGTACCGTTAATTTCGGAGCTAGAATTTAGGTCAAAAAATCAATCTATCAGATGTTATAATAATACTGTGTTCTGTGTACCAGGATTGAAGCAAATCGGTCCAGCCGTTAAGGGTGTAGGGTCCGATACAAACAGACGGACAGACAGACAGAATTGTCCGACCACTTTTTTCAGCTTCTCTATGATCGTAATGTCATGTGTGATTATCCAAAAGAAAATTTCCAACAATATTACATTCTTACGGGTCGGAATGAATACCTCCATTTTTAAAAAGTCGGTCAAAAAATGCACCAACGATTTTATAACTTATGTGTTGTCATTGCAAAAGGGCGGCAAGTTAACTTTTTGCCCAGGGCGGCGAAAAAGCTGGATCGGGCCCTGCATATTGTTGCACCAGTTTCACTGAAATTTTATAAAAACGAGCTGTTTTTTTCCAAAGTATTTTTTTTTACAATGTCTACGTCGACAAATATCTGTAAAATCGATCCCAACTATTTTTGTAACATCTGTGGTGAATATACACTAAAAAATTTAAGACTCAGTGTGTCGGAGTTCGTAAAACGGGTGTATTTCGAATACTTTGGATTTTCTTTGAACACCCGTGACATGACAAGTACTGGCTGCCTCATATGGTATGTAAAACATGCGTGGAGTCTTTGAGGTTATGGGCGAATAAAAAAAGACCACATTTCAAATATCAAACACCAATGATCTGGCGAGAACCTTCAAATCATGAACATGATTGCTATTTTTGCGTGGTAAATATAAACGGGATTAACAAAAAAAAACCATTCCAAATGGTTTTACCCTAACTTGTTATGTGTTACTCGACCAGTCCTGCACTCCGGAGATGCACCAGTACCACAAGCATTTTCATCTACACAAAATAATCATGACTTAGAAGAAAAATACTCTTCTTCAAGTGATGAAAGTGGGGCGACTGATTTAAATCCAGATTTTTCTTCTGAGCCCCGGCCCTTTAATCAGGAAAACCTCAGCGCATTAGTCAGAGACCTTGGCCTTTGAAAAAAATCATCGGAGATTCTAGCTTCCCGATTAAAGCAAAGAAATCTTTTAACCCAAGAAACAAGAATTTCGTACTATCGTAATAGAGGCAGAATTACTTCCATTCTTTTCTGTTGATGATGACTTTGTTTATTGTTCAGATATTCCGGGTTTATTGAAAGCAATGGAAGTACAAAAATATGATCCAAAGGAATGGCGTTTATTTATTGATTCCTCTAAACGTAGCCTGAAATGTGTACTTATGCATAATGGCAATAAGCTTGGTTCGTTACCGATTGCACATTCAACTAAAGTTAAAGAAGAATAGTTACTGTAGCTTCTGTTATGGGTAAAATATAGTACAACGAACACAAATGGCTGATATGTGTGGATTTAAAAATGGTGAATTTTCTTCTTGGACAACAAGGAGGCTATACAAAATATCCTTGTTTTATTTGTCTGTGGGATAGCAGAGCTAAGTCTGAGCACTGGATTAGAAAAGACTGGCCTTCCAGGCAAGCTATGGTTCCTAATCTAATCTTGACGAGAATTGTAAACCAGGTCCGGATGGTATACCTTCGATTATTTTAAAAAAATGCGCAAATAATTTGCTTTTACCCTTATCCACTCTCTTTAATTGTTCCCTGTTTTCTTGTCAATTTCCGTGTATTTGGAAAAAATCCTTCATAATCCCTTTACACAAAAAAGGTAAGAAAGACGAAATTCAAAACTATAGGCCTATAGCCAAACTATCGGTTATTCCGAAGCTTTTTGAAGCTATTATTTGTGAATCTCTGTGTTTCTATGTCAAATCAGTCATTGTTCCGAATCAACATGGCTTTACAAAAGGTCGCTCTACTGTAACGTTTCTTATGGAGCTAACCGAACTTTGCATTGATGCATTTAAGAAAAAGAAAATAATTGACTGCGTCTTTACGGACTTTAGTAAGGCATTTGATAAACTCTCCCATAAGATCTTGCTAAAAAAGGTAAGAAATCTTGGTTTTAGTGAAAATTTTGTTATGTGGCTTCAATCTTATTTATTAAACAGATCTTATGCAGTGTTGTTTAGCGATTGTCCATCAAATTATTTTACAGTTAACTCTGGAATACCACAAGGTAGCCATTTAGGACCTCTACTTTTTATTTTATTTATTAATGACTTACCATCTATCTTGAAGTATTCTAAATGCCTCATTTACGCGGATGATGTGACAATTTTTAAAACAATTTCTAGTATTAGTGATTGTGAAATGTTGCAATCCGACCTTAATTCGTTTTATGACTGGTGTGTTCGTAATTGCTTGTCTCTTAATATAAGTAAATGTAATTTTATGAGCCTCACAAGAAAACTTTTAGTAACTCCATTTAATTATTCGTTAAATGGAATTTCCCTATCATGTATGGAAAACGTTAATGTTCTTGGCGTCATATTAGATCGAAAGCTTGAATTTATTCAGCACATCAACTCCATATCAAATAGGTAGAGCCAATTCACTTCTAGGCTGGATTAAGAGAGAGTCACGGCAATTTTCAGATCCTTTTGTTACAAAACAGCTTTTTATAACATTTGTTCGTCCCATTCTTGAATATGCTTGCCAGGTTTGGTCACCCCATTACGAATGCCATATATTAAGGTTAGAACGTGTACAAAAAAGATTTCTGCGATTTGCCTTGCGGGGCTTAGGTTGGGAAAATCCTTACGAGCTTCCCGCATACATCAGTCGACTGAAACTAATTGATTTGCCATCCCTTGTGAATAGACGTTCTTATTTAAGTTTTGTTTTTATCGTTAAATTAATAAATGGTAACATAGACTCTTTGTACCTTTTGTCTCGAATAAATTTTAATATTCCTCAAAGAAACTTAAGAAATCTACCTAGCTGCATAAATGTCCCAAACTGTCGTACTAATTATGAACGATTTTCTCCCTTAAACAAAATGTTTGAATTATTTAATCTTCTTAACAATAGATGCAATAACTTATTTGACCAATCGTTAAATTTTTCATCTAAATTTCAGTCAAATGTGTATTCAATTATATAATTGTAGCTACTCTTATTATAGACATAAGTACTTATATCTGAAGCTAGTCTTTAGCTATGTAAATAAATAAATAAATAAATAAATAAATAAATAAATAAATAAATAAATAAATTCGAGTTCCGGGACAACTTAATGTGATAAATGAACCACTAGTACCTAGGGATCGCATAATACTGCCACCTTTGCATATTAAACTAGGGCTCATTAAACAATTTGTCAAAGCTCTGAACAAGGATGGTGATTGTTTTAAATACATTTCCAAAAAATTTTATAATTTTAGTAAAGAGAAACTGATAGCCGGAATTTTCGATGGTCCACAAATAAGAAGGTTGATTAAGGATGAAAACTTTATTAGGTATTTGACTGATATTGAAAAAAATGCCTGGAATGAATTCGTTTGGATTGTACAAAATTTTCTGGGAAACAAAAAGGATGAATGCTATGTGGAGCACATTGAAGAGATGTTGTCGCACTTTCAGCAGCTTGGTTGTAATATGAGCATTAAGGTACACTTTCTCCACAGCCATTTGGACCGTTTCCCTGAAAATCTTGGTGATCTGAGTGAAGAACAAGGTGAACGGTTCCATCAAGATATTCAACTATGGAGGAGCGGTACCAGGGGAACTGGAATGCCCACATGATGGCGGACTACTGTTGGAGCATTAAAAACAGCCCTTGTGAGATAAGTCAAGCAAGAAAATCTTATAAAAGAAATTTTTTTGATAAGTAGTAGTAGTAGTGGTTTATTTTAAAGTTTTTTTCTTGATAAAAATATTTTTTTCTTGAAAGGTACGTTTTTCATTATATCTCAAAAACAAAAGCTGATGCAAGAAATCTGACTTCAGATCCAAAATCAGCACCTCGAAAATGTATAATATAAGTTATAATATTTTCATGCAACGAAAATGCTGTTCCCTTGTGTTATAAGAGAAAACAAATTATTTATTGAAGGTAATTAAATACTTTTCTTCAAATACTTTGGAAGTGTATGGATTTCATTGAAAGAGACAAATATTCCGGAAGGATTTTGAATAACCATTAATAAAGATAGATATTTGGTAACAGTGGCGTAACAATAGGGTGGCAGGGCTGGCAAAAAGCCACGGGCCCCCGACCCAAGAGGGCCCCGGCCCAAGAGGCCGCGAGCTCAAAAATATTTTTTTACATTGTACCTGAGTATTTTATTTTATTTGAAACGTATATTTTTATAAATTCTGCTTAAAATCCAAAGTGAGACAACTAAAGAACACAATACAATTTCAAGTTAATCGTTAAGCATTTCAACCAACCTACACAAAAAGATGTTGAATCATTTTTAGAGATGTACCTACACGTTACCCGTGAGGAGTAATTTTACGTACCTACTTATGACCGTCAAAAACCGTCAGTCAAAATACCGTAAATTGCACATCTCTGTTCATTTTAGAACGCATCCATTTTGGTGTCTACATATTTTGTCGCTATACGTTGGCAGCGCGGGTGTGCATTGACGATTGGGGAATTCCCTGTTTTGATTTCACTTTTTTCTTAGCGCTGCTGCTGGAACGAGCTAGCAACACTATGTTAGGGGAATTCCCGAGTTGATATTTTTGTATGAGGGCTCTACTGACTGCGTATTCTTTGTGTGATTATTTTGACAATTGGTGATTTGTATCTTATATTTTTCCGTATTTGTGCTTTTATTGAATATGAAAATGGTGGCAAAGTAAAGTTGTTTGTGAAAGTTAGATATTAAAATGTCTAGTTCCAGAAAATATTTAAGTGGGAGCGAAAAACGAAAGAGAAAAAGGGAGATTGAAGACAAAAATAAAAAGTTACCTAAAATTAGTCAGTACCTGAAAAATGATGATTTAAATAATGAAAAGTCGAGTGAACAGTGCTCCAAAAGTGAAGAATTGGACCTTACTAAAAGTATACCAGAATTATCAGATGCAGCACCCAACATTAGTGACTATCCAGATCCAGAAGAACTACAACAAGGTACTAGCAAAAATCAAAGAGAATTATATTTTAGCATGAACAATATTGTATCTTCGCCATATGTTACGGATAAGGGTAACTTTAAAGAGCTAACTGAGCCAGTGAAAAGGTTCGTGATTGAAAACGGACATTGTAAACCTAAGGGCCCTTTTTTAAAAGATAGTGACAACAGATCTTTTCTAGAAAAACATTACTATATTGTTTCCAAGTCGGGCGTGAAACTTGAACGTACATGGCTATCCTATTCTTTGATACATCAGAAGGCGTATTGTGAACCGTGTTGGTTATTCGCAAATCGGGCATCTAAGAAAATACAAAATGTTTGGATTGAGGGCTATGACGACTGGAAACATATTGTAGATGCCATACAAAGACACGAGACATCAAACATTCATCTGGATTCCTGTCTTACGTATCAACAGTGGCGGCTACATGGAACACTCGATGAAGAGCAGGAGTCTATGATCAAAAAAGAAAAATCTTTTTGGCGCCAAGTACTTTCTAGGCTCCTTGATGTTACTCTGACACTTTCAACGTGTAATTTAGCCTTTCGTGGCCACAGAGAAAACGCAGATGGCAGTGATCCAAGCTCCAAAGGAAACTTTTTGAGTATTGTTCAGTTATTAGGAAAATATGATCCGATTTTACAAGAATTGTTAAGTAAACCAAAGGGCCAGATAAAAAACTTAAGTCCAAAAATACAAAATGAGCTAATTTCTGTCCTGGTTCTAAAAGTAGAAAATGCACTCATAAATGAAATAAATGCCGCCCCTTTCTACTCTATCATATTCGATACAACTCAAGATATTTCAAAAATTGATCAAATGTGTGAACTTTACCGTTATTGTGTGATCGAAAAAGACGGTAATGGGATCCCAAAGGCACTTGTCATTAAAGAAACATTTTTAGGATTTCATGAAGTTAAGGATCAAACTGCCTTAGCAATGTCCAAACAAATTATTAAATCCATAAATGAGAAAAATATTCCTCTAAATAAGTGTCGAGGACAAGGATATGATGGTGCTAACACAATGAAAGGGACTTATGGCGGAGTTCAAAAACTCATAAAAGATGTCGAGCCAAATGCCGTATATGTTCACTGTGCTGCTCATAATTTAAATCTAGTACTCAATGATGCAGTGAGAGAGGTTATTGATATGCAAAATTTTTTCGAAACAGTTCAACAAATTTATAATTTTTTTGGGCAAAGTATCAAAAGATGGAATATTTTATCAAGTTTTATATCTAGCAAAGAAAGTGAGTCTTCAACTTCAATAACATTAAAAACATTAAACCCTACTAGATGGGCAGGACGTTATGATGCCGTTTTTGCTTTAAAAGTTCGGTTTTTTGAAGTCCAAAAAGCGCTAACGAAAACAATTCTGTTAAATTGCAAATCAGATGAAAGAAATGAAGCTGTTTCACTCAAAAAGAAGATCGAAAACTACAATTTTATTATGCTATTGGTTTTCCATTGCAAGATCCTACTTACTATCGATGCGGCCTCTAAAGCACTTCAGTCTAAGGCCACCGATCTTTCAAATGCCTTAAATCGTTTGAAAATTTGTCTAGAAGAATTGGAAAGGTATCGAAATGAATTTGAAAATTTAAAAATGGAAGCAAATAGTGTAGCAGAAAAATGGTCCATCACCTCTGAATTTTCTAAGACTCGTCAGAGAAAGGTAAAACGCCATTTTGATGAGCTTTGCGAAGATGAGCGTCTCCAAGATCCGGAAAGCTTGTTCAAAGTGAACATATTTTATCGAGTATTAGACATCATTATAAACCAACTGAAAACGCGTTTCCTTCCAATGAATGAAATTGTTTCAAATTTCAGTGTTTTGCAGCCTTCTACTTTAAAAGTTTTAAATGACACTGATCTATTAAAAAAAGCTCTAGAATTTGTTGAGATATATAAAAAGGATATATCTAAATCATTTGCCGGAGAAATTCTCAGTTTTCGATCCACTTTCAGAGACGAAATAGAAAAATCTTCGTGTATTAGAGACCTTGCTGATTTATTAATAATAAAAAATCATTTTATGTCCTGCAGCTTTCCTGAAGTATGCACTGCATTAATGTTATTTCTTACAATTCCTGTGACTACAGCTAGTGCTGAACGATCATTTTCAAAACTAAAATTGATAAAAACCTATTTAAGAAACTCTATGAGACAAGACAGGTTATGTAACTTGGCTATTCTGTCTATTGAAAATTCTATGGCCCGATCTTTAAACTTTGATGATGTAATAGACACTTTTGCGGAACAGAAAGCTCGAAAAAAAGATTTTTCTTAATAAATATCTTATTGAAATTAAATTTTTATTTTTATTTCATTGTAAATGTATGCAGGTTTCCTCACGATGTTGTTTCTTCACCGAAAAACTAGCAAATAGATGATGAATGCGTTGAGATATTATGTTCTATGGATGAATTTGAAGCCTCCAATACTCATTGGGCTAGCGTAGGGACTACATACCATTCCCTCTCGCCTAAGAGAGCAGTTTTATGGCCATTAGTGGGACATATACAAAATTAAACTGAGTACAACGTGACGATTTTTACTGAAAGGGCCCCCATCAAAAGAATTTGCCACGGGCCCCAGATGGTATTGTTACGCCACTGTTTGGTAATAAAAGAAAACTCTCAAATGAATTAATAAAATTTGTTATGTATCTAATCAATCTAATTAAAAAAAAAAGTTTTTAATAATACATATAGCACAAAGCATCTGTGCATTTTATTTTAAATGAGTTGGATTAAGTCATCTCTCTTGTCAGCAACACTTTAACTCTTCCTAGCATAGGGCGGCAAACAGCTCCTTCCGATATCTCAACAATGCCCCGACTTCAATTTCGTGGACTCAGTTTAATTGAAAACAGTTGATCTCCAGGTTTTCTTTGGTCCTCCCACGCGCCTTTTTTGAGGTTCTTACGGGTTTCACTGAAAAGAAATTTTTTGCTGTTGTGTCATTGGTTTTCCCTAGTGTTATGGCTAAAATATCGCCAATTTCTCTGAGTGATGTCTTTTCTACATCAAATTTTGTTTGTCCGGTCCTAAGTCGCGGTTCGTTAATGGATATGGTTTGTGACCAGCGCCTCTTTAAGATAAATCGCAGGCAATGTTTCACAAAGACTTGTAGTCTGCTATTAATATAGCAGTAGGTATGGATTTAACATTATGTTTAAACTTTGTACTAGTTTAATTTTTGTTTTGTTTTTACGAAACCAACAATTGAAGAATATTCCCATGATTTTATTTTAGATAAAAAAAGAAACAAAATAACCACCTTCTGCTCAAGATCCCCCGAAAATCGTTCTCTTGCTTACTTCGATGCGATGAAAAAAACTATGTTTAAAACAGTAGAAAATTTGTACACTGCCCGACAACCGATCAGTGCCCCCTATGCTTCTTGTTTTTGGAGCTTTATATCAGCTTATCTACCAAACCTTTTGAAACGATTTTTTTACCAATGAAAGTTTATAAAATTATACGTGAAAAGAAATGAAAGTTATGGTGGTTACTCAATGAATAGCATTCTAACAAAATTTTAAAGAATAAAGGTGATATTGAGCTCCAAAAGCAAGAAGCACGGGGCCGCTAATCGGTTATCGGGCATTGTATGTCTATTTTTTAAGTTCAATTTAAGTCTTGTGCTTATGAAGACGCTTCACAGAATGTGGTGTGGTTTATCGTTGCACGATTTCATATTTTCAAACTTCAGTTCTATACCTGCACAGCAACACAATCGATTAAATTGACGAAATAAAGAATAAACAAAAAAAAAAACTTCGCAGAAATACCGCTCTCGCTTCGGGGTTTCTTATCCACTTCTGATGATTCCAATGAAAACATAATTTATATTGTCCGAGTGTTTTACATATCTAAATGTTAGGGAGCAGACAAATGAAACGCACGACACTCTGTTTAAGACTAACTTAAACTTTATTTACTTTACTTATGACTGATGATACATATCTATAAAGAAGAGTTGCAGAAGAGATGCGTTAATATTGATATACAGGGTGATTGGTTTAAGGTGTTACAAAAAGCAAGAGCATGTAGGTTGGGTCGAGACAAGAAAAAAATCGTATGGGCGGGGGTCTATTCCCCTCCGTTTAGCCGGGAGGGGCAAAAACATGACTTAAATTTGATTAAAAATAACGGTAACTCCTACAATACCACGCTATACCTTTTTGTAAAACCAAAAACTTATTCTTTTATTGTAATTTTAAATGGAGTTATTTTAGTGAGCCGTTTTCAAAATATTAACTTTCAAACTCAAAATTAAAAAAAAAAAAAATTAAAAAATGTTTAAAAACTAATTGTTTTCAAAATTTTACGTAATGTATTGGCTTCCGGCCAGGACTTAAGAAAAGTGGAAATAGGATGGTTGTGTCCGCAATCGCGGACATAAGATTCTACATCAGTGTCTATTCCTGGCCACCAAAAATATGAGCGTGCGAGATTTTTCATACGGACAATTCCAATGTGTCCGACGTGAAAAATTTTTAAGACCCTTTCTTGCAACACCTCTGGAATAATCAACCGTCTTCCATAACAAATGCAATTATCTTCCAGATCTAATTCACTCCTTTTGTGATAATATTTTAAAAACGTTTCATTCACTGAATTTGGCCAATCATTTTTCACCATATTAATAACGTTTCTTAAAATCCAATCTTTACTTTTCTCAAACTCTACATCGTTAATATCGATATCAGGATATATATTTCCTTTTAAAGACCTAACAGCGTCATTCTCAAAACCCGTGGTTGCTGGCAAAGGAACTCTAGATAAAGCATCTGCATTTGTCATCTGTGATGCTTTCTTGTACACAATATTGTACTGATACATACTTAAAAAAACCTGCCATCTATGTAACCTTCCGGCGCGCGGCAACAGCCTGTGATGATTTTTTAGTATTGAAAATATCTCTCAGGGGTTGATGGTCTGAAAAAATATTAAATGTCTTTCCATAAATATATTTATGGATTTTTTTCACCGAAAAAATTATTGCCAACGCTTCCCGATGAAATTGAGAATAATTTTTCTCTGCTTGGCTGAAGGAACTACAAGCGAATAATACCGGGTGCTCTACACCCTTTACTATATGAGAGAGTACCCCTGCAACTCCATATGGGCTTGTATCGCAATGCAGCACAATTTCTTTGTTCGGATCATAATAGGCTAAAACGTTATGAAACAAAATAATTTCCCTACTTCTACTAAAAACTTGTTCACAGACCTCTGACCATTCAAAACGTACATCTTTCATTGTAAGACTGTAGAGCTCATGTAGTTCCACTGATTAAATAGGTATAAACCTCGAATAGTAATTTAAAAGACTTAAATAGGCTTTTACCTGTGTAATATTTTTAGAAGCTGGGACATTCTTTATAGCCTCCATATTTTTAATGCTTGGTTTAATTCCATCTGCACAAATTCTATGCTCGAGGTATTCAATCTCAGACTGGAAAAACCTACATTTCTCTAACTTCATCCTAACTCTGTAATGGTTTAGCCTCTCCAACACCTTAAAAAGGTTTGCTTGACATTCGTCTTTGTTCGAACCACTTTCTAGAATGTCATCAATATAAAACTCAAGTAGGAATAGGTGCACTTCAGACTGGGAATTTTTCAGTGGTGCGTGAAATGAGTGTGATTGTTTATGTTGAATTTTTTTTTTTTTTTTTTTTTGTATCTCAAATTCTTAAGAGAAAAGAAATATGATGGGTGTGATGCGATTATTTACACTTCTTGTGTAATTGAATTGAGAGATTAAGCTGACACAGCATAACTGTGGTGCAGAGCGATCGATTGGATTCGATCGTTGTTTTTTTTCATTTAAGTCGAGAACTCCAGAAAAAAAAATGATGATAATTGATTCTTATATTTAATCTTCAAACGCTACAACGGACGTTGGATTTTGATTAAGATGAAACAATCTCATTATTTAAGATATGGGGGGAGGCAAAAAGTGAATTAAGGAAATCGATATGAAGTTAAGTTAGTATGGAATCGGTATGAATATGGGGATTATTAAGAAAAGTAGGTATGAAAAGTATGTCTTTTTCAAATGGTTCGTGAAATGAGTGTGATTGTTTATGTTGAATCCGCAGTCATGAATTTTTTTTTTTTTTTTTTTTTTTTGTATCTCAAATTCTTAAGACAAAAGAAAGATGATGGGTGTGATGGGGATGTTTACACTTCTTGTGTAATTGAATTGAGAGATTAAGCTGACATAGCATAACTGTGCAGAACGATAGATTGGATTCGAGTGCTTGAAATGTGTCTTGTCGGCGAAAGTCTTTGACATATGGTTAGGCATGGAGTAGGGGGAATGCGGGAGACTTGAGCCACTTTTTGTTAAATCGTTCATAAAAACTTTTCTATTCATCATAGCCACATGTTGGATACATCTTTTTAAAGATACATTTATCTATTTTAAGATTTGTATTTTAAGAACTACATACACGCAAGTGATTTTTGCCAAATGCTAAATGATTGTGAACAGATTTTTGGCTCAAGTCTCCCTATTAGCCGGGAGACTTGACCATCCCCTTGGGGAGACTTGATCATACTAAAATTCTTCGACTAAAACAAACAAACAAATAATTTAATCAGTTTATTTCTTATTAGAATTCATTTTGATTATATTTGTGGTATCAGGAATATAAAAAAGAAACTATATTTAACGTTTTTTATAGTAAAAGAAACAGAGAAATTAATAAAAACTTGTAAACATAACTTTCTTTCATACTCAGTAACTTAGTTACTATTGTATAAAAAGCAACCAAAGAACTTAAAGGTATTTAGGACTTTCAATCACAAATAAGATGCCTAATTAGAGGCTAAGAAAAGAAAAACAAAATAAACTTCAAAAACGTAACAAAAATAAATAAAAAATTTAATTTCTTAGTAAAATATATAACTGAAGGATGTTATTGCCATATATAATAGCATCAACCTCTAATCAGTGTTGCAAGAGGCGCAAAGACGCATATCCATTATACAGGGTGATTCACGAGCGTTGTGCCAAAAAGCTAGAGCGTGTAGGTTAAGTTTAGACAAGAAAAAAATCGTATGGGAGGGGGGTCTATTCCCCCCCCCGTTTAGCCGGGAGGGGCAATTTTCTGAAAAATTTACTTATTTTGTAAAAAAAAAATATTAAAAATCAACGGCTTCGTTTACAACACCGTGTTATACCTTTTTGGAAAGCCAATAACTTCTTCTTTCATTTTGTTTTTAAATAAAATTGTTTTAACGAATAGTTTGAAAAATATAAATTTTCAAACTCAAAATTTTTAAAAAAAATTTGAAAAAATAATTTTAAAACTAATTTTTTTCAAAATTTTACGTAATTAAGTATAATTTTTGTTCTCATAATTCAATGCTCCCATCAATCTTTAATCCCACACTGAAAACCGTATGGCTCTACGACTTTTTGCTGCCAAGGTATTCAAGAATAACCGAACCTACTTCTTCACAAAAACACGAAAAAATTGGATAAATGATCACTTGTGCCATCCCGTAAGGCTAGATTTTCTTGTTTTTGTGAAGAAGTAGGTTCGGTTATTTTTGAATACCTTGGCAACAAAAAGTCGTAGAGCCATACGGTTTCCATTGTTGGATTAAAGATTGATGGGAGCATTGAATTATGAGAACAAAAATTATACTTAATTACGTAAAATTTTGAAAAAAAATAGTTTTAAAATTATTTTTTCAAAATTTTGAGTTTGAAAATTTATATTTTTTAAACTATGCGTTAAAACAAATTAATTTAGAAACAAAATGAAAGAAAAAGTTTTTGGCTTTCTAAAAAGGTATAACCGGTGTTGTAAGCGAAGCCGTTGATTTTTAATATTTTTTTTTTACAAAATAAGTCAATTTTTCAGAAAATTGCCCCTTCCGGCTAAACGGGGGGGGGGGGGGGGTAGACGCCCCCCTCCTTTACGATTTTTTTCTTGTCTCAACTCAACTTACACGCTCTAGCTTTTTGGCACAACGCTCGTGAATCACCCTGTATAGTCAGTTTTGCACACAAAACAAAACCATGTTTTGTCATGTTCTTCGATTTCCATTGGGCTGTTTAAACCTTCATCGAAATTTACTTCTTCAGAAGTTTCACTTTCAATTGACTGCAAAACTTTTTTTTTTGATTGTAGTAAGTTTTTTTTTGTATTTTATATTTTTTCTGTGGCTAGAAAGAAAGACATTACTGCATTTATAAAACATCTGACGATAAATTACATAGCAAACGGGAGACTTGATCCACTGATCAAGTCTCCCCTTGAGAACTGGCTCAAGTCTCCCGTTCACGCTTTTTACAATAAATAATTAATAATTTTTTTGGAACACAACCTAGCTTGATTTCGTTCTTATAATAACAAAGTCGAATATCTATTTTATAAAATAATGTCATTCATTTTGACTTACCAAATCAAAAACAGTTTTTATCACAAAAAAAAATTATTTTTTTTTTGTAACTTTTTCCGCCAAAAAACACTATTTCACTTTTAACAGCCGAAGTATACTGACGATCTGGAATTATTTTTGTGTACAAGTACAAAGTAACGGAATGCAATGTTTGAGTCTACTCATGATCGATTTGAGTGGAGTTTGAGTGAATTATTGAGAGTGGCTCAAGTCTCCCATATGATCAAGTCTCCCGCTTTCCCCCTACCTACTGACACACTTTTTTAACGACCATCACTGTCGCTGTATATATTTAGAATACATTTTAAGTGGACGATGCAAAGTCTGTTAAATAATTTTTGTTTTTTGAAATTGTGAAGCAAAGAGATATTTTATAGGCTTTCAAACTGGAGTAAATGTTAAATCAAATATTTTTTTTTTTTTTAATTTTTTTTTTTTATTTTCTTATTTTTTGAATAGGTATCCAGGAGTTGTGATCGGAAGAAAATCCCAACCATTTTACAAACATTTTATTTTTTTTCTTAAGAAGTACTTTTTCAATTAGATATGTATCGGGGAATTTGGTTTTTTGTAGTTCTAATTCATAGAACCCAGCTCTGATAGGGTTGCCTTGACAGTCTTCTAACAAGTATGTAATTGGATTAGTTCGCTGAATCTTTGTTATTTTAAATATTTCTGTTGTCCAATTTGGTGTGTATCCTTTTTCAATTACATGTTTGTATTTACTTATTCTAACTGAGTCTCCTACCTTGAATCTAGGAGTAATATGAATTTTCACGTAACTATAAATTGTAGAGAGCAAATGCTTTTCGTTTGCAGCATTGACTTCAGATGGTTTGATTTTGATAGTACGATGTTTTGAATTATTATAAGTTTCAGTTAGTGTTAGTAATATATCAATCCATTTGTACGAACCACTAGTACTGAATTCTTTCCACATAAGGTTTTTTAATGTTCGATTAAATCGTTCCACAATGGAAGCTTTGAGTTGAGTAAACGTCGAATAATGATTAATTTGATATTTTTGCATTAAATTTTGAAAAGATTTATTGAAAAATATTTTTTGGACTGCGACCTTAATTGAATATGTTCACCATAGCTGTTGTGACTTCTACAGCGGTTTTGTTTTTTATAGGAACAGTCCATGCAAATTTTGAAAATGTATCAATCACAGTGAGTAAATATCGATAGTTTTTGTTCTCGTCTGAATACGGAAGCATTTCTACAAGGTCAGCTTGCCATAAATCATCAAGACCCTTGATAACTACTCGCCTTTTAGGATTATTCCTGCGTGAGGGCTTGTGTAGCTCTTCCACTACTTCTCTTTTACTCATTTTTAAATTAAATAATTGAAACAACAGAGTGTTATGAGTTTTTATACAAATAAAGTATGTTTTTATTGTTTAATTAAATAATAATAAATATATATATATATATATAAATGTTTCGTAAATTATTTAAGTCTTTCATATAATAACATTAATTTCTTTACTCTCATTATTCTATTATCGAGCATGTAACATGCACAGGTATCAGGTCCAATTCGGTATTCATTTGACGACCAGCAACAGTTTGTAAAATGACAACCATTCTTAGAGCTCCCCCAGTTGACATTTCCAAAATTTTTAAGAAAACTTATAAGATTTAAAAACTCCTTATAGTGTTCATCAAGGATAATTTCTTTATGTTCTTTAAGAAGTTTTGAGATATCTTGCACAATTAATTTATAATTTACGTTGGACATATTGAACACTGTCACGTGTAAGGTACACATTTGACTGAATCGAATTTAAAACTTGACATGAAGATATATAAATATATATCTATTTTAGTTTTTTCTTAAAAATTTTTTTCTTTAGTTAACAATTTAATTTTATCGATTTCATTTTTCAAATATTCTTTTATTTGTTTAATTTTTTTATCGACATAATTTTTGGTAGTAGCATCGTTTAGGTCTTGAGGTTCCTTAATGTTTTTTAATTGTTTCCAATTAATATTGTAGTCACTGTTTTCAGTTTTAAGAAAACCCTCACCAGGTGGTCCAGATAACCCACGCTCTCCACGGGGTCCCCTGGGTGGGGCTCTATGTGAAAAACGACCGAATTTATCAACTGGCATTTCTAATTTTTGTTTAATTGATAATATTAGCCTCTTTAAGTTCTTCAATAATAGAAATAATTTCATTTGAGTGATTGTTATGTCCAGCTTGATGTGAACCAACTAGAAGTCTCAATCGATCTACAAGCTAAATTCGGGTCATCCCAAAATATATATTCTTTTTTATTTTTTGAAATTTGCATTAATCCTCTACCTGTTGGTGTTGTAGTTGAAATAGGTGATTGTAATGAATCATCAAAACTTGATGAAGTCTTTCCTAAAAATGAGCGTATAATTTTTTTATATTTATAACCCCCATTGCCTTTTACTTGTTTCTGTGAATCAAATGCTTTCCTATACGCATTTGTATCCTTTAATATGGTATCGTAACTTTTCAAGTCTTCCTTAGTGTAAATAGTTTTATCCGGAATTTTCTTAAATATTAACTCATAAAGACCTTTTGTCCCTGGAAAGGTTTTATTTTTTATTCTTATATTTTCTCCAATAATACTGAACTCCCCATTGCCAATAAACAATTTCCCATCTTTGGAATGTATACCGTATGTCTTATCAATACTTTTCGAATTATTTATAAACAAATCAA
Source organism: Platycheirus albimanus (assembly GCA_916050605.2). Classification (NCBI taxonomy): domain Eukaryota; kingdom Metazoa; phylum Arthropoda; class Insecta; order Diptera; family Syrphidae; genus Platycheirus; species Platycheirus albimanus. The sequence continues at coordinate 91,145,246 of OU696696.1, forward strand.
AATATTTTTTTGGGACTTCATCGAATTGTTCATTTGGTAATTGTTCTGCAAAAAGACGTCGATTAATTCTATCGGTTTCTTTTCCTCCTGTTGGTCTTTCTTGGGTACTATACATTAGTGTAGTTAAAAGTTTTGGGAGTGGTGAATTCATCTTTAGAATCGTTTTGTATTTTTGTTTTCTTTATAGGCGTTTGGTAATAGTTACTTTCTTCTTCTTTGTCTTGATTGATATTGATTGTTGATTTTTTGATCAATGCATTTAAAGGCTTAGTAATAGGTTTGAAAGTTTCCTCGAATTGAGATTCCTAAAATGTCTTATTGTTCTTTAGAGCTTTGAATTTTCTTCGAAGGTCATCGGTCGTTTTAATAAGCTCTTTTGTTAATTTAACATCTACATTCGTCATATTGTTAGAATATTAGTTTCTTTTACATAGACAAATGGAGAAAAAGTTATAAATCAGCTCGAATATTTGTTCAATAAGGTTCAATCTAATTTTAATGTTAAGGTTACTGGTCTTAACCGTTGAAAAGTGGGAGTCTAACTGGACTGAACTGCTTTTTACTGGTAAAACCTCTTCACTGAACTGCAGGTAACTGGTCTTGACCTTTGAAAACTGGGACTCCAACTGGATTGAACTGCTATTTACTGATAGGGCTTTTTCACTGAATTGCTCTGTACTGTTTTCATCAATTATTACAATGTTAATGGTCTAAATACTGAAATGTTGTCGGTTTTTATATCTTGAGAAAACAGTCAAAACCCTTTCTATATCGACCGCCATTTAAAGGGCTCTCTTTGTCAACTACCAAAAAACCGTACTTTGTGTTCCAACATTCTGCACATGCATTTTGGAATGTAATAAAATTCATATCATAATTAACGTGATCATTGTAAATGTGTTTTAAATTCATATCGTCTTGTTTAAAGATGATAAGAAAATTTGAATTGTCTCGAATTAAATGTTTTGGTATTCGTGTATAGGTTTGACACAAGTAAAAACTATCTAATTGATGATGTCGTCCCATACTAAAGTAGATTCGTATTGTGTCCTGCTTTTCACAAGCAATGTCATCAAAAATAAACACAGAATCTCGCTTAGCCTTTTCTGGTACAATAACATCGCAGTTGTTTGAAAATGTAAAAAAACCCAATTTCTTTAAAGGTTTTATTACTTGTCTTAGGAACTCATATTTTGGTTGATGTAGAGATTTTGAGTATATATACATATATATTTTTAAATCGTAATCCGTTTAGATGTAATAGCAAACTCAACATAGTATTTGTTTTTCCACAGTTCGATGGACCAGTAATTAGGCATCTTATACTATTGGGGAAAAGCTTTCCATGTTTTTATTTATTTTAAGATTTGATGTAACTTCTAAGTTTCGCACAGGTAATTTATATTGTTGTGTAATGAAGCGCATAGTGGCAAATACTAAAATAGAATCCGATATATGTAGGGTATTTATTAAAAAAAATACCATTTAGTTTCTATAGCAAGGATGATCAAATAAAAATGATTGACTATTCGAAAAATTTCATCAGTAAACAAAAGTTAGCGAAAGGTGAATATTTATTGAACACAGTTATAAACAAACTACCCTTTGAATTACATTTGCCTGGTTATCAGTTTTGTGGACCTGGAACAAAACTCCAAGAACGGTTAGCTCGAGGAGATTCAGGAATAAATATATTAGATCAAGCGTGCAAAGAGCATGATATATCATATTCCAAAAACAAAAATACACCTGATCGTCACAAAGCCGATAGAATTTTAACTGAAAAAGCTTGGCAACGTGTAAAATCTAAAGACGCTAGCTTATCTGAACGAACAAATGCACTTCTGGTAATTAATCTTATGAAAACAAAAGTAAAACTTGGAATGGGTTGTTCCAACTTAACCAGACAAAAGCGGAAGGGGAAAACTGACACTGGCACTGGCAGTGGCGGATCCAGGATTTTGATAAGGGGGGGGGTCCAAAATTTTTTTAAGGGGGGGGGGGTAGACATTTTTTCCTTGAGATATATGCATAATTACCACGTATATACAGGTCACCATAACGGCTGGACTACCGTGTTATAGAAAAGCCATTGGTGCTGTCCAGTCGTTATGGCAGTGCATATAGTTTGTTCGCAAATTCAAACTGCGCGCCAACCTAGTCGCGATGACAGCGCCGTGCGATTTTTCTTTAAGTTTTTCTGTTGATATTTGCGCCGTCTACGAGCGTGTTTGAGCGTATTTTAATTATTTCTTTGTTTCTTTCAACACGCATTGTGTAAACATGCCGAAGTTGACAAGTGGTTAGTATAATTTCAAGTGAGAAAAATCTCTTTTTAAGTCAGAGACAAAAGGAGATCGGAAACTGACTTACGTTTCACTCCCTCGATCCCGCAATTTTCATTTTCTTTCATTTTATTTTCTTCCTTGTACATGAAAAATACAAAAACAAAGAGATGAGGTGGGATTTTTATATTTTTACAGTTCTCTTTTGTTTGTTTTCGCAATTTCAAATTTAGCGTAGATTGCTAGATTGAATTTTTAAATTGGCAAACTCGTTTTTCTTAAACTCACCACGAAAATACTAGAAAACTTTGACCGCAGCTTGTAGACATTGTCAGTTAGACAGCTCGGTTTCCCATCTCCCTTTTAAACTAATCTGTGTTTCAAGTTCTCTTACTGAGAAAACACGCCTCACAATATGAAGAGGACATTGTTTTCCTATTTCACCCGCCTTGATTCAGAATCAGAACCAGAAACAAAGAAAAAGGAAAAACAGGTAAGAAAAATTGCAATAAAAAAATGATAAGTATATCGGAAAAGCTACTATTTTTGCACAATGTATTCATATAATTTATAATTTCAAAAAAAGTGAAGATTCTCATTAGTTTTTAGCTAACCATATTTTTTTGACACAGACTAAAAATGCAGAGAAGCTTAACCTCGAAGAAAATCCACCGGAGACTGGAGGACAATTGACTTCCGAAGATACGTCAGTTCAAAACAGACAAGAATTGCTTCCATTCAAAAACGACATCGCTCTAGCCACGTCTAATGCTTCAAATACAAGAAACGCGGGTGAAATCCTGAACATTATCGACGACTCGTGGGTGCCACCAGCTAATTTTTCGTTCCCGACATCAACTGCCAAAAATTTATCTTTTCAAAGAAAATGGCTTGAGGAATTTCACTGGTTGGCATATTCTGCGAAAGAAAATGGCGCATATTGTAAGTGCTGCATAGCTTTTGGCGTGAAAACCGGTGGAATATGCGACGTACGTCTGGGGAAACTCATCAACAAGCCCATCGTTGCTTTTGAACATTTACGCGATATTCAGCTTGGCAAAACTAAATCTATTGATGAACAACTCGATAAGCGGAAAGAAAAAACTAAAGAAGAAAATTACGAACGACTGAAACCCATAGTTAGTGCAATAGTTTTGTGTGGACGTCAAGGAATTGCACTTCGTGGCCATAGAGACGATGGATGTTTGTATAATGAAGAGGAACCTGACGCGGATGATAAAACTGATGGAAAATATTCGAACGAAGGAAACTTTCGTGCAACTTTACGGTATCGAGCTGAAGGTGACGAAACACTCAAGACAAACCTTTTGTCTGCTCCGAAAAATTCAACATATTTGAGCAAAACCATTCAGAATGAAATTATCGCAACTTGTCATGAATTGATCAGAAAAAAAATCGTTGATCGAATAAATCAATCGGAAGGATTCTCAGTTTTAGCCGACGAATCGACTGACATTTCAAGCATAGAGCAATTTTCCATTTGCACACGATACTTGGATTCACAAACAAATATTTGTGAGGATTTCCTCGGATTCGTTCCCGTCACTGACGTTTCTGGACAAGCTCTGGCAAATTCCATCAGGAATTATCTGACCGATATCGGCGTGGATTGCTCATTCATGTACGGCCAAGGATACGACGGAGCTCCGGCAATGAGTGGCGAATTTCATGGAGCACAGGCTTATTTGAGGTCTCATTTTCCTCTCGCAATTTATGTGCATTGCGCCGCACACAGCTTCAGTTTGACCATCAATGCAGCTTGCGAAGTATCTGGTATCAAAAACGCGTTGGGAATTATCGGAGCAATTCAAGCATTTTTTCACTGGCCCAAGAGACAAAGCATCTTGAAGAACGAAATTTCAAAAATGACAGAGAAAAGTGAGCGAAGAAAAGAAAAATTGAAGTCCATTTGTCCTACAAGATGGGCTCAGTCTCATGAAGCTGTATCAAGATACGTCGAACTTCAACCGGCTGTTATTGAAGCGTTGGAAGAAATAAAAACGTGGAAGGATCGAGAAACTTCAAGGGCAGCATCTCAACTTTTGACAGCGATTTTCACAATCGAGTTCCAAATTTCCTGTCATATTATGGAATCAATTAATTCCATCGTTTTGCCATTGAGTCGAAAATTGCAATTGAAAAATCAAGATCTGGGAGAGGCCACGAAATTGGCTGATGATGCTTTGAACGACTTCGAGGAAAAGCGTGAAAACGTGGATTCATGCTTCCACATTGTTTATCAAAAAGTTTCTGAAATTTGTTCGGAGTACGAGATTGAAATGAAAATGCCTCGTCGATGCAGTCGACAAAAAAATCGTTGAAGCGAAAACAGTTGAAGAGTATTACAAAATCGCATTTTACATCCCATTTCTCGACACCTACATTTCTCATCTTCAGAGCCGGTTCGAAAAACACAAAACAGTTTTTCAAAGTTTTGGACAGCTATTCCTCAAACAAGAATTCGACGAGAAGAAATGTGCAAGCCTCTACCAATTTTACGAAGAAATACTGGATTGTTCCGAGAGTAATTTTATTTCAGAAGTCAAAATGTGGAGACAACGGATCTGCAATCAAAACATCGAAAATGCACTTGATGCATTAGCAGTGAGTATCTCCCAAATTCAGATCATTTTTGGCTAAAAAATAATGCCAGGTTTCTCATATATTGTACCAAAAAATCTGATTGATTATAATACTAATAGATTATCATTTATTTTCTATTTAATTTCAAAACAAAATTTTTCAATTTAAAAGAATCAGAGAAAAATCACTAATAGACGACTTATTGACAATTAATTGAGTAAGACATTTTTTTGGTGCAATTTGGAACAAAGTAAAATAAATAATATCCATTGAAAATCTAAATAGAAGGAATTTTTGCAGATCATAAATGACAGAACTTTCAAAAACGTCAACAAAATCCTACGAGTTTTGGCGGTGATACCCGTGACCACAGCAACTCCAGAACGATCATTTTCGACTTTGAGGAGAATGAAAGATTATCTGTGAAACACGATGGGTCAAGAGCGTCTCAATGGTCTTGCATCTTTGAACATTCATCATCGCATAACTTTAACTCAAGACGAAATTCTCAGAAAGTTTTTTGAAAAGCCTCGAAAATTGAAGAGTGACTAGAACCGTTTGTGGATCATATATTTTTTCTTGATCGGTCATATTGACTATCTTCGTAATTATCTTCTTCGTAATTATCTTCTATTGCATTTATTATTCGAAAATAAATTAAAATTTGTGTAAAACATTCAATAAATTACGAATTTTTATTAATAACTGTGTTTCAACTTCACCAACATGCCCAATAAAAGCATAAAATTTGAAAGTATATGCCCAAATGGGGGGGGGGGGGGTCCGGACCCGAACCCCCCCCCCCCCCCCCGTGGATCCGCCACTGGGCACTGGTACAACTAAAAAAAACAAAATTAAACAGTTTACCTTCAATAACTTGAGACAGCTTATTGGAACACAACTCAAACGAAAGAAACCTTTCAATTTAGAAAATGCTAGCAAAATAGCCTTATCATCTGCAATGAAAACCGTAGAAAAGAAAAGAGGGAAGATTAAAACCCCTAGAGTTATTTCAGTACCAAAAATTGGAGAGGCAATTCCATTCCTTGTACCTCTATTTGCTGGCCTTTGGGCTCTTGGAGCTCTGACGGGAGGTGCTGCCGGTGTAATCAAAGCTGTCAACGATGTAAACGATGCTAAAAAGGATCTTTTAGAGAAAAAACGGCATAATTTAAAAATGGAATCTATTGCAGTTGGTCATGGTTTACACCTTAACCTTACAGAAAAGGATTTGGCTTATATTTAAATCCTCAGCCAAAAAACTTATAAAGTCGCTACCCAATCGTGCATTAAATGAAATAGATATACAAAATTTTGCAAACAAATGCATCCCTAATTTTCGAGGAGTCTTTATGCGAGATAGTCTACCGAAGACTAAGCCTTTTAAAAATGAGTGTGGAATTGTTAATCTAGATTCATCAATTGGCCTCGAAACACATTGGGTAGCGTATTATAAAAAAGACAAACATATTTAATATTTTGATAGTTTTGGTAATTTGTAACCTCCTATCGAAATAATTAATTATTTGGGGGACAAAATTGGCTATAATTATACCAAACATCAAAATTATGATTCGTTTAACTGTGGTCATTTATGTTTAATATTCCTATACGATTGTTATTTTCAAAGCAATAAATAATTAAATAAATAAATAAGCTAACCATTTAGTCTGTTTCTTATCGTCATGGCAATGACACTTACTTTAAGCGGGAGAACTTCCCAACTATCAGCAGAATATTTTCCACCTTTGGACCTTGATAAGGTCTATGTTTGTGGATTGATTGATTTTCAAACTTATAACTCCATACCAAATGTTGACGAACGTAACAATGTATTCCATATAGGGGAGCACGCAATTGAAATTCCTGAAGGATCGTACGAAATTGAAAATATTGCTGACTGTATTACCGACAGATTATTATCATTAAACTCAACTATTAGTTGTACTATAGAAGCAAATTTCAATACAATGCTGACTACAATCAAATCTTCAGAACAAATATTTTTCAATAAAGAGAGAACCATTGGAAAACTACTCGGATTCAGCAACACTATTCTTTCTGCCAGTGAAATGCACACGTCGGATTTACCTGTAGACATAAATAAGGTAAATGTCATCAGGATTGAGTGTAATATAATAACTGGGTCTTATTTGAATAATACTCCTGTACATACTATACATGAATTTTCACCGGAGACAGGATCAGGGTATAAGATTATAGAAGTTCCAAAAAATGTTATCTATTTACCTGTGAATGTCAAACGAATCAGTTCTCTGACGCTGAAACTCGTAGACCAAGACGGAGACTTAATAAATTTTAGAGGAGAACGTATAACAGTGCGCTAGCATTTAATTCCAAAATCTGAATCATGTTAATCTATAATAATAATAATTATAAAACAAATACCAAAACCTATCACTTGATTAGTTCTCCTCCGACAGTAAAACCCTTAAGACCAACATTAACAACTGAAAATAAAGCTTTTCTTCAAGGCTTAGGCTTTGAGTTAAGATAATACAATAATAAAACAATATAAACAATATATTAAATATATCTGATGGACCTATCTATGATAATAACAAAGTTCGAGTATCACAGTTATTCACCCTTTGTTCAGTCATTTAATACAAGCGATGAAATACGGATTGCAATACAGAATCAAGACTTGTGTATTTTACCTAGTGTAAGCTATGTCTACAGGGTGATTTACGAGCGTTGTGCCAAAAAGCTAGAGCGTGTAGGTTGAGTTGAGACAAGAAAAAAATCGTATGGGAGGGGGGGTCTATTCCCCCCCCCCCCTTTAGCCGGGAGGGGCAATTTTCTGAAAAATTGACTTATTTTGTAAAAAAAATATTAAAAATCAACGGCTTCGTTTACAACACCGTGTTATACCTTTTTGGAAAGCCAAAAACTTTTTCTTTCATTTTGTTTTTAAATTAAATTGTTTTAACGAATAGTTTAAAAAACTTAAATTTTCAAACTCAAAATTTTGAAAAAAAAATTGAAAAAATAATTTTAAAACTAATTTTTTTCAAAATTGTACGTAATTAGGTATAATTTTTGTTCTCATAATTCAATGCTCCCATCCCATCCACGAACTCAGCAACAGCCCGCAACTGTCGCTCATCTCTCGCGGAGATGGCAGAACAGTTTAACATTCACCTTTTTTGGGTGCCGGTACATAGAGATATTCCAGGAAACTGCAAGGCCGATGAACTCGCCAGAAATGGAACTACTGAACCACTTTCACCCGACAGGAGGAATATTGGTTTACCTATCGCTACATGTAAACTCATGCTAAAACACGATGCCATGAACGAAACAAATCTAAGGTGGTCAAACTTGACTACCTGTCAGGCGACAAAACAGATCTGGCCAAAACTAGATCCAAAACGCTCCAAATGTTTGTTATCTCTTGGCAGATCACACCTTAGCTCCTTAATCGGTGTCATAACTGGACAATGTCTTATAGGCAGACATGCTATTAGACTCGGTGTCTTCTCGAACGACTTCTGCAGAAGTTGCATGGACGAGGAAGAGGAAGAGACTATAACTCATCTTCTTTGTTCATGCCCTGCTCTCTCACAAAGACGAAAATTACATTTGGGAGATTTCTTCCTCAACGATATCAATGACCTAACTCAGACAGACATCCACTGTCTCCATCGCTTTGTTAAAAGTTCCAATTGGTTTTAAAATTAGTGAGGTAGTGCCTCACTTTCATATGTCGTATCACAATGGACCTAGTATCTGGTCTAAGTGTGTCAGTCGTTGACTGACAGCCACCTTAACCTAACCTAACCTACACGGACAAATGCTTTTGCACTTTTTGCAATTGTATTTGCCACATATATACCGCCTTTAAGTTGTTGTTGTGGTATAAATACTTCTTTTTCGTGGGATTGGATGTTGACCTGTCTGATAACTTCAGATCTTGCCGGTAATGCTATTGCATTATTAGTTGGCGAGCAAGACATTGATATTTCAATTTCGTTAAAACCACCTGGTCTTAGTAACAGAAAATCTTGCTTTCTGTCATAGTTAAGTGTACAATTATATTTCTTGACAAAATCGAGCCCAATTATTCCATCAGATGGAATTGGAAAATCATCTGCTTGGGACTGCTTCATTCATGTTGTTGAACTGACCGGACTCCATAATAAGTTTAACCTTATCATTGTTGGAGTTCTTGATCCTGGCTTTTATGGCAGCCTTGGTGGAATAAGTCTCAGCTAATTGAGGCATTAGTCCGTCTGAAATATAAGCGCTTCGTAATTTTTTTGTGAGGTCTTCAACCTCTTTTGCATATGTATTTGCCGGTTTGGAGCTTTGGCGGACGTTCATCAACTTGGCAGTGATGACGTCTACCGATTCACCTTTTACTGTAGTTTTTAATTTTTGAACTACTTCTGTTACTGTTGTTTCTGAACCAGATATCAAATTTATAGCAGTTCCCTTTTGCTTTGTTTTTATTAGATTAATAACAACGATGTCATTGTTATCGTTTATGCTATTAATTAATTCTAACGCAGCTAAGAAGCTTTGCAGGTCGTCTGCGTTTCCAAAGAAATCCGGAAGGATTTTCGATGCAATATTTAAAAATTCAACAGGTGTTTGCGGCATTTTTTTTGAATTTAAGATATCGGTTTTAGTGTTAGTGTTTTCTGGGTTAGTTGTGGTGTCTATATCTATTGTTATTTTCTCATGGAGCGAAACAGGTATTTTTAAGTCTACTGAGTGTCGTGATGCTGCTCTAGAGACTTTGTCTCTGCAGTCATTAAAAATTTCATGAGCTTTGTCTTTATGTTGATTGGTTAGATAGATAGATAGATAGATAGATATATAATTTTATTTCAAAAAATAGAAATTACAAAAACATAGTATTTGCTGGTTTAAAATTAATTAAGGCAATAACTTTAAGTTGCCTGCCAGGTTAAAAAGTTGAATATAAAAATTAAGCTTAGTGAATAATTGATTTAATTAAGTTAATTATGAAAATTCATTTAAAATAAGGTACCGATATTTAAGAGCGGCTTTTAAAAAATTATATAAGTTTATGTAGCAGTTGCCATTTAGATTACTAAGAAGCTGAGAGTGGGAGAGCACATCATTGCCAAGGAACTTTCTTCTGTACCCTTTGAAGATAGGACATATTCCAACGAAGTGAGATGTATTTTCCGATGCATCCAGGTTGCAAAGTGTGCATATACCATTAGTATCTCTCTGAAACGCTTTTCCATTGAGATTGAGGAGACCACAGCGAGCTTTTAAGATGAGAGAGATCATATCACGAGGATTCGAGTCTTCAAAATAGTTTGGCACATCACAATATAATAGATTGCAGTACTCATCATGAAATTGTGATTGTAAGGCATTACTAGTAAATGTATTCCAGTGTTTTTCCTTAAGTTTTAATAGAAGAATACTGTGTAATCCACACCACTCTAGCAAGTTTATATCGAAGGAAAAATCTATCGAGGTTTCATAAAAAAGGTCCAACCAATCTTTAGCCCAGAAAATTTTTCTATCAATAATAGCTTGGGATAGAATTCTAGGTAGTCTATCTGCAGAAAGGGACAAGGTTCTCCGTATATAAGAAAAATGTAGCTTTAAAGATGTCAGAAAGGCCTTAGGTATACCAGTTTCTATGTGCAGAACATAGTTGGGTGTGTTATCCGGTAAGAGAAAGCATCTCTTTACAAAAAATCGTTGCAACTTTTCAACTTGGGTATGTTCCCGATATCCCCATACTTGAGCGCAGTACAACATAATAGCCCTTGAAGCAGCATCGTAAATTTTGAATTTTGTTGAATGTTGAACATATTTATCCCTCAGTAGCTTGGCCCATGTTGCATTGATAGAGTTTTTTGAAGATGCCAATCTAGAATTTAAATGCTCATTCCACGACATATTATAGTTGAAAACTACGCCTAGATATTTGTATTGGTTTGACACAGTTATTTCGATGTCATTGAAAAGCCATTTTTCACAGGCAGCTCTGCGTCCCCCATTGCGAAAGATAACCACTTCAGATTTTCCAAGATTGACTTCAAGATACCACTTATTACAGTAAGTAATGAAACTGTTGATGAGACGTTGCAGATTAGCGGGATTATCTGATAAGAGCACAATGTCATCAGCATATAAAAGAACCTTAACATCGAGTCCATTTATAGATAATCCAATGGGAAGATCAGCATGCAAATCATTTAAAAAGAGGACAAAAAGGAGAGCACTTAAAACACACCCCTGTTTGACTCCTTTGTTGGTGGTGAAGAAGTCGGACGAGCCTTTACCATCCCAAACAGCAGCAGTAGTATCCAGATAAAGGGATTTAATAATTTTAATCATCTTCGAAGAGATTCCAATTATGTGAAGCTTGTAGAATAAAGCATGTCTGTCAACGTTGTCAAATGCAGCCTTTAAATCAATAAAAAAGGCATAGAGCTTCTTTTTTTGACTGAGTTGAAGCTGTATTAGACAGGAAAGATTGTAAACTTGGTCTACAGTAGAATAATTACTTCTATACGCAGCTTGGAATTCGTTTATCATTTTATTTGCTTCCAACCAAGTCGTGAGCCTATTTAAGAGAACGCTGGTAAATAACTTATAGAGCGTGTCAAGAAAAGACAGTCCTCTATAGTTAGACACCACATTCACATCACCTTTCTTAAAAAGCGGGTATATTATAGACTTTTTGAACGATTGTGGTACGTTTGCAGTTTCGAAAATGTCAATAAACAACTTATGTATTTCAACAACCAAAGACGGACTCGCATTTTTATAGAACTCATAAGGTATTCCATCTAAACCTGGTGTTTTAAAATCTTTTGAGGACGATATTGCTAAATATATTTCATTTAGCTCTATGGGGTAGTCCAACTCAGGAACATGAATTTCAGAAACAGAATATGGGATTGTAGCTGTATCTCTTGATTGCGTTAACAAGTTCTGAAAATGTGTTTTGAATTCATTGGCTGAAACTGCTATTGGTGTGCTAAAAGCGTCCCCGCGTATCTCCTTGGCAATCTTCCACCATTCTCTGGCTGTAGAAACACATTGCAAACTATTTGCTATGTCCTTAAAGTAAGCTTGTTTTTTCATTTTACATAAATTCCTGTACTTCTTGTTGGCATCATTATAGTTTTTTCTGCAGGCATCTAGGTTTAACTTCCGGAAAGCTTTAAGGTATTTAAACGCAGTTCTTCTTGCCAAAAAACAAGCTAGATCAAACCAAGGTTTCTTGGGCTCAAACTTGATTGTGTGTTTGTTAGGGGCACCGTTTGCTTCATATATACAGTTTTTGATTGAATTGCAGCGATCCTCAATAGAAGCTGTTGGTATTATTTTTGAAGGTATAAGTTGCTCAAGTTTAGTGTTATAGGCAAGACATCTACTTTCGGACCACTTTATTCGAGGAAGACTCCTATTATCCTTTTCCAAACTAATGGCGGCGGTTTTTAAAGAGCAAATTAATGGCATGTGATCTGAGAAAGTTTCGCAACCAACAACAAAATCTTCTACCATATGCGATGCGGAGTAAGAGGGACAACAATAGTCGATCACCGACGAGCCTCTGCTGCTTACAAAAGTGTGTTCACCAGTTTTGTCACTAAAACCCCTGCCATTAAGGATGTATGCTCCAATATCCTCAAGAAATTCCAGAAATTTGTTGCAATTGCTGTCACAGGTTGAATCCTTGGAGCATCTTACTTCATTAATAGTCGATGCATTAACCGAGTTGTAATCCACTGTTCCTTTTGTACCAGTTCTCACGTTAAAATCCCCGCCAAGAATGAATTTCGTGGAGTGAAATTCTGAGAAAAAGTTTTTTAAAGTAAGGAAATCTCTATTCCAGTGGCTACAATTCAAATAAAATGGTATCAAACCCAGGAAATTACCAGAAAAGCAACCTTGGAGCATGATTATCTCGTTAGTGGTTACAAATTTAAGATGGTAAACAGATTCAATGTTTTTCTTATAACCGAAAAGACATCCGCCGCTGGCCCTCCCAAAGTTGAAAGTTTTTGTAGCTGAGATCCACTTAAGATTAAAGCCGGAAAAGAATTTTTCAAAGTTTTTAAAGTTTTCAGACAATACAAACGTTTCAAATAAAAAGAAAATTTGATATTTACAAATATATTTAAAAAAATTACATAATAAAGATTTGTTTACAAGACCAGCTATATTGTAAAATAAAACCTGACAGGCAATGGGCTGCTAATTATTATTTTGATTGTTTGCCACAATAACAGAATAATTCGTATTTGTTTTACTTAAAAGATTTACAATAAACTCCTTATCAGCTTCGTTAAATGTTGTAATGACACCATCTTTGCTGCATTTATAGCGACGTCCATCGACAAAAAGAGACCAACGCTTTATCTCAAGCTTCGTATGAGAATTAGTTTTTATGAGGCATCTCTTTAACTGACGAAGTTGAAAACTCTCGGAGCGTTCGTTTAAAGTGAGGTCCTTATTGATAGAAATCGAAGTATTCTTTAAGCGAATTGACGAAGATAAAATTGATTTAACTTCATTTACGTTAGAAAGCTCGAAAACGTATGCTGAAGAATTTTCGTTAGAAGGTCCAATCTTCCTTACATTGGTAGTACTTGCAGGGACTTGAAGGGTGACGTTACAGACTTGCTGAAACTCCTGTTTAGCATCATCCACACTTTTTGCATTTAGCCCTCTTATGATGACATTGAGTCTTTTGGAGTATTTCTCTACATCTTCTACCTTTCTTTCAAGAATGATTTCGCTGTTTTTCAGTTTTACAATCTCCTCTTTCAATTGTTTGTTTTCCTCTTCGAGTGCCGCAACATGCTCAATAATACCGCTTATATCTGTTTTTGTAGCAATATCTTTTAATTTTGTGTCTAAAAGTACATCAATTTTTGATATGATTGCATCCATTAAAGTTGTATTGTCCATGACAGGGTTAGAACAGTTTTTCTTTACGGAACAAGCTTCAAACTCTGGTGATGTCTCTCGTAACGATCTTTTAGAATTCAAATTTGAATTATCATTCATGAGGTGGAATTAGTTCCGGTTGTTGTACGTGATGAAGAACAAAAATAAAGGTTGTGGGATAGGCTACATTAACGATTTTTGGTGTTGTGTGTGTTTTCTTGCAGTTAATTGTCCAAGAGAGAGAAGAATACATACAATACAAAGTACAAATATAAATTTTTGATGGTGCAGGGAAGAGGCAAGAGCAAGAGGGTTAGATGATGAGAAGAATTATTGTAGTTTTCTCTTGCGGTGAATTACGAAATGTATTTGTATTCTTGTAAAATTCAATTGAAAACGGTCTACTCACACAATAAATTATCAACGTTGTAGTTGCAGTTGTCGTTGAGGAGGTGAAAGCAGCGGCACAGAACGATGCTTTTTTTTCTTTTTTTTTTTTTTTCTTTTTTTTTTTCTTTTTAGAAGTTTTGAGTGAATTAATTATTGTTCCTTTTATTAATATTTCATGCACAAAATCACTGACTGGCTATAAATTCCACTACAGATACTAGTTGTCACAATCCTTTTTATTCCAACTGCCACAAAAGTTCAAATAAAATACGTTTTTTTCAAATTTTAAAGGTGAATTTTCTCGGAGCAAATATTAAACACAACCACTCACTAGGCCAGCGTTGTTGATTGGTTAGCCTTGAGTAATTAACGTTTAGTAGTACTCTAATGTTTTCTAGGCTGGTTACCAATATATCTAAGTGTTTGTTTAAAGTTTCTCTACCTATAGGTCTATCTTGGTAGATGCACTTATAGGATTTAATGTCGCACTTTGTCGACAATTTTTAGCCATTCCATTTAATTTGGCAATGGCCTTATGATAAGGAAAATTAACATTTAAGCAAGAAGGATAAGTTTTCTTATATAATTTTCTTTCCAATTAAATTTGGGAAAGAGACTGTGCTCTTGCCATGTATGTTTTCTTAAGGTGTTTTTTGTGTATGCTGTATAGTTTTATAGCTAAATGGGCAGCCAACAGTGCAATGTTTATAATGAGGCACACTTCTGTATTTGATTTTTGCATAATTACCTCCACCTCATTTATAACATTCGCACTTGGCTTTTCTATTTTGGATTGTTGCTTGGACATTATTAAATGTTATTTAAATAAGTTTTCAATTGGAATCGGTTTATAGACAGAACAAATAAAATGCACGACTGGGTCGCACGAACTTGCTCTTATGAGTGACACTGGTTTAGGGGCTTGAGATTTTGATAAAAATAAAATTTTCAAAATTCTTAATTAAATACTTAAACTAATTTGAGCTGAAAAAAAAGTACGCCATTTTATTTCTTGGATAAATTTGAATTTATGAGAATAAATTTATAAAAATCTGTGGAGCGGTTTTTGAGAAAAAAAGTTTTTTTTGAAAAACTTTTTGAAAAAAATTTTCAAAAAAAATTCAAAAACGCCAGTTCATAGGTATTCAGCAAATACATTTATTTAAAAATTTTAGAAAAAAATTTAATAAGCAGTTTTCAAAATATTAATTTTTTAAATTTTTTTTAAAAAAATGCTTTTAAAAATACAAAAAAATATTTTTCAAAAATATTGGTATGCAATACAAATTGAGCTACCTACAGCTATATGCGTGTGAAATTTCAAAAGAATCGGTTGAGTCGTTTTCGAGATAGTCGAAAGCAAAAAAAACGGTCCTATGGAAAGTACCGTTCTTAGCCATTTTTTAAAAATTTTTTTTCAGCCATATGATTGATCGTACCTAAAAAGCAACACTGATTTTTTTAAATCGAAATCGTTAGAGCCGTTTTTGAGAAAAATAAGCTTTAACGTAACGGTTGTATGGCAGGTACCGTTATTTTTTGAGCTAAAAAAAAAATTTCAATTTCCCCTCTGTACAATACCTAAAAAAGTCTATATACCAAGTTTGAAGCAATTCGGCCTACCCGTTTGGGCTGTAGGTCTACATACAGACAGATAGACAGACAGACAGACAGACAGACAGACAGACAGACACACAGACAGACATACAGACGGACAGAATTTTTAGACCATCTTTTTTCGTCTTCGCTATCATCGTAATGTCATGTTTGATTGTTATCTCAAAACTTTTTTTTTCGACGAATGCATAACTTGCCTTATAGTACCTATAATCGCAAGTAAAATTAAGATAAATGCTTAGGGGTTATTTAATTTTTTTTTTTTTTACGCGGTGGCAGTCGATGTTCCGTTTTTAAATATTAGTTTCACGCTTGCTTTTTCTCTTCGGTTTTCTTTTAATTATAGTGAATATATTTTCGATTTTCTTCTCTTTTTTTACTTGCGATTATAGGTACTATAAGGCAAGTTATGCATTCGTCGAAAAAAAAAGTTTTGAGATAACAACCAAACATGACATTACGATGATAGCGAAGACGAAAAAAGATGGTCTAAAAATTCTGTCCGTCTGTATGTCTGTCTGTCTGTCTGTCTGTCTGTCTGTCTGTCTGTCTGTCTGTCTGTCTGTCTGTATGTAGACCTACAGCCCAAACGGGTGGGCCAAATTGCTTCAAACTTGGTATATAGACTTTTTTAGGTATTGTACAGAAAGGAAATTTAAATTTTTTTTTTAGCTCAAAAAATAACGGTACCTGCCACACAACCGTTACGTTAAAGCTTATTTTTCTCAAAAACGGCTCTAACGATTTTTAATTAAAAAAATCAGTGTTGCTTTTTAGGTACGACCAATCATATGGCTGAAAAAAAAGTTTTAAAAAATGGCTAAGAACGGTACTTTCCATAGGACCGTTTGACCGTTTTTTTTGCTTTCGACTATCTCGAAAACGACTCAACCGATTCTTTCGAAATTTCACACACATATAGCTGTAGGTAGCTCAATTTGTATTGCATACCAATATTTTTGAAAAATTTTTTTTTGTATTTTTAAAAGCATTTAAAAAAAAAAAAATTAAAAAATTAATATTTTGAAAACTGCTTATTAAATTTTTTTTTTTAAATTTTAAATAAATGTATTTGCTGAATACCTATGAACTGGCGTTTTTGAATTTTTTTTGAAAATTTTGTTCAAAAAGTTTTTCAAAAAAAACTTTTTTTCTCAAAAACCGCTCCACAGATTTTTCTAAATTTATTCTCATAAATTCAAATTTATCCAAGAAATAAAATGGCGTACTTTTTTTTCAGCTCAAATTAGTTTAAGTATTTATTTAAGAATTTTGAAAATTTTATTTTTATCAAAATCTCAAGCCCATAAACCACTGTCACACATTAGAGCAAGTTCGTGCGACCCAGTCGTGCATTTTATTTTTATTTGTGAATGTAGGTAGGTACACGCGATTTTTTTTTTTTTTTTTAATGCAAAATGTTCAATTTTAATTATACCCTATTCCGTAGAATGGGTATATTGTATTTGGTGTGGAGTTTGTAACATAGAGAAATAATACCGTTAGGTATAGAAAAGTATATATATTCTGACTCAGAATCAAAAGCCTAGTCGATTTAGCCATGTCCGTCCGTCCGTCCGTCCGTCCGTCCGTATGTATACTCTCTAGAGGTCGCAATTTTTGAGCTAGAAAGCTGAAATTTGGTATATATAATCTTTGGTTCAAGAGTAAGGCTAAGTTTTTGAACCAGTAAAATCCGCCCACAAACACGCCCACAATCGCTATTTTTGTTGAACAACCTCAATTTAATAAAATTAAATTATGTTTTTTTGTACAGTTACGATAAAAGCATAACGCTAAAATTTTGCACACGTAAGCTTTAGGTAAATTTTCTTCCAATCAAATAAAAATATTTCAGTTTGGGCGTGGCTTACGCCTATTTTTCATACAAAACCATCAATATTGTTTTTATAAAATAACAATTGTTATATTAAAGCGACAAATATTAAATTTTGTGGGTCGTACTGGCACATAAACATCTTGTGTATGAAATCAAAAAAATTGATTTTGGGCGTGGCTGACGCCCACTTTTCATTAGAAACTATAAAAAAATTGTTTTTGTAAATAAACGGTATTTATAATTAATCCGCAAGCCAAAATTTTGCGTCTCTTAATAGAAACGAAAAGGTTTGTGTATGAAACGAAATTTTTGAATTTTTGGCGTGGCTTACGCCTACTTTTCATGAAAGAACGAAAAACGTAGCCTTAAGAATTTAAGGCATTTCCAATGTTTAATTTAAACCTTTTTCCTTCCGTTCGTTATTTGAGAAATATATCTCTACATTTTCTTTTGTAAATTTTTTCAATACGCCCACTTTTAAAGGCGTGATTTTGGTAAAATACCTTTGTTCAGGTAAGATTGTTTAAAAACTACTCGATTCAGCTGTAGTCTTACACATATACCTAAATACTGAAAAAAGTGCAGTTAGTGCTTCAAATTTTTAAGACACGCCCACTTTTAAGGGGCGTTACCGTCAAAAGTCGTATAATGCATTAATTTTTTTAACGTTTTTTAACTATCGGTCGCAGTTTTGAAGTAAACAGATGAACACTTAGATTTATATTCCTTGGTTACGTAGCAGAGTGTAGTCCAATAAACGTTAAAAACACCCATAATCGCTATTTCCATTCCAAATCTAATTTTTAAAAATTTAAGTTTTGTCTTGTTTTGTTCAAATCGATCTGCAAGAATAAAATTGAATGTCACTGAGCTCATAACAATTGCCTTGGCAATAAAACGTTTTAACTTTGGGCGTGGCGCACTCCTTTTTTATTGCGCCAGCACTAATTGAACATCACACCGCATAAAATTAATGTTATTGAATTTTTTTCTGTCTGCTAAAGAAGAATTTTGTTTCTGAAACATCGGCTGTTTGCGGGAGGCAGACGCATGCACATACAAAAATATGGGGAATAGGGTATCCAACAGTTCGTTGCAAACGTACTGTAGCTCTCGCTTATGTTTTTTTCTTCATTTTGACTGCCCACCCTTGTATATAGACACTATAGTACTGGCGTCAATGAGTATAATATTACGCGATTGTTGAACGTTGGATGTCGCTGTCAATGTTCTGGCAGAGAAAATTGCGAAGAAGAGTAGAATGTTGCAAGAATAATAGAAAATGTTGTTTAGAATGTCATATCATAAGTAATGAAATAAATGTTGAGTTGAGGTGTTGCTTGGAAACTGAGTGGAACTGGTTGTATTTTACACCTATACATACAAGGAAAATCGTTTGTATGTAAATGCAAAGACAAGTAGAAAAGCAGTATTCTTGTTAAAAATGCTAATAATGTAAAACAATATATACTACTCAAAATAAAATAGGGCCCATCCAAGATTTATTTTTAATTTGTACGGCTTGTTGTGATCACATTTTCACAGAGTGTGAAATTTAAAAGTTCGTTTTGTGAGTAGATATAATAAAATTAACATTTTTCACTTAAGATTATGTAAACTCAATTTCTTAGCTCTTAGCTGAAATTATTCAAAAAAAAAATGAAATTAACGTTTATATTAAATTAGGAACCCTGTGGGCCCTATTTTGTTTTGAGTAGTTTATTTCAAATAAAAGCTAAATGCCAACGGGGTTTGAAAAATATAAATATGTACATAGATACATATTTTTCAATTTAATAAATATGTAGTCATTGTAGTCATTTTTAGTAATTAAAAAAAAATATTTGATTTTCGAAATATTTTGATATTAGGTAGGTAGGTATATATATTTTTGGCAATTTTCAATATTTTTACTTGCGATTTTAGGTATTAAAAGGCAAGTTATGCATTCTTGAAAAAAAAGTTTTTTTTTATATCGTAGTTTTTAGGGTTCCGTACCCAAAGGGTGAAAACGGAACCCTATTACTGAGACTTCGCTGTCCGTCTGTCCATCTGTCCGTCCTTCACAAGGCTGTATCTCATGAACCGTAAAACTTAGACACTTGAAATTTGGACAGATGATGTATTATTGTGTTCCCTTTTACAACAAATACTTAAAACTAAATAAAATAAAATATTTATGGGGGCTCAAATACAACAAACGTAATTTTTTGCTCGTTTTTGCTATGTTTGTCCGTCCATCACCAGGTTGTCTCTTTTCTTCTTTAGAAATTTCTTGAAGTCTGGAATTTACAAATATATCTGTCCCTGTTAGTTCTTCTTTTTGCTGATTTGCGACTTTTCCTTCACTCACACAAACAGCTTTACCTACATGTAAATTCCAGAAATTCTTTTAGAAGAAAAGAGGCAACCTTTGTATGCTTTTAAAGCTAAGTTTTCATTGTATATACATTTTTATAGTAATTTCATGGAACATTTTATTTTAGTTCTGAACGTCGTCAATGGGGGCGCTAGTTGTAGTATCTACTTTACATATATTGTTGTTTTTGCTTCCCATGGAGTTTAGACAGAAACCACTCAAATAACTCTCCAATCAAAGCTTGTGAACGTCGTCCATAGATGCCGCACAAAACGTTCCGCTTCTTGGGAATACTATAGATTTTAAATACAATGAAGTTTTCTTCTATTCGTGTTCGAATTCGAATTCGAATAGAAAACAAAATAGAAAAAAAAAAAACAAATGTCAAACCACAATCAACAAGTCGGTATTAGATTCTCTCATAAAATAATATAACATCAGGATTAATTGTTATCAAACGTAAGTTCTTCTTTATTTTATTGTCATTAGAGGTGATTTGAGTGATTTCTAGAAATAGTAAAAAAAAAAAAAAACACAATGCTGAGAAAAAAAATTACTAAAATTTCTCAGTGAAATATTTGAGCAGGGTTAGCAAAAGACATCTTGGTGACAGTTTTTTTTTTAGAAAAGATCGCGCCAAAAATGTTATCGTTTGTGTGAGTGAGAAAAAGCTTTATCTACATGTAAATTCCATTGTATATACATTTTTATAGTAATTTCATGGAACATTTTATTTTAGTTCTGAACGTCGTCAATGGGGGCGCTAGTTGTAGTATCTACTTTACATATATTGTTGTTTTTGCTTCCCATGGAGTTTAGACAGAAACCACTCAAATAACTCTCCAATCAAAGCTTGTGAACGTCGTCCATAGATGCCGCACAAAACGTTCCGCTTCTTGGGAATACTATAGATTTTAAATACAATGGTAAATTCCAGAAATTCGAATTCGAATTCGAATAGAAAAAAAAGAAAAAAAACAAATGTCAAACCAAAATCAACAAGTCGGTATTATATTCTCTCATTAAATAATATAAAATCAGGATTAAGGGTTTTTAAACGTAAGAACGCCTTTCTTCTTTATTTTATTGTAAAAAAAACACTTTGCTGAGAAAAAAAATTACTAAAATTTCTCAGTGAAATATTTGAGCAGGATGGGCAAAAGACATCTTGGTGACAGTTTGTTTAGGAAAGATCGCGCCAAAACTGTTCTCGTTTGTGTGAGTGAGAAACAGCTTTACCTACATATAAATTCCAGAAATTTTTTTAGGAGAAAAGAGCCATTGTATATACATTTTTATAGTAATTTCATGGAACATTTTATTTTAGTTCTGAACGTCGTCAATGGCGGCGCTAGTTGTATTATCTACTTTACATATATTGTTGTTTTTGCTTCCCATGGAGTTTAGACAGAAATCACTCAAATAACTCTCCAATCAAAGCTTGTGAACGTCGTCCATAGATGCCGCACAAAACGTTCCGCTTCTTGGGAATACTATAGATTTTAAATACAATGAAAGAGCCAACCTATGTATGCTTTTAAAGCTCAGTTTTCTTCTATTCGTGTTCGAATTCGAATAAAAAACAAAATAAGAAAAAAACGAATGTCAAATAAAGAACAAGAAGTCGGTATTAGGTTTTCTTACCGACCAAATTTTAAAATCTTAAAAATTAATATAAATAATAATAATTAAAAAAATTCTATGTAATTGCTTCTTGCTGCTACTTCTTCTGCTGCTAATACTGAATCACTGAATTAATTATGAATTTTATTAAGACTACTGTTAATCCTAAAATATTAAATTAAACTTACAAAAGAAGTACTGGGAGGTCTCGATCCGATTTTAAAGAAGTTATTATACATTATAAATTTAATACAAATTTAATACTGATTTCTTGTTCTTTGTTTGACATTCGTTTTATTTTCTATTTTGTTTTCCTTTCGAATTCGAATTCGAACTTGAATAAAAGAAAACTGAGACATTGTATTTAAAATCTATAGTATTCCCAAGAAGCGGAACGTTTTGTACGGCATCTATGGACGACGTTCACAAGCTTTGATTGGAGAGTTATTTGAGTGGTTTCTGTCTAAACTCCATGGGAAGCAAAAACAACAATATATGTAGAGTAGATAATACAACTAGCGCCCCCATTGACGACGTTCAGAACTAAAATAAAATGTTCCATGAAATTACTATAAAAATGTATATACAATGACTGAGATTTAAAAGCATACATAGGTTGGCTTTTTTCTTCTTTGCGGATTTCTGGATTTCTTGAATTTACATGCATAGCTGTCTCTGTTTCTTCTTCTTTTTGCTGATTTGCCAGTTTTCTTTCACTCACACAAACAAGATCATTTTTGGCACGATCTTTCCTAAGCAAACTATCAGTTCGTTGTCTTCTGCAAATCCTAATGCCTGTTACAATGAGAAATTTAAGCAAGTGTTTATTGAATAAAATAAATATTTAAGGGGACTCCCATACAACAAACGTGATTTTTTTTGCCGTTTTTATAGATAATGGTACGGAACCCTTCGTGCTCGAGTCCGACTCGCACTTGCCCGTATTATTTAGATATTGTACAGAGGTGAAATTCAATTAAAAAAACAAAAAAAAAAAAAACAAAAAAAAAAAACAAAAAACAAAAAATATCGGTACCTGCCAGGTTAGGTTAAAGATTTTTTGTTTAAATGTCTAAAAAGGTAAAGGTATTTTGAAAACTGCCCATTATTTTTTTTCAAAAATTATATATGAATGTATTTGCTGAATACTTATGGACTATCGTTTTCGATTTTTTTTTTTTTTTAATGTTTTCAAAAAGTTTTCCAAAAAAACTATTTTTGAAAATGTATTGCATTACTTAATTTTTCTGAGAAAACTCTTAATTGAATTTGAAAAATAGAAGAATTTCCGAAATAATTTTAAATATAAATTATGCAGCCAATAAACAATTCTCAGACATTGGAGCAAGTTCGTGCAACCCTGTCGTGCATTTTTTTTTTTGCAAATATGTATGACCAGCCCAGTTAGCAAGAATTTGCCAAATTTCAATTTCAACACAATACACTCACACAATCACTGCCCAATAAAAAAAATCACTCAATAACAATTTGAGCAATGGATGTTAGAACGGTGAAAAACTTTGCTGCAAAGATTTCAAACGTAGTTTGGGGTTTCTGCAAAATTTATATGGTTTTTTTTACCTTTAATAGTAATTTCCTGTGTAAATATTTGCGTATGCATTTGTAAAAATTTTGTTTCTTTATACCTATAGTCATTTGTGCAATCGTTGTAAAAATCATATACATAAGTCTAGTTTTCTTTAGGAAAGGGAAGGTTAGAATTATTTGAAAAGAAAGAGTTTTATAGAAATTTCTCGTTTTTAGTATTTCAGAATATAGGTACTTATTAAGTTCAAACACAGCATATCATGTTAACCGATTGTTAGGGGCCAGTTATAGCGATACGGAAAACAAAACCGAAAAAATGTTCAAATGGAAAATTTAGTATGTTATGGTTCGATTTAAACATAAATCCTACACTGATCGATGGCAATCAACTCAGAGAATTTATTTTGGAAACAAAAGTTTGAATTGAACTTGTACTTTTTGTTCAAAACGAAATTTGTTGTTTTTCTTGTATACGTATAACAGAAAAATAAATAAATAGATTTTTAACAAAAAGTATTTGTTCAATTAAGATTATTATGAACAAAAAACATTCTCTGAATTTATTGCAATCGATCAGTGTAGCATTTGTCTTAAGAATCGAATCAGAACATACAAAATTTTTCATCTAAAAATTTTTTCGGTTTGGTTTTCGGTATCGCTATAACTGGCCCCTTATCTAAGAAAAGCGGCAATCAAATAAATTAGGTTGCATATATTAATAATTCTAGAATTCATGTGCTTTATTTTTTTTCTTGTTTCAACCCATATATACACGTCCTCGATTTTTAATACACTTAACTTATATAGGTACATAATTTAAACATACTAAGAATATACAATATTGGTATACACTTAAAACGATTTTAGTTTTAGTACCTACTGACAGGATTATAAAATAGTAATACATAGTTTTAATATTGCAAAAGAGGGACGCATATTATATTCATCACGCTTAGATTGAAATCATATATCATATGTTATCATATTGTTATACATATTTTTATCGTTCTCTCTTCTTATCTCTTGTTCACTGCATGAATAATGTTTCAATCAGAGAGTCATCAAATACATAATTGCAACAACCCTGGTTATTTTTCTTAGACAGAATTTCACTGCTCAGGAAACAAAATTTTGCACATACAGAATTTTGAAATACAGAATTTTGAAAAAGAGAATTTTGCATTGACAGAATTTAGTAATGCAGAATTTTGGGCAAACAGAATTTTGACCATACAGAATTTTTATAAAAAAACAGAATTTTGACCAAACAGAATTTTGAAAACCAGAATTATGACCCGCTCCCAAAACAAATACCAGAAGCTGTCACTTGATTAGTTCTCCTCCGACAATAAAACCCTTAAGACCAACACTAGCAACTGAAAATAAAGCTTTTCTTCAAGGCTTAGGCTTTGAGTTAAGATAATACAATAATAAAACAATATAAACAATATATTAAATATATCTGATGGACCTGTCCATGATAATAACAAAGTTCGAGTATCACAGTTATTCACCCTTTGTTCAGTCATTTAATACAAGCGATGAAATACGTATTGCAATACAGAATCAAGACTTGTGTATTTTACCTAGTGTAAGCTATATCTATATTGAAGGAAGTCTTACAAAAACTGATAACACATTTTCCACTACAACAGGATTAACAAATAATGCCATGGCATATTTATTTAAAGAAATACATTATGAGCTCAATGGAATAGAAATTGAAAACAATAAAAACGTTGGCGTTACAACGTCATTGAAAAATTATATATCTTCGACTAGTAATGAAAGTAAGCGGTGAGAAAATGGGTCATGGACTGGAAATGCTACACTTCCAGCAGAAGATGTTTTCAATTTTTGTATGCCTCTTAAATCTCTGATGGGGTTTGCAGAAGACTATAAAAAAATTATAACAAACGCAAAGCATGAATTAATTCTAGTTCGATCTCGAACCAATGAGAATATTTATCTATCTAATTCAGATGAAAATGAAAATTTAAAGTTATCAATTTCTAAAGTACACTGGAGAGTTCCACACATAACATTGTCCGATTCAAATAAACTAACCCTATTGAAACAAATTCAATCAAAACCAATTCAAATACACTTTAGAAATTGGGAGCTCTATAAATACCCGACACTGCCAGCCACTACTGATCTTGTATGGACAGTAAAAACTTCAACTCAACTTGAAAAACCAAGATATGTAATTCTCGCTCTACAAACTAATAGAAAAAATCAACGTTCTAAAGAAGCAAGTAAATTTGATCATTGTGACGTATCCAATGTAAAGGTGCATTTAAACTCCGAATCGTATCCTCGTGAAGATTTAAATCTTAAATATACAGAAGATCGGTATGCTGTTCTCTATGAAATGTATTGTAAATTTCAAGAATCATACTATAATAAACAATCACAACCGCTCTTATCACGAAAAGATTTTAAAGATATTGCTCCTATTATAGTTATTGATTGCTCACGTCAAAATGAAGTTATTAAAACAGGCCCTATAGATGTTAAAATTGAACTAAAAACATCGGTTACGATTCCAGCTTTCACATCTCTATTTTGTCTGATACTTCATGATCGTTTAATTGAATATAACCCTATTACTGGAGAAGTTCACAAACTGACTTAAATTGAATGTCATAATTTAAAACTTTGTCAGAACGTAGTGTGAATTTATCGCGAACACACACATTATATTAATTATGAATACCTATATTGTAGATTTCCAAGGCATTGGAGGATTGAATAAAGAGTTCATTTTGAAAGAACTAGCTATACTGTATGAAGGACACCATCATCATCATCATTTTATTGTTACACCCCCGTGCAATTTGAGTCTATTATGTACATCACTCAGAAGACAAGCCCACTGGTTATATAATAATTATCATGGATTATGTTGGAATGGGGGGTATATCAGTTTTGCAAAAGTAAAAATATTTCTACGAAGAAAAATTCAAAATGGTACTGTCTACGTTAAAGGCATCGACAAAGCAAAATGGCTTAGAAACTTACTTGCTAATGAAAATGTAGAAGTCAAAAACGTAGAAGATTTTTTTAGCTGCCCAAATTTAAAAAAACTCAGAAGTATTTATCCTAATCAAATAAAATGTGAAAGCCATGTAAAATGTTGTGCACTTCAAAATGTTTTTCTTTTAAGTATGTTCTTGAATGAGTGTAATGCGATGTAAATAAAATAAATTTTTATTTTTGTAAACTTAAATTTTCTTTTATTTCACAAGTTTTTAGAAACATTATTTTCATATAAGGATTGTCTTTTATAACCTAAAGGTAAGGAACTATGGTCTTCCAAAAAACGACGTTTTTCTGCTTTTGCCCTATACGTTTTTATTTCCGGTATGTTGATAACTTCATGCTCTTGAGTTCTCCGAATATTATTTGATGTTATTATTATACTGTTTTTATTATCTGATGAAGAAGAATTCAGTACAGCATTCTTAATTGAATCAAAGTTAATTTTTTGTGATGATTCATAATTCAGGAAAATGCCTTTTACCTTGCAGACAACGTGTTCAGTATTATCTCTTGTACTAAATACTTTAAAAGAATAATTTTTAGGGCCTCCACTTACAAACTCCGTTATATAACTTCCAACGCCGTAACTTTCTAGTTCATCTGTCATATCACCGATAAATTTCCCAGTTGGTGGAAGGAAATCCCCTGGCCGACAAACATATATAACTGAATCTGTGTCATAGTAGAGAACTTTTTCCTCTAAACTCTCTAGATAGCTGTAGAGTTTAAGACGAGCTAAGGTAGTTGTATAAGCAGCAATACAAACATTAACTGTCGATAAGGAGTCGGCTGCTTCTTCTTTCATTTCAAAGTTAACAACAATGGTTTCTTCATTTACGGGGAGAATATGCGACACCTCCACTGATGGATGTGTAAGTAGATGAAATAATGTTGAAGGGGTGTTCAAAACGATTGTTTGAATTTGATTTTCATGCTGTCCAAATTTTCCCCAAAATGAATTCAATATCAGCTTAGCCAGCGATCTCTTGCCCGAATTTTTGCAAATTTCTGAATATTCCAGCTTAATATTTTTCTTTGCAAGAAAATCATCTATGTATTTAACCTTTTCTTCATGAGATGAACATTCACTTGGCCATCCTGATGCTTCTTGTTTAATCTTTAGAAATTTGTTCATCATGGAAGTAAAAAGACCCTCAGAATTCGTTTCTAAGTTATATTCCGCAACATCATATTCCCATATTTCGAAAACAGTAATTATAATATATCCTTTTTGATCTGCTTTCAAGACTTCGTCAATTACCCAGGTTCCAATAAATGCTCTTTGCTCGTTGGAATGAGTACACATCTGGTCTAGATTTTTTTCATCACTACAGCTTTTGCACAATGAAAACATGAGTTTTTTATTTTGCTTAATTGGTAATACCGGGTGAAGTAGGTGTTCTGGGGGTAGAATTTTGCATTTGACAATACCATTTACGTGTTCTAGTTTTGTTGGTGAACAATAATTAGCACTTCCGTATACATGGATTTTAGGATGACCAATAGGAAATTTTCCGGTTTTACAGACCCATGGGTAAAGAGAACAAATATCTATATAATGAATCTTTTCACCTGACTTACATTTAAAATAATTAAATGAATTCCCAGTTCGTCCACCATAAAAAGCATCACGAGGATTCAGCGGAGAATTTTGAATTAATTCATGGTTTTCAATGAAATTTAATTCTTCTTTATTAAACTTCTTAATAAGATGGTGAAATTCACAAGACCATATTTCAATGACTTCGTAATTAAACTTTCTTAATCGCTCAGTTTTAGCTATTGTTCTTTCATACCGTTGATTTAGTGTATCTGTTTCATTTTCATGCAAAGGTTCATCGCGTTTATGTTTCAAACATAGAAGATGACCATGAATGTAGCAGCCGTGGAATTCAAAAATTTGCTTTGTTTCTTTACAAAAACCATCAACCCTTACCGGTGACGTGAAATAATGCCAAACGAAATAAGGCCGAAATTTCAGTTTGGCCTAATTTCGTTTTCGAAAACGAAATAAGGCCAATTTGGCATTATTTCAATGTCAATTTTCACACCTCTAAGATGATACGGTATTGAGGTTTATCTGATTTTTTTTAAATTTTCAAAAACGGATATTGGTGATATGAGACTACTTTTGTGTGGGAATGAATCTCATGGGTATTGCAAGTATCTGTTTTCACAAATTTTAAAGAATCAGATAAAATAATCGTTAAAAAATCGCGCGATTATTTTATCTGATTCTTTAAAATTTGTGAAAACAGATACTTGCAATACCCATGAGATTCATTCCCACACAAACGTAATCTCATATCACATCACCAATATCCGTTTTTGAAAATTTAAAAAAATCAGATAAACCTCAATTCCTAAAAATAAAGCGATTTTACTTATGCACAGAAAATATTTTTCTAATACATTAAAGAAAGACAATCAAATAAATACCTTTTCAATCCATTGCGTTTAAAAATAGATAATGAACTCGTTAAAAGCATTTGTTGCGTTTCGTGACCACGCTTGTTGACCAATTTCCGCTTTAATCAAATCAAATGCAGTTATCATGTTTTGTGCCCTCAACAACGGAAGCGCAAACAATTTTTGAAAAATTCTTTGAACATTTTGGTTGTTCCCCATTTTTAATATTTTTTCAAAACTTTAAGCACTTAACGATTAGAACCGTGAACCAAAGCCGAATTCCTAATTTTTTATTTTCGGTCTTATTTCCATTATTTTTTCGCTCTTATTTCTATTAGTGCATGGAAATAAGGCCAAAATCTGAATTTTGGCCTTATTTTGTTTGGCCTTATTTCACGTCACCACCTTTACCCCGTTTATAAGTTCTTCTCTCCCATTATATGCGTGCTTTATGTTAATGTTTCTTTTTTTTTCTTCCCAAATCATCCACTGTATTGCTTGAACAGATTGGTTATCAATACATCTGTATCCATTCTTAGTTATCAATCCTATAGTGTCAGGTTTCAGAAAGTTTTGTCTGAATAGAAGATTACACGCTGATGCAATAGTTATCGCTTCCAAAAATGGTTCAACATTGCTTTGTTTAAGAAATAATTTTCTAAATTTTAAGCAAGCTCCTGTTAATATTTTTACGTCACTCTTGCAGTATTCTACAATTTCATGATGCATGTCAAAACTATCATTTCTATGCTCCGAATACCATTTTAAAAAGTTATCACGATCTTCAGTTTTCATCGCATCAGGATTATAAAACTCTACTGCTGGTAGTTTACCATTGTAGTGTTCATTTTCCTTTGTATTAAATAAATACGGAAAGTAACCTTTTTTGAGAACCGGAGCCAAATCAAAGGCTTTCGGGAGTTTTGATAAAGCCATAGGAAAGTAATTTATTGAATCGATGAATTTGACGTTTCCAAGCTGCATGTTTAATATTTTTGTACCTCGCATAATTAGTTCAGGGCTTAATTGTGTTTTTCTTAAAACGTAATTTAGGATAAACTGATGGTCATACGCCTGACCATTATGAGCTATCACAATTACTTTTTAAATTGTTTTCTCATTTCAAAAGCACATGCTAAAGAAATGTTGGTGTGACCATGTCTCCTTTTAAAACGTTGATTGATAACTTACAACGTTGACAAAAATATAAATCTTCATGATCTATGCAATGATCACACTTGTGTTGAAATACACACAAATTTGGTTCATGTTGTTTTGTAACAATGTTTGTTTCCTCTTCATCTTTTTTTCCAATAATCTTTTCTTGTCGACACTCAAGATCATAAAATATGTATAATAAATCTTTAAGATTAGGTGTCTTCGTGTCAGGGCGAATGTAACAAAAATGGTCTTTTGGCACATGTACTTTGCAATATTTGCAAAAGAATTCTCCACAAATGTGATCTCGTCCTCCTCCATAGGATTTCAGGCAAAGAAGACATCTTTTTATTTGATCACAAATAGACAGTTTTCCTGATGAACTAGACATTTTGTGGTTGTCATAGCAGTTAGTCCCCTTAAAACTACGATTACAATCTGAACATACAATTTGCAGTTTTGTCTCTGAACATATTGGTGACCGCTGACATTGAGAACACTGTTTGATGCATCCATGATGATTATTTCTTGTGTTGTATGGTAAATGGCAAATTTCACAATAGAATGAGCAGCAAAATGCGGCGGTTAGGGAAGTAATCAAATTAAAATGGTTGTTGAAGTATAGTAAATTTATTTTTTTCTCATTGGAATTGGAAAACCCTTCATACATTATTTTCCTACCTTTGGTTCCGTATTCGTACACAGTTATTTTGTAGTCTTTTAAATGATTTTGAAAAGCTTTCAATTCTTCTATTCCAGAACCATGTGCTGGTACATTTATTTCTGAATCATTTAAAAGTTTTATTGTTCTCTTTGTTTGAACTTTTAAAATGTCTCTCCTTATTTTGTCAACATCTACTTCTTTGTCTACATATGCCTTTGCTACAACCAAAGCACGTAGAAAGCATAAATTATCTGTATTTTTTATGTATACAATTCCTTTTCGTTTGATGCATTCTTCGTCGAAAGTGTTGTACATCTTTGATGGATTTCTTCCCTCCCCAACTGGCATCTGCACCGAAGTAACCGATAAGCAAAAGTTATCTGTGCTTATTCCTTCGGAGTTGCTCTGGAAAATGTTCGATATCATGTCCCATATATCAGAAAAACTCAATTCTGAGCAATTCTTATAATTAATCCAACCACTACCGCGGTTGCTTACGAAGCTTTTACCAGTAAAAGTCACACCCACCTTATCGTTGGGACTAAGATCTTTGATGGCTAAACATAAAATATCTTCAACTGCGTTCTTAATCCATGAAGTAGGTTCTTCTTGGTCTGGAACAGGATTTAATGCGAATTCTATTTTGCGCCCTTTCATATTAAATCTTTTGATATTAGTTAGAATATCGCTCATTATTTCAAAACGCTGAAAGTCCAAGAAAAAAAAAAAGAGACGTTGAATTTTTTTCAATGCTATTTATTTATTTAAAAGCATATTTTTGGGAATCGAGCAAATTATGCTCGTCATCAAAATACAGTGTTGGTAATATGTATGTTGCTTTTGTCTCCTATTTTTTTGTGGTTGTTGAGGCTGTTGTTTCTGCTGCTTCTGCTGTTGTTGCTGCAGTTGCTGCTGTTGTTGCTGCAGTTCCTGCTGATGCTGCTGTTGCTGATGCTGTTGTTGCTGCAGTTCCTGCTGTTGCTGCTGTTGCTGCTGCAGTTGCTGCTGTTGTTTCTGTTGTTGCTGCAGTTGCTGTTGTTCCTGCTGTTGTTGCTGTTGTTGCTGCAGTTCCTGCTGTTCCTGATGTGGCTGCTGTTCCTGCTGCTGCAGTTGCTGATTGTTTTCATCCTTTAGATGAAAATCAACATGGAATGATAAGTCTCCATAAGGCTCTACTACTTCGAATGGACATTGCTTCATGTTAGCAATGTCCTCGTTGTCCAACTGAGATTTGCACCGTTTCGGTAAGAAAACAGAACAACTCTCCAGTTCTAGCATGATTTGCTCGCCATATTTTCCGTTTACCCTCTTACAATGTATTATAGGGTAGCGCTGTTTAAGAATGAGCTTGGACAAACTCAATATGGGCTTTTGCGTTTTTGCCATATTAACTTTAGATTTAAGTTTTGAAATAAACGAAATTTTTTTTATTTTTTTATACACTCGTACCTACTTTTCATAATGATTGCCATATTTATCCCAATTCCATACTTACTTCATATCAACTCCTTAATTCAGCCCTTTGTCCCCATATCTTAAATAATGAGATTGTGTCATCAAAATCATCCTTTATAGCGTTAAAGAACAATTATCATTGACCATCACATTTTTCTTACGCATATATTACTTTTCTTAATTAAGAACAAAGTTATGTTATTTCAAGGAAAGGAAAACTCACAAGAGTTCTCGACTTAAATGAAAATAAAAACAACGATCGAATCCAATCGATCGCTCTGAGTAGGAATAGGGGCGGTTCAGGTTGGCAGTTGGGAATTATGCAAATGAGTAAATTCAAATTCAAACTGATACCTAAGTGACTGTTGGTTTTTTAAATAATCAAATGAGTAAATTCAAACTGATACCTAAGTGACTGTTGGTTTTTTAAATAATGAATGGGATATTTATTTTAAAATTGTGTGTTTGTCTCCATATTATGTTAATATTTTATGTTTAAATACAAATCAAAAAACAAATTTATTTTATTTTAATTTATATTTATTTGTTGTTTTAACTTTAATTGTCACAATATATTTTTTATTTTTTATTATTATAAATTGACGCGACGCGTTTCGGACAATATGTCCATCTTCGGGCGTTTGGTGTTGACTGCAATGCCGATGATCTAGTAATCTTGTTGTTTCTTCTGTTTTTTATTGTAATTGTTGTTGTGATTTATTAATTAGTTTTATTGTTGTGTATTTGTCTCCCTTTAACTATTGTTTTTGTTTAGGTAGTTTATTGCAGTGTCATAAATTATGTTTCCTTTTATTGTTAATTTGTCGTTTAAAATGTTGTCTCGTTCTGTTTTGCTGGCTATGTAAATCTCAAATTCTTCTAGCGCGTCCAGATTTCTCCCTTTCTTGCAAAAATGTAATGGTGTAAGGTTTGATTCAAAGTTAGTGTATGTGTGATTATTGTCCATTAAATGAAGAGCGAAATTCGATTTTGTGTTGTGTTTGGGTAAATGTTCTGAAAATCTATCTTTGAAAGTTCTGCCTGTTTGTCCGATATAGAATTTATCTGTCTATAAAATCAAATGTGACGATTGTGATAAATTCTATATCGGACAAACAGGCAGAACTTTCAAAGATAGATTTTCAGAACATTTACCCAAACACAACACAAAATCGAATTTCGCTCTTCATTTAATGGACAATAATCACACATACACTAACTTTGAATCAAACCTTACACCATTACATTTTTGCAAGAAAGGGAGAAATCTGGACGCGCTAGAAGAATTTGAGATTTACATAGCCAGCAAAACAGAACGAGACAACATTTTAAACGACAAATTAACAATAAAAGGAAACATAATTTATGACACTGCAATAAACTACCTAAACAAAAACAATAGTTAAAGGGAGACAAATACACAACAATAAAACTAATTAATAAATCACAATAACAATTACAATAAAAAACAGAAGAAACAACAAGATTACTAGATCATCGGCATTGCAGTCAACACCAAACGCCCGAAGATGGACATATTGTCCGAAACGCGTCGCGTCAATTTATAATAATAAAAAATAAAAAATATATTGTGACAATTAAAGTTAAAACAACAAATAAATATAAATTAAAATAAAATAAATTTGTTTTTTGATTTGTATTTAAACATAAAAAGGGATATTTATGGTGATGGGTTTTATTGACTTTTATTAAACTGACGAGCTGGTGATCCTTTTCGGGGTTTGACCTTTTTATTTTTTGAAAAGTGAAAGTGTTAGTGGTGGTGGTTTTTGATGGTGTTTTTTTTTATTTATTGGTTTTTTATATGGTTTGTGCCTAGTGAGTATGGGTATGTGTTTGATTGCTCTGCTTTGGGAAGTGGAATAGAAAAAGATAAGATAGAAATGTAGGCTGTAGGTAGGTACATAAATTCAAATCTGATAACGAACTGTTGCATTTTATTACACTGTAACGGCCATTTCTTAATTTTTGTTTGATAGGTGAAGTGAACCATGGTGATGGAATTTGGTGGTGTTTTTTTTTTATTTTTCATAGGGTTTGTCTCTTGTGAGTATTGTTATGGGTGCTGTTCGAAAGGGATTTTTGAATTTAAATCTGATAAGAAACTGATGCATTTTTTTTTATTTTTTTAAAAGTGTAAAGTTATGTGACCTGTGGTGATGTTTCTATTATTGACTTGTGAGTATCGATAGCAGAGTTAGATTTAAGTAGAATTTAAGAAAAAAACACGTTACTAATGCGTAGAAGAAGGAAGGACGGTGGCCAAGACATTGGTTTTTTTAATTTTATCTCTTGTAGGGATGTGTTGACGATCCTTTGTTTGGCATGTGTACATACTGAGGAGTAGATAACCAATATATGGCCGTTTGTGATCCTTTTCCTTTGTTCGTCATGTTAATGTATATACTGAGGAGTAGATAACCAATATATGGCTAGAGTATAAAAGCAAACGTTCTGGGGTTTTTTAGTTTAGTTAACAATTCAGTTTAAAAGAAGAAAAACTAAAAAACAAAAAACAAAGAAAAATGTCTTTCCTCAACAAAATAAAAACTGCCGTAAATGTTCGCAGCGCGAATTCAGCTTCATCTGTCAAACAAATTTTGAGTTTGGCAAAACTAATTCAAAAAAAAAAGTTTGCCATCACCCGCGCCAGGAGGTGCAACACTAAATTCGGGGAGCAAATAATGCTCGAACTGGAGGACTACAAGGTAACTCAATGTTAATATCTTGCAAGGTTGCAAATTTAAACCATTTTTATTTTAAGGTATTCCTCCCAAAACGGTGCAATGCACAATTGGATGACGAGGACATCCTAGAGCTCGAAAAATGTTGCCTTGAGGTGGTTGGGCCTTATGGAGAAATGTCCTTTGATGTGGACTTCCACCTCAAACAAAATGAACAGCAGCAGCAACAAGATGAGCAACAACAACAACAACACCAGCAGCAGCAGCAAAAACAACAGCTACAGGAAGAGCAACAACAACAACAACAGCAGCAGCAACATCAACAACAAGAACAACAGCAACAACTACAACAACAGCTGGAACAGCAGCTGCAACTGCAACAACAGCTACAGCAACAACAGCAGCAGCAGCTACAGCAACAACAACAGCAGCAGCAGAAACAACCCAAAAACGCAAGAAAACAGAGACATCACATCATAAGTGAAGAGGTAATGGCCCCCATACCCTCGGAACTTTTTTTTGATAGTGATAATAATTTACTTATTTCACAAAAAAAATTTTTTAAATAAATAATAAAAATTAAAAAAATAAAACTTAAAATTTAAAAAAAAAATTTTTTCTTTTCGGATTGCTTTCAGCGTTTCAGAATATTGGGTGATTATGTGACCCAAATACAGCGGTTTAATTTAAAAGGGCGGAAAATTGAACTTAAAGTCAACCCTGTTCCGCTAAATGAAGAGCCCACTTCTTGGTTTAAAGCCTCAATAGATGCTATTCTGCAATTTGCGAGGGCCTCAACGAAACTGACAAGGTTGGTATTACTTTTGGTGGAAAAAGTTTTGCACATGAACGAGGTAGTGGTTGGATAAATTTCAAAACCTGTGAAGATCTGAGCTTCGAAAATGTGTGGGAGATGATAGCCAAAATCTTTCAAAGCAACTCTGGAGCAATGAGTTCGGATGATTTTTGCTTGACAGTTACCTCCGTAAAGATGCCAGTTGGGGAAGGAAATAATAGAAAATCCTCCGTCATGTACAACTCCTTCAATGAAGAATGTTGCCAATGCAAGGGCATAATCGTTATTAACAACAAAGACAATTTATGTCTGCCTCGAGCTTTGGTTGTAGCGAAGGCATACGTAGACAAGGATGATAATTTGACCAAAATAAGAAAAGACACGGGGAACATTCAGACGCAGAGAGCCTTAAAACTACTCAACGATGCTCAAATCAATATACCACTAGGAGGCTGTGGAATAAATGAGTTAAAATCATTTCAAGCTCTTTTAAGAAATTACAAGATAACCGTATACGAATACAAATCGAAGGGTCGCAAAATAATATACGAAGGGGTTTCAAACAACATTTCTGATAAGAAAATACATTTAATGTATTACAACAATCATTACAATGTAATAACTTCCTTAACCGCCGTATTTTGCTGTAGTTATTACTGCGAGATTTGTCATTCACCGTTTAACACGAAGGATGTTCATCATGGCTGTCTTGGTCTATGTTCGCAATGCCAGCATTCTCCAAAATGTGAAGAAACACCGAACAAAATTCTATGCCAAGATTGCAGTCGAAATTTTAAAGGAACAGGATGCTATGACAACCACAAAATGAGCAGCTCATCAGGAAAACAGTCTATCTGTGAGCAAATAAAAAGATGCCTTGCTTGTTTAAGATCCTACGGAGGAAGTCGACAACATATTTGTGGCGAGTTCTTTTGCAAGAATTGTAAAAAACATGTTCCTGAAGACCATAAGTGTTACATTATGCCTAATACGAGAAAACCTGATTTGAAAAATTTCTTGTATGTATTTTATGATCTTGAAAGTCGCCAAGAAAAAGTAATTGGGGAAAAAATTTGGAATGACGAAGATGAAGCAACAACAACAAAGGCTTTTATTACAAAACATGAACCAAATTTATGCGTGTTTCAAAACAAATGTAGTCATTGCGTGGAGTATCCTGATTTGCTTTCCTGTGAATATTGTAATTCGTCATTGAACGTTCTACAAGGAGAAGACGTGGTACCTAAATTTGTTCAATATATGCTCGAAATTCGGAAAAAATTTAAAAATGTGGTTGTGATTGCTCACAATGGTCAAGCTTACGATCATCAGTTCATTTTAAACTATGTCTTAGAGAAAACAGAACTAGACCCCGAATTAATTATGCGAGGAACAAAGATAATTTTGATGGTAATAGGAAACGTAAAATTTATCGACTCGATAAACTACTTTCCCATGGCGTTATCGAAGCTCCCAAAAGCGTTTGAATTGCCGCCGGTTTTAAAGAAAGGTTACTTTCCGTATCTTTTCAACACAAAAGAAAATTAAGAGTACATTGGAACATTACCAGCCATTGAATTTTACAATGCGAATACTATGAGGTCGGAAGAATGCGCTGATTTCTTAAAATGGTATTCTGAACACCAAAATGATTATTTTGATATGAAGCACGAACTCGTCGAATACTGCAAGAGTGATGTAAGAATATTGACAGGGGCTTGCTTGCAATTTAGAAAATTATTTCTTTCGCAATGTAACGTTGAACCATTTTTAGAATCAGTAACGATTGCTTCAGCTTGCAATCTGTTATATAGACGCAACTTTCTCAAACCAAACACTATCGGATTAATACCCAAAAAAGGGTACAGATGCATTGACAACCAGTCACCAGAAGCTATAAAGTGGATGATTTGGGAAGAGCAGAAAAGAAACATAAACATCAAACATTCTTATAAAAGCAAAGAAGTAATTATCAATGGAGTAAAAGTTGATGGTTTTTGTGAAGAAACCAAACAGATTTTTGAATTCCATGGGTGCTATTACCATGGTCATCCTCTCTGCTTGAAGCACAAACGCGATGATCCTCTACACGAAAATGAACTTGATACATTAAATCAGAGGTATGAAAGAACCATTGCTAAAACTAACAGATTGAGAAGCTTCAACTACGAGGTAATTGAAATGTGGTCTTGTGTTTTTCAAACTCATCTTAAGTCATTTAATAGAGAAGAATTGAATTTCATAAACACGCATCAACTTTTTCAAAGCTCCCCACTTAATCCCCGTGATGCCTTTTATGGCGGACGTACCGGAAACACAGTCAGTTTTTATAAATGTAAAAAAGGCGAAAAAATTATTTACATAGATGTTTGTTCTCTATACCCATGGGTTTGTAAGAACGGAAAATTCCCCATTGGCCACCCTAAAATTCACTTAACTGGCGATGCAATCTGTTCGACAACGAAATTGGATGGGATAAATGGACTCGTTAAGTGCAAAATGTTACCTCCAGAAAACCTGTTGCATCCGGTATTGCCAATGAAACAAAATGACAAGCTCATGTTTTCATTGTGTAGAAGCTGCAGTGATGAAAAAAACAATGAACAAATGTGTACTCATACTGATGAGCAAAGAGCAATGGTCGGGACTTGGGTAATTGACGAGGTCATAAAAGCAGTTGAAAAAGGGTACATCATACTTTCCATTTTTGAAATATGGGAATATAATGTAGTCCAATATAAACCAGGTAGAAATTCTGATGATGGCCTGTTTACGTCTATGATGAACAAGTTTTTAAAAATCAAGCAAGAAGCATCTGGATGGCCGGCTGAATGTTCATCTCAACAAGAAAAAGAGAAATATATTTCTGATTTTCTTGAGAAAGAAAATATTCAGATGGAATTCGCAGAAATATGTGTCAATCCAGGAAAGAGGTCACTTGCAAAGCTGATATTGAATTCGTTTTGGGGGAAATTTGGACAACGTGAAAATCAACTTCAAACTGTCGTTCTGAATAACCCTTCAACTTTATTTCATCTGCTTACGCATCCGTCGATTGAAGTACTACACATTCTTCCTGTAAATGAAGAAAACGTTGTCGTTAATTTCGAGATGAAAGAAGAAGCAATCGATTCTTTATCGACAGTAAATGTTTGTGTTGCTGCTTACACGACTGCTTTAGCTCGACTTAAACTATATAGCTACCTGGAGAGGTTAGAGGAAAGAGTTCTATATTACGATACTGATTCGGTAATATATGTAAGTCGTCAGGGAGAATTTGAACCTCCTACTGGACAATTTATCGGCGATATGACGAATTGGAAGTGTATGGAATTGGGAGTTATATAACAGAATTCGTTAGCGGAGGCCCCAAAAATTATGCATTTAAAGTGTTCAGTACAAAAGACAAGATGGAACACGTTGTCTTTAAAGTGAAGGGGATTTTTCTCAATCATGAATCATCACAAAAAATCAACTTTGATTCCATTAAAGACACTGTTTTGAATTCGTCTTCTTCCTCAGATAGTGAAAGCATTATTATTAAATCTAATAATATTCGTCGGACAAGCGACCATCAAGTGCTTACCATACCAGAAGTTAAAACCTACAAAGCCAAATCAGAAAAACGTCGTTTTCTTGAAGACCATAGCTCTTTACCATATGGATTTAAAAGACAACGTTGTCATTCAAGCAATTCTGTTTAAAATTATGAAATAAAAAAAAAATTATTGAAACTTGTTGTTGTACTTTTTATTTGAAAAGAAATTTCATTACATTGTTTAGTTCACTTCTTAACTTGTTTAGGAAACTTGTTGGGGTCTTTTAAATTTTGTTCAGCTTCGTCCATGATAGATGCATTTGATTGAGGTAGAATGGTACTTTCATAATTCAGTCTGGATTTAACAATTCGGTTTTGTTTGATTCGCCTTGACGAGGACAAACAATTATCATGATTGTTTTTTTTTTTTTTTTTTTTTTAACTTTTCCAAACTTTAAACAATTCTTGTGACTCCTTGATCAAGTGGATTATATTCAATTATACGATCATGTAGCATAAGACAGTAAGCTGAAGTGTTTACAGGAATATTTTGTGATGTTTTCATCTCCAAACGTATATCGATGGGGCCTGTTTTCATAGATTCGTTTTGATGTCTGCAGTCTATAACGAAAATTGGAGCGCGTGATTTAAATATACCCCAAGAAAGCAGAGGCTCAGTGATGGTTTTATTGTAGTAAGTTTTTTGAAAATCAGTGTACATTTTATAAAACAAACTATATCTATTTTTATCAAAAGAAACATTGAGATCTTCATGTGGATAAACATCAGAGTTAAGATATACTTTTAAGTCTGTTAGATTACAATGATCAAACGTTGTAGGATCAGCAGAGCAAAGACAATATATCTAGGTTTTTCAATTTGTGTTGTTGTCTTTACATTCCATATGTGATGGTCAGAGGTTGGCAGCATAGGGTATTCATAAAGATCCCAGTTTCGGAAAGCAATTTTCATAGCACTGTTTTTATTTATAGATTTGTATAAATTCAATTTCATAGAGTCTGATAATGTCACGTGTGGTACTTTCCATTGTACCTTATGAAGTTGTACTTGTACTTTTTCATCTGTTTGTGAGATAAGATCGTTTTCATCCATTCTGGCTCGAGTTAGAATAAGATCATGTCGAGCGTTCGGAATAATTTTTTTATAATCTTCAGCGAACCCCAAAAGTTTATTTAATGGTATACAGTAATTAA
Source organism: Platycheirus albimanus (assembly GCA_916050605.2). Lineage (NCBI taxonomy): Eukaryota > Metazoa > Arthropoda > Insecta > Diptera > Syrphidae > Platycheirus > Platycheirus albimanus. The sequence goes on from OU696696.1 coordinate 91,185,415, forward strand.
AATAATACGGTTTTAAAATACTAATAGGAGAATCAGGAGACCAGGATGCATTTAAAAGCATGCCACTTTCATTTTTAGTTAAAGATAAATAGTTTTTGAGCGTTGAAGTAATTCCAACATTTCGATTGTAGTCAATTTCCTTGCCATTGAGTTCATAGCGTATTTCATCAAAAAGAAAAGACATTGCATTGTTTGCTAGTTTTGTAATCTCTATTTCTTTTACGAGGTCTTTTCCATCTGTCCTCGATAATGAGCCTTCAACATTTAAAAAACTTTCTGAAGGAAGGACATTAAGATTTTGATGTTGTATACAAATCTGTATGATGTCATTTCTCTCGAAATTGTTTTGATATGGTGAATAAGTATGATATTCATATTTAGAAATGCTTTCATTGATTTCAGGTTCTTGAAAAATGTTTAACATATTTTAGTTTTAATGTTTTAGGATGTATCCTAATGATAATAAATAGTCCTGATTATGTTTTGTAAGACGATGACGACGACGTGTTACCACCGCTAAGTTTGAAGATTGATTGAGCAATCTATTATTTTCAACAATGTTTTTATAAGAAGTTGAGTCAGTTATATTTCCATATACAATCATTATTCGGGTTGTAAATGTAATCGAACCGTTATTTTTTCTCCTCTAAAATTAATATCTTTACCGTCTTGATCGACGAACTTTAAGCACAACGATGTTATTCGCTTGACGTTCACAGGTAAATAAATAACATTCCTTGGAACTTCTATGATTTTATAGCGAGGACTTACTTTAACAGCAAATTCGTGTAAGATGTGCGCGGATTGATTATTTACATACGCTCCATCTACTATATTACATTCAACGCGAATGGCATTAACTCGATTTATGTCAACGTAAAGATCCGATTCATGTAATAAGTTTGACTTCAAAAACTTCTTGCTAAACCCTAAAAGAGACCCAATAGAATTTAGTTTAGAGAAGTCAATGTCTTCCGAGCTGTAAATTTCACATTTCAGAGTATTGTTATTTGCCTTGATTTGAATTTCACTTTTCTTATTACACTTTTCTTTTTTTTGTTAATTTCAATAAGTTTTTTTTGTATTAAATTATTTATATCTTCTATCTCATATGAGCCTATAGGAAAAGAAATTACGCTATCACCTATATGCAGCAAGTTATTAAACTCATCAACGTTTGGTATAGAGTTGTATGTTTGGAAATCTATGAGTCCGCATACATAATTAGATTTCAATACAATTGGTGGGAAATACTCAGCATTGAGATTGGATTCATTTCCACTTAAAGTAAGTGTTAACGACATGTTGATTAAAAGACGAATGACACAATTTAGATTCTTCTACATCATTTTATTCATTTCTTATTTCCAGTTTTGAAAACATTTTTACATTGCTCTAATAAAAACCTTAAGCATAAAAAATGTCCACATATAAATGTATCAAAGTCTTGTTCTTGAATATAATTATAATTTATTTTATTACCAAGATAGCTTATTACTTCAGTTGGCGGCCTTAAATTTCCAAAACTATCAAAATATTTTACAAGATTTTCTTTTTTTTTATTTCTAATATATGCCACCCAATGATTACCAGTGCCAGCTTCACGATCCAAATTTATAACACCACACTTCCTACCGAATGGTGCTTTTGGCAATGAGTCTCTCATAAAAACTCCTCTAAAATGTTTTAAGTGTTTCTTTCCAAACAGTTCAGTGTCGAAATTGTTTAAGGGTCGATTGGGTAGCAGTTCAATTAGTTTTTTGGGTTTAGGAAAAGCCCAAGCCCATTTTTATATGGTTGTAAATATAACCCATTTCCTTGAATAGCAACTGCCTCCATAGCCTTATTATGTCGTTTGTTTTCTTCAAGTTGTCTTTTAGCAGCTCGAACATCATTCAGAGCTTTTGCAACACCAGCTGCTCCACCCGTTAAAGATCCAACAGCTGATAAACCAGCTAAAATTGGAGCTAGAAGTGGGAGAAAACCACCACTTTTTGGAAGAGGAATTATTCTCGGTGTTTGAATATACTGTTTTTTCTTGTTTTTCAAAACATTTTTTGCAGCTTTCACAGCAATATTTGCTATAGACGTTGTACCACAACAATTGATATTGTTTTTAATAGCGTTTCTTGCCTCGCTTATAGCTTTCTTAAATAAATTCTTATTGCAAACCTTCTTCGTTTTTGTTTTGTTAGTTCTTTTAGTTTCGCTTTTAGTTCTTTTACTACCCATTCCGAATTTTGTTTTTGCTTTCATCATGTTGGTGACTAAGAGTCCGCTTAGCTTTTCAGAGACTGATGAGTTGCTTGCTTTGAATCTTTTCCACGCCTGCTCGGAAAGAACTTTATCGGCAGCGTGTCGATCTGAGAGAGAGCTACTTTTAGAATATGCAATATCGTGAAGGTGGCAAGCCTCGTCCAGTTGATTGATTCCTTTATCACCCCTCCACAATAATTATAGGAGGGAATATGTAGTTCAAACGGGAGTTTGTCGATAACTTTATTCAAAAGTCCTTCTCCTTCAATGGATATTCTTTTTTACTTGCGATTATAGGTACTATAAGGCAAGTTATGGATTCGTGCAGAAAAAAAATTTTGAGATAACAATCACACATGACATTACGATGATGGCGAAGTCGAAAAAAGTGGGTCTGGGAATTCCGTCCGTCTGTCTGTCTGTCTGTCTGTCTGTCTGTCTGTCTGTCTGTATGTCTGTTCGCGCCTCTAGAGCCTGAACGGATAGGCCGATTTGCTTCAAATTCGGTATTTAAGATTTATTTGGCCGTCCCTCGGAACGAATTTTTTATTTTTGGTCTAGGTCCAAAAATAACGGCACCTGCCATACAATCGTAAAGAAAAAAATTGATTTTCTCAAAAACGGCTCTAACGATTTTGACAAAACTTTCAGAATGCTATTTTTTTAAGACAATCTATCTTTTGATTAGAAAATATTTTTCAAAATTTGTCTTATAACGGTACCTCTCATAGAACCAGTATTTTCAAATCAAATTTTCTCGTAAACCATACATCTGATTTCAATAAAATTTTAGGCACAGAAAGTGATTCATAATTTTATGAATATGGCATTTCAAAATTTTCAAAAACTTTTTTTTTTGGATTTTTTATATTTTTTTCAAAAAAATTTTTGGTTTTCGAAATATGTCGGAAACGGGTATATTGATTTTTTTTAACATTATTTTTTCAGATGTAAACTACGTATTGACATATATTTACATACTCAAATAAATTTCAAAATATTTTTTGGAAAAGTTTTTCAAAAATAACCTTTTTTAAAAAAACCTGGTCCAACGATTTTTAATATTTTTTTTTCCTAGATTGGCATATAGATTTGAAATTTTATTGCATACTTAGTTTTCCCGAGAAAACTCTTAAACTAAACTAAAAAATAAAAGAATTTTCGAAATTATTTTAATTTTTTTTAATATCCATATATGCAGCTAGTAAGCAATTCATAAGAGCAAGTTCGTGCGACCCAGTCGTGTATTTTATTTTATATGATACTGACTTTGAGTATTATGCTCAATCATGTTATGATAAACGTACCTTCTTAGTTGAGGTTTGAAACATGTATGAAAGCAAGTATATAAAAACGAAATGTTTTATTTAGAAAGTTGTTAGTCGTCATTATGCGCTTCGTAAAGCAGTCAGAAGTCATCAAAGTAAAAAATTTTGATTCTAATGTAAAAGTCAAAAGAAAGCATGGATCATTATTTCCAAACAGTATTCGAGGAATTATCGTTGGACCATCAAACTGTGGAAAAACAAATGTAATGCTAAGCATTCTTCTTGATCCTAATGGATTAAAGTTTGAAAATATTTATATTTATTCCAAATCCTTACATCAACCCAAATATCAGTATCTAAAAAAGCTGATTACATCTATCAAAGGAATGGAATACAATGAGTTTTCAAACAATTGTGAGATTATGACTCCATCGGAAGCTAAAAATAACTCAATTTTTATATTCGATGACGTAGCATGTCAGAAACAAAATAACAAGAGATTATTTTTGCATGGGTCGTCACAATGGGGTTGACAGTTTTTATTTATGTCAGTCCTATACCCATATACCAAAACATTTAATAAGAGACAATGCTAATTTTATCATTCTTTTTAAACAAGACGAATTGAATTTAAAGCATGTTTACAAAGATCATATAAACTCGGATATGACATTTAATCAATTTAAAGAGCTGTGTTCACACTGTTGGGCAGATAACTTTGGGTTTCTGGTTATAGACAAGGAAAGCAATATTGAAAGAGGTCGTTACAAAAACTGTTTCAATAAAGTTGCAATACTATAAATATACATTTATGATAACAATCAATACATTCTGGCAACAACATTGTTTGGGGAAGCTTGTTCTTCGTAATTATCGTAACAAAAACATAATTTTCCTTTTTCCACTGCTAGCTTAAATTTGTTCAATAAACAAAAGAAAAATGGATGAAGGCGTGTTAAATGAACTAGTTAAAAGCAAAAATGTTTTACGAAACAAATATTTACAACTAAAAACTGGAAACATGATGAGGGCGGCTGAGTTGGAAAATACTTTCAAACCTATTGTCGAACCCTTGAAAAAATTGGTTGAAAATGTTGACAAAGGAAAACCTCAACAGAAGGATGATTTGCATAAAATTGTATACAAAGAGACCCCAAAACAGAAGTATGATATTAAAACGTCTAAGCGTTGTAAGCTGCAATTCAAATCTTTTGATGAAAACGACGCAGAAGAAGAAAATAACGAAGAAACAGGATCTCCAACACTAGGAATGAATAGTGTAGATAATTCGTTTTTGTTCAGTACACCAAAAAATTTAGTAAAATAAAACAAATAAAACATCTTCTTTCGATCAAAAAATATTGTCAGAGTCAAATCGTGATACAGTATATGGTCCATATTTTGATGCAAATACACAATCTATAAAAATTGGGAAATGCAGTTTCGCGATGAATGATCATAATATTAATATTGGCGATGAAACTTTCACTCGAACTCCTGGTCTCATTGAATTGGTGCTTAAGAAAAATCCACGTAAACAGAAATATACTTCTGATGACTTAGAACAATATGGAAGAATTTTACATAAAACTAATGCACATAGAATTAATCACGACAGTTCTTCACGAATCAAGGCCAATAGAGGTGTTAAATATACTCAAATAATTAAGGAACTTATTGACAGGCTTACAAATGAAAAGGGAAAAATAGGCACATCATATTCTGATATAACTGCGATGAAATATACAAACAAAAATATTGAATATGTCTATTGGAATGATCCTAATGAACTTGTTAATCGACTAAGACTTTTAATGGCATCTAAAAATGCTGGAAACAATAACCACCAAAATGAAATCAATTCTATTATTGAAGAACTAAAGGAGTCAAATATTATATATTAGCAATATTTAAAACCAAATCTTTTACATATAAACAATGAACGTTGACAAGTTCGGTAGGAACTCCAATACTTTTTCAAACACCAAAAGCCTTGTTGGTCCTCCAGGAATAGGATTTAAACTCTTACCATCTGGTAATTTTGATATGGAAAATAAATATTTAAGCAACATTGGTAAGAAACCCAAGTATTCACACCAAGCCGTCTCCAAAGGATATGTTGATGAACAGATAAGCCTACAAGAAGCAAGTGTTAGAAAGCACATCGAGTCCTCTTTGGAGGAAATCTTAAGAACTATAAATAATGAAATTAGTATACTTAGAAACCACATAGACTCTTCTTTAAAGGAAGCACTAACAACTATGAAGCAGGAAAATATAAACTTACAATCACTTTCGACGGAACCTTTAGATTTTACGAATGATGCTACTAAAAAGTTTGTTAAGGAACAAATTAAAAATAAGATTGAAAAGTTCATTGAGCGGCGTATTATATATCCGACAGCAACACCATTGTCATTGGTAGATCGCAAGTAAAGTCTTACGATTTTTTTTTTAGTAAGCAATCAAAACTGAAACCGAAAAGATCTTTAAAATGGACTCCGGCCTAATATTAAAAAACATTCGTGATTTTTTAAAATTGAAAAGCCATTCAATATTAGAAGAACACTACGAAGAGTTTTTAAATTGTATTTCTTTGCTTAAAAAATTTGAAAATACAACCTACATTGAAACAATTCATGGACATCACTACTCTAATTGTTGCTGGTCATCCAACCATTGTAAACTAGAACCAGACACTTGTGCCTGTTACATTATAGAAAAACGTTTAGTTAGAATTAAGAAACTGATGTTATTATATAAAAGATTGCAATAAAAATTAAAAAAACATATAAGTCTTCATTTTTTTATTAAGCTGAATTCACTCTTTGTAAATATGAGTAAGCGAAAGGTTGTTGAAGAGTTGCATAAGACTGCACGTAGAAATTTTAAACGTCGTCATGTTATTATCAAGGGGTATGATGATTTATGGCAAGCTGATTTGGTTGAAATGATACCTTATAGTGAACAAAACAAAGGTTTCAATTATTTAATGACAGTCATTGATGCCTTTTCCAAATTTGCGTGGGTCATACCAATGAAGAACAAAAAAGGTATAACTATTTCAAAAGGAATGGAGGAAATATTTCTTAATTCTTCTAGGATTCCTAAAAATTTACAAACGGACGATGGAAAAGAATTTTTCAATTCAAACTTCAAAACCTTGATGGAAAAATATAAAATTAACCATTACTCTACATTTAGTTCATTAAAGGCTTCAATTGTTGAGAGATTTAATAGAACTTTCAAAGATAAAATGTGGAAAGAATTTAGTTTCAATGGCAGTTATAAGTGGATAAATATTTACAAAGAAATACTGCATGAATACAATCACTCTTTTCATCGAACCATTAAATGTAAACCTGCAGATGTTAACAAACAAAATTCAAAGTCGCTATTACCAATTTTCAAAACCAAGAAAGAAAAACTAAGCAAACAAAAATTTAAAGTTGGTGACAAAGTAAGAATCAGCAAGTACAAACATGCATTTGAAAAAGGTTATACACCCAATTGGACTACTGAGGTTTTTAAAATAAGAAAAGTCCAATTAACAAAACCAGTCACATATCTTCTTGAAGACTACCAAGGGAAACCAGTTCAAGGTGGTTTTTACGAACCTGAACTGATGAAAACTAGATGCGCAGATGTATTCCTAGTTGAAAAAGTTCTACAATCGAAGGGAAATAAAGTTTTCGTGAAATGGTTGGGATTCTCCCCAGAACATAACTCATGGATCAATAAAAACGAAATTATGTAAAATAAAAGGATTATGATACAAAATAAACTATTTTAAAACATTGAAATTGGTTATTTTATTTTATAAATCATGCTCATATTTTCTTAGTATGTTATTCTTATACACTAGCGTTACACGTTATTTCATTTTCAAAAACTTAAGCTCGTAAGTTGCTCCAAGTTGTCTAGTTTTTTCAAAGGCATATCCTCCTCCTCCAATTGCTGCTAGGCTGTTTGTTGACAAATCTGAATATCTGGCTGGTAAAAAAACCTGTAAAATAATTTCAGTAATAATAAATAATAATAAGAAAAGAGAATAAAACTTACCTTATATTCTCCAAGATCTGCTACAATCCGATCACCCCACCGTGTTTTTACTTTTTGTAATGAATCAATATTATATCTTAAATTCATTTGCAAATCAGAAAGTTTTTTCGTTGGCTTGAAACCGACGTTCTCGTTTATTGAGTTTGCCTCTCTTACAGCAAAATCGTCCAGGGTAAAGATAGAATATTCAGCTTCCTCCAAATACATAATGATGATGATGATGAAGAATAATGTTTTCTCTTGATAACTTCTTGAAACCAACTGTGCTCATCATAATCGCATATCTTCCTTTTTATAGAAGCCTCCCTTCTCTCAAGCTTTGTATGCAATTTTCTGAATAAAACATAATTTCTATTTTGGGCTAAAAACCTGATTTACGTTTTGGGTTAAGAACTTAAACGTAATTTACGTTTTGGGTTAAGAACTCAAACGTAATTTACGTTTTGGGTTAAGAACTCAAACGTAATTTAAGTTTTGGGTTAAGAACTCAAACGTAATTTACGTTTTGGGTTAAGAACTCAAACGTAATTTACGTTTTGGGTTGAGAACTCAAACGTAGTTTAAGTTTTAGGTTAAGAACGTAAACGTAATTTACGTTTTGGGTTAAGAACGTAAACGTAATCTAAGTTTTAGGTTAAGAACGTAATTTACGTTATGTACATTCACATGCCAAACAAAGGATCGTCAACACATCCCTACAAGAGATAAAATTAAAAAAACCAATGTCTTGGCCACCGTCCTTCCTTCTTCTACGCATTAGTAACGTGTTTTTTTTAAATTCTACTTAAATCTAACTCTGCTATCGATACTCACAAGTCAATAATAGAAACATCACCACAGGTCACATAACTTTACACTTTTAAAAAAATAAAAAAAAATGCATCAGTTTCTTATCAGATTTAAATTCAAAAATCCCTTTCGAACAGCACCCATAACAATACTCACAAGAGACAAACCCTATGAAAAATAAAAAAAAAAACACCACCAAATTCCATCACCATGGTTCACTTCACCTATCAAACAAAAATTAAGAAATGGCCGTTACAGTGTAATAAAATGCAACAGTTCGTTATCAGATTTGAATTTATGTACCTACCTACAGCCTACATTTCTATCTTATCTTTTTCTATTCCACTTCCCAAAGCAGAGCAATCAAACACATACCCATACTCACTAGGCACAAACCATATAAAAAACCAATAAATAAAAAAAAAACACCATCAAAAACCACCACCACTATCACTTTCACTTTTCAAAAAATAAAAAGGTCAAACCCCGAAAAGGATCACCAGCTCGTCAGTTTAATAAAAGTCAATAAAACCCATCACCATAAATATCCCATTCATTATTTAAACAGTCACTTAGGTATCAGTTTGAATTTACTCATTTGATTATTTAAAAAACCAACAGTCACTTAGGTATAAGTTTGAATTTGAATTTACTCATTTGCATAATTCCCAACTGCCAACCTGAACCGCCCCTATTCCTACTGCTCTGCACAGTTATGCTGTGTCAGCTTAATCTCTCAATTCAATTACACAAGAAGTGTAAACATCCCCATCACACCCATCATCTTTCTTTTGTCTTAGAATTTGAGATACAAAAAAAAAAAAAAAAAAAAAAAAATAAAATTCATGACTGCGGATTCAACATAAACAATCACACTCATTTCACGAACCATTTGAAAAATTCCAAGACATACTTTTCATACCTACTTTTCTAAATAATCCCCATATTCATACCAATTCCATACTAACTTAACTTCATATCGATTTCCTTAATTCACTTTTTGCCTCCCCCATATCTTAACTACTTAATCAAAATCCAACGTCCGTTGTAGCGTTTGAAGAATAAATATAAGAATCAATTATCATCATTTTTTTTTTCTGGAGTTCTCGACTTAAATGAAAAAAAAAACAACGATCGAATCCAATCGATCGCTCTGCACCACAGTTATGCTGTGTCAGCTTAATCTCTCAATTCAACTACACAAGAAGTGTAAACAATCGCATCACACCCATCATATTTCTTTTCTCTTAAGAATTTGAGATACAAAAAAAAAAAATTCATGACTGCGGATTCAACATAAACAATCACACTCATTTCACGCACCACTGAAAAATTCCCAGTCTGAAGTGCACCTATTCCTACTCACTCAGCTTTTGGAATCCCCTTTAAAATGATGCATGTTACCACAATTGATTTCATATAAATGTTTGATTCCTTTTGGGGCAATGAAATTTTTAGTTTTTCCCGTTTCATCGGCGTTAAAAATTCAATTGTTTCGTAGTAGAAAAACCAACATGTTTCGAAGTTAAATCCCGGTGAATCATCTGGTGTTAACAATGACGTTAAATTTACCGTGTTTAAAAACAAAGCGTTATCGCTCCGACGGCGTGGCGTAGAGCCGCTTTAGTCATTCGTTTATTTGTATAATTTTTCCAACAACTAACATGTACCGTTACAATTTCATTATTTTCTAATATGCGCACATGATTGAGGTTGCCTCTCTTAAACGCAAATTAAGGTAAGGTAAGTATACCCTTGTTTTAACAACCGTTATTATTTCATTACCAAAAATTTTAAACAAATTCTCAATTCGTACCAAACGAGATATGATAAAAAACTGGTTTAATAATGTCTCAACATAAATTAAAAATATAATACCCTCAAATAAAAAATTTTGGGCAAAAAAAAAAATTCTAAATAATATTGGGACTTTGTCGTGCTCTATCTTGAAAGCCTTTGACGTTCATATAATCGAAATATACAAAAATTTAGGAAATTGAATGTTCTGTTAAAAGAACTAAATGTTTATACTCTATTCCATAGAATGGGTATATTGTATTATTGGTATAGACAAGTATATATATTCTGACTGAGAATCAAAAGCCTAGTCGATTTAGCCATGTCCGTCCGTCCGTCCGTCCGTCCGTCCGTCCATATGTATACTCTCTAGAGGTCGCAATTTTTAAGCCAGAAAATTTGGTATATATAATCTTTGGTTCAAGAGTAAAGCTAAGTTCTTGAACCGGTGAAATCCGACCACAAACACGCCCACAATCTTCATTTTTGTTGAACAACCTCAATTTGGTAAAATTAAATTATGTTTTTTGTACAGTAACGATAAAAGCATAACGCTAAAATTTTGCACGCGAAAGCTTCAGGTAAACCTTCTTCCAATTAAATTAAAAATTTTTGGGCGTGGCTGACGCCCATTTTTCATACAAAACCATCAATATTGTTTTTGTAAAAAACCAATTGTTATATTAATGCGAAAAACATTACATTTTGTGGATATTACTTGCACATAAACATCGTGTGTATGAAATCAAAACATAAAAAATTGTTTTTGCCAATAAACGGTATTTATAATGAATCCGCAAGCCAAAATCTTGCGTTTCTAGTAGAAACTAAAAACTTTGTGTATGAAAAGAAATGTTTGAATTTCGGGCGTGGCTTACGCCCACTTTTCATAAAAGAACAAGGTGCTACCAATATTCAATTTAAACCTTTTTCCCTTCCGTTTGTTAAATGAAAAATATATCTACATTTTCTTGTGTAAATTTTTTCAGTATGCCCACTTTTAAAGGCGTGATTTTGATAAAATACCTTTGTTCAGGTAAGATCGTTTAAAAACTACTCGATTCAGCTGTAGTTTTACACATATGCCTAAATACTGACTAATGATCAAAGATTAGTTAGTGCTTTAAATTTTTCTTAAAATTTTTTAGGACACGCCCACTTTTAAGGGGCGTTTCCATCAAAAGTAGTAATATGCATTAATTTTTTAATGTTTTTTAACTATCGGTCGCAGTTTTGAAGTAAGAAGATGAACACTTCGGTTTGTATACCTTCACTGAACCAAATATTAGAAGTAAAATCAACTAAATGTTTTCGTAACATTTTAACTAAAGTATGTTACAAAATTGATGATTTTTTGTAAATATTTTATTCAAATAAACGAATTGATTTACAAAAATAAGAAAATTTATTCAAAGCGAATAATTTATTTAGTAAGCATTTCAATTGAAGAAAAAACAGTTGAATTGACAAAACAAATAAGAAATTTGATGATTTTTCGCTTAAAATTATATTCAAATCCACAAAACATTCATCAATTTAGGTAATGCTTCGTTAAATGTTATTTTAGGTCTAATAATTTGTAATTCTAGAATTTTCGTTAAATCAACAAACACTTTGTTTCTTATTTACTAAGAAAATATTCAAATTAACTAATTCTTTGTATTCAAAAGTAAAATTCTTTCGTTAAACTTTCAGAAAAATATTCATTATGAAGATTTTTGCGATCCCTATAAGCGTTCTACTATAACAACGAAACATTTTTCGATTTGAATAAATTTCGTCAAATTATTATCAAATTGTGTTTTTTCCTTGTTTGCTGCACGTCAGTTTTAAACCGGAATGCGAACCAAAGTTCATAATCAACGAAAAATTTATTCAATTTGAAGATTTTTTGTTAACAGTTTTAGGCTTTCTACTATATCAACGAAACATTTTTCGATTTGAATAAATTTCCAAAGCGTGTTTCTTTCTTGTTTTGCTGCACGTCAGTTTTAAGCTGGAATGCGAACCAAAGTTCATAATCAACGAAAATTTATTCAATTTGAAGATTTTTTGTTAACAGTTTTAGGCATTCTGCAACAATAACGAAAAATTCTTCGATTTGAATAAATTTCGTCATTTTATCAAAGTTTGTGTGTCCTTTTTCTTGTTTGCAGATGGAATGTGCGTACGCTAAACAGGCCGCGTAAAGCCGAGCAGCTAGCCGAGACCCTCGCCAGTCTCAACGCTGATATAACAGCCCTGCAGGAGATGCGATGGGATGGACCGGGCCTGAGAATTACGGAGGACTGTAATTTCTATTATGGGAAATGCCACCTTGATGGGAGATCGCGCTTGTTTGGGTGCGGATTCGCTGTCAGAGGAAGACTTAGGCAAAAGGTCTTGAGCTTTCGCGAAGTCAGCGAGAGAGTGACAACGATCCGCATTAAGGCCAAATTCCACCACATAAGCCTAATTAGCGCCCATGCCCCTACAGAAGAGAAAGACGACGCTACGAAAGAATGTTTCTACGAGCTCCTCGCCAAAACATATGAGCAGTGCCCAAAACATGACATTAAAATTCTTTTGGGAGACTTCAATGCCAAAATTGGGAGAGAGGACATCTTTGGTATGACGATCGGAAAACACAGCCTGCACGACACCACCTCCGACAACGGACTCAGGCTCATCGATTTTGCAGCGGGAAAAAACATGGTGCTGAGCAGCACGCGATTCCCACGTCCCGACATCCACAAGGGCACATGGCGATCCCCAGATGGTCGAACCTGCAACCAAATCGACCATGTTGTGATTGATGGAAGACACTCCTCCAGCATTATGAATGTCCGTACTTTCCGAGGAGCAAACATCGATTCGGACCACTACCTAGTCGGTGCAAAACTTAGGGTACGGATCTCCATGGAAGTTCTTAGGCGAACACCGACTACACCTAGGAAATTCAATGTTGGACGTCTTCAATCGGAAGAGACCGCCGCTGCCTATGCCGACCGCGTATCCCTTGAGCTTGCGAGAAATTCTTCGACTGATGACATGAACCCGGAAGACCAATGGCAGCTATGTCAACAAGCCATAAGAAGTGCTGCGTGAGAGGTATTGGGCTTCTCACATCCACCCCCCAGAAACCCCTGGTTCGACTCCGAATGTGCTCAGGCAAACAAAGCCAAAACGGAGGCATACAAGTCGTGGCTCCAGAGAGATACTAGAGCATCCAGAAATCTCTATGTTGAGCGAAGGAAAGTTGAGAAACGTCTACTCAGGAGAAAGAAAAAAGAACACCAGCAACGCGAAGTCGAAGAGATGCAGAGATGTTTTTGCAGAAAAGAGGTACGAAACTTCTATAAAAAGGTGAAACAGTCTACATCCGGTTTCACAAGCCGCCCTGGGCCCTGCAAAGATCAGGATGGAAATACCATAGTGGAAACGCAGGCGATGTTAGCCATCTGGAGAGACTACTTTAACCGGTTGCTAAATGGCGATGACAGCCAAGATCCCGCCCAAGATCAACTTGTTCCAGTTAATCTAGATGACGACCACGAACTACACCCGCCCGACCAAAATGAAATCAAAGTAGCCATCACCAGACTAAAGATGAATAAGGCAGCTGGATGTGATGGCCTTCAAGCGGAGCTTTTTAAACACGCTGGAGATGACCTGGTCAGGAGCATACACCAACTCATCTGCAAAATATGGTCGGAGGAAAGTATGCCCGATGAGTGGAATCTCAGTACCATCTGCCCGATTCACAAAAAAGGAGACCGCCTCCTCTGCGCCAACTATAGAGGCATAAGCCTTTTAAACATCGCCTATAAGATCCTGTCCAGCGTTTTATGTGAACGTCTCAAGCCGTTTGCTGACGACCTGATAGGTCCTTACCAATGCGGCTTCAGACCTGGAAAATCTACCACCGACCAAATATTCACATTACGCCAGATCCTGGAGAAAACCCAAGAGTATAACATCGACACCCACCACCTGTTCGTCGATTTTAAAGCCGCCTACGACAGTGTTAATAGAGTCGAACTGTATCGTGCCATGTCTAACTTTAGAATCCCTGCTAAACTGATACGCCTTATCAGGATGACGTTGGAGAATGCTCGCTGTTCCGTCCAAGTTGGTAGAGACTCTACTGAAACCTTCGAAACCACCAGAGGGCTAAGACAAGGTGACGCACTGTCATGCACCTGTTTTAATATTGTGCTTGAAAATGTAATACGGAGCACCCATGCCAGTACATCAGGCACCATTTTCAATAGATCGACACAATTACTTGGGTTTGCTGACGACATAGACGTGATAGGAAGAACAAAGCGAGCAGTAACCGGTGCTTTCACTACTATGGAGTCAGCAGCAAGCAGAATGGGGCTGAAAATAAACGAGGACAAGACGAAGTATATGCTTTCATCAACAAAAGTCCAATCCCACCACCGACTTGGTCAGAACGTAACCATTGATAGGTATAACTTCGAGGTAGTCAGTGAATTTGTCTACCTGGGCACTGCTGTAAACACAGGCAACAACATCAGCGCTGAAATCAAACGCAGACTAACTCTTGCTAATCGCTGTTTCTTTGGGCTGAGTAAGCAATTGAGGAGTAAAGCCCTATCGAGAAGAACCAAGGTGACACTGTATAAAACACTCATCATCCCGGTCCTGCTATATGGTGCAGAAGCATGGACCCTATCCCAATCGGATGAAAATTCACTTGGAGTCTTCGAGAGAAAAGTTCTGCGTACGATCTATGGTCCTGTCTGCGTAAATCGCGAAAACAACGTTTGGAGAAGAAGATATAACAATGAACTGTACGAGCTGTACAGCGACATAAGCCTAGCCAGAAAAATTCGAATCCAAAGACTAAGATGGCTGGGCCATGTAGAGCGAATGGACATCGACGCTCCAGCTCGTAAAGTCTTCAACGCCAAACCCGAGGGAGTCAGAAGCCAAGGTAGACCTCATCTTCGATGGAGTGACCAGGTAGAGGGAGACATCCGTCAACTTGGAATACGAAATTGGAGACAGCAGGCTAGAGATCGAGCCGGCTGGAGGGGCATTCTCAGCAAGGCCTTGGAGTACCACGCTCCAGTGGCGCCAACATAAGTAAAGTAAGTAAGTTTTCTTGTTTGCGCACAAGTTAAATAAAAAATGCGACATTCGGTTCAGTTACTATTGATCTATCCATTGAGCTTGAGCCGTACCGAAGCGAAAAAATAAAAAGTGATTTCAAAGTAACAAATTCAGTTCAATTAAAAATAAATAGAAGAGGAAAACATTTTTAAAGACCTCAATAATTAAAGTGTGTAAAAGACTATAAATTTGTGTTTCTTGTGCTGTTTTTGGTGCTACTTTGCTGTTTATATAGTGTTTACGGTGAGTTATAAACTTTTTCTATTTTTGTAACTTGTTTTATTGCTTTTTTTGTCCTTGTAAAACAAAAAGTTGGCGATAATGATTAAATTTCTTACCATCAATTTTAACACATATTATATTTTGAATTTCCATTATAGACTATTTATTTAAAAATTTTGCATATTGCGAGTTTATTAAAAATATAACTATCAGTAATAACCAATTTTTGTTTTATAGTTTTGCTTATATATATTTAACTATTATTATTTCGTTTATTTTAATTTCATTTAATATAGCTATTCATGTTGTTTGATTGAAGAAAACCTTCCCAAATGTAATTGAAGTAAAATTAAATCATATAAATTAATTAAAATAAAAAAAAATGATCTGTTTTAAGTGCAACAAAAATTTAGCTTCCGTAAAAACATTAATAGTTCATCTCAAAATATTCCATTCACTTTCCTCAAATAGTACGTTTCATTGTTGTGAGAAATCTTGTTTTCGTTCTTTTGGTAACATCAATATATTTAAGCGACATTTCTCTAAATTTCATGTTAATATTGATTATGCTTCAGAACTAACAGCACCTAATAATGAAAGTGGTAACTTGTCTCTTTTTGAAGCCAATGAACTTCATGTGTGTGAAGTTAGCCCAGCCATTTTTGATTTTCTGAAAATAACAAAATGTGCTACAATGTGCCAAATATGTGCTACGATGTGCCGCTTTTAAAAACAAAATCGACCCAAGGGTAAGATTTTTATAGCGGGTGGAATTTTTTGGCGTGAAGTTAGCCAAGCCATTTTTTATTTTAATTTTTTCAAGGTATGTGCTGCAATGTGCTCCTGATGTGCTACGATGTGCCGTAAATTAAAAACAAAAATTTCAAAGTTTTCGGATTTTATGAACCAACAACAATTTTTTGGTGTGAAGTTAGCCCAGCCATTTCTTATTTTATTTTTTTCAAGAAATGTGCTGCAATGTGCTCCTGATGTGCTACGGTGTGCCGTAAATTAAAATCAAAAATTTCAAAGTTTTCGAATTTTATTAACCAAAAACAATTTTTTGGTGTGAAGTTAGCCCAGCCATTTTTTATTTTAATTTTTTCAAGGAATGTGCTGCAATGTGCTCCTGATGTGCTACGATGTGCAGTAAATTAAAAATTAAAATTTCAAAGTTTTCGGGTTTTATGAACCAAAAACAATTTTTTGGTGTGAAGTTAGCCCAGCCATTTTTTATTTTAATTTTTTCAAGAAATGTGCTGCAATGTGCTCCTGATTTGCTACGATGTGCTGTATGAGCTTTACATGTACATGAGATGATATTGAATTTTTCATCTAAAGTTAAAAAACAACTTCCCAAAAAATTAAAAAATTGTGTTCCTCTGCGATCATTTAATTTATTCATCTAGACACAAATAAATTAAATGTCTAAATCAAAATATTTCAGAAATTATTCCATTGCCTTGAAATGGATAGGCAACCCGAACCCTTTTTTTTATTTATTTGGGAATATCCAAAAAGATTCACAGGTCAAATTGTATAATAGGTAAATTTTCCTGCGGTTGGTAACAAACCTTTTTGCATAGCTATTTATCTGTGTTTCGTGTATAATAATTGTCATACAATAATAACCTTTTTTGCAATTGCATAATTTATTAAATATTTTGATTTAGACATTTGATTTATTTGTGTCTAGATGAATAAATTAAATGATCGCAGAGGAACACAACTTTTTAATTTTTTCGGAAATGGTTTTTTAACTTTAGATTAAAATTCAATATCATCTCATATAAATGTAAGGCTCATACATAACTGAAATATTTTTTTTTATTTAATTTAATGTTTTGGTCTATACACAATACACATAGATGCTTAGGGAAGATAAAAAGTTTTTCTTACCGAAAGACTGGAAGCGCAAGAGAAACAAAACAATGTCAACAATCACTTCAAATGCAGCGGGCTTTTTAAAATCGTTTATTCTTCACAAAAGCTTTGCTCTTATATATATAAGACATAATTTCGATCAGTCATGTGATACGGCACATGCGAAGGAAATTGCAGCACATTCCTTGAAACACAAAGAAAATTTCTGGGCTACTTCACACCAAAAAATTGTTTTTGGTTCATAAAATCCGAAAACTTTGAAATTTTAACTTTTAATTTACGGCACATCGTAGCACATCAGGAGAACATTGCAGCACATTCCTTGAAAAAATTAAAATAAAAAATGGCTGGGCTAACTTCACACCAAAAAATAGTTTTTGGTTCATAAAATTCGAAAACTTTGAAATTTTTGTTTTTAATTTACGGAACATCGTAGCACATCAGGAGCACATTGCAGCACATTTCTTGAAAAAATTAAAATAAAAAATGGCTGGGCTAACTTCACACCAAAAAATTGTTTTTGGTTCATAAAATTCGAAAACTTTGAAATTTTTGTTTTTAATTTACGGCACATCGTAGCACATTGCAGCACATTCCTTGAAAAAATTAAAATAAAAAATGGCTTGGCTAACTTCACGCCAAAAAATTCCACCCGCTATAAAAATCTTACCCTTGGGCCGATTTTGTTTTTAAAAGCGGCACATCATGTTGGGCACATTGTAGCACATTTTGTTATTTTCAGAAAATCAAAAATGACTGGGCTAACTTCACACACATACGAAAATTAGACATACATTTCTACAAAGTTCGGAAAAATTATATACAGGGTTTTTAGTTTTGAATCAGAATTGTTTAACTGTGGTGAATATTTGAGGAAAGATCCCAATCGATCCACGCTCCGCGTCTATTAAAAAAAGGGGGCCATAGGTCACGAAACATGGTATTTCGCTGTCTTCTCCCGAAAAAGGGAAAGGATAGCTCCAATCCGGCAAACCTCCGGTCGATAAGTCTTCTTCCGAGTATCAGTAAGGTATTCGAAAAAGTTCTTAATAGAGCTCTGACCAAATGGGCAGAGGACAAAAGTATTATTCCAGACACTCAGTTTGGCCTTAAAGCGGGTCATGACACCATTCATGCCGCGTCTAAGCTAGTTTCTGATGTACAATGGAACAAAGCGAAGAATCAATGCACGGGTGCAGTTCTGGTTGATTTGGAGAAGGCTTTCGACACCGTCTGGCTAGAAGGCCTTTATCTAAAGCCGACCAGACTTGGCATAAGCGAACCCTTGTTGTATATTCTTTATGACATGCTTAATGGTAGAAAGTTTGTTGTCAAAAGTGGCAATGTAACTTCTACCTCAACCTTCGAGATTAAAAACGGTCTTCAGCAGGGAGCAGTGAACTCTCCGATCCTTTTTAGTATTTACACCAGCGATCTGATAGGTAGTCTTACTCATGCGATTGCGTATGCCGACGACCTTGTAGCGTACAAAACGGGTCCAAAAGTTGAAGTCATCCGAATTCTCTTGCAGCGTGACTTCGACAAGGTTCAGCAATATTGCGATGACTGGAAGTTAAAAATAAACTTCCAGAAATGCGAAACTATTCTGTTTAGAGCCCCATTGTCTAGGGCTTCTAGGGATACGAGAAAGAACTGGAGAAATCTAGTGATCGTTGGACCAAGTGGACATCCACTGGTGAGTAAAAGTGTGGTTAAGTACCTTCTATATTTCAACCGACATATAGATCATATAGATGCTGCTCTGTCCAGAGCTAGGGGAGCCTTTGCCCTGACAAAACGGCTGTTTTATAGCAGCCGTCTTGACAGCAGGGTGAAGGTGATTTGCTACATGGCCCTCATCCGGCCGATGATTGCCTATGGGTGCCCTGTGTGGTTCAACGTTGCCCCATCTCAAATGGAAAAGATTCGGGTGTTTGAGAGGCAGTGTCTAAGAACCTGCCTTGGATTACACAGAACACCAGAGTCGGAGTACAAACATTATTATCCCAACGAGGTCCTATACAATGGGGCCAACATAAATAGAATAGATAACTTCTTAGTGAAGCTGATTCGCGGTCACATTGCGAGAGCAATGGTCTCGTCTAACGGACATATCTTTGGGGAGTCTTACCCCAATGAAGAATACTTTCAGAGTGTGTGTCTTAGCGGTTTTATCCCACCCGAGGCTTTCCTCTTTCTAGACAGGCGGGGGTTGATACAGGATGAATTGGCGGTTCCGCTAATCTACCACGTCGGCCGAACAACCGTGGATCGGCGGGTCCTTTACGATCGAGACGTCGTCGCAAGAAACGGAGCCGAGTGCCGAAGGTTCAGTAGGGCTGTATCCCAGCAGGACCGTAAGGACAGGGTGAAGCAAGCTCAGTACTTCTGGTGGTTGAGCGATTCAAATAGTTGCCGGAGAGAGAGAGAGAAAGTGAAAAGTCAAGTTCTTGCGTAGCTGCTTAATTTATTAAAATTTGAATGATTTGTAAATCAAATTAATTAATGAAGTTTTTTTAAAAGTGAAAGTGAAGATAAAAAGAAAATAAATAAATTAAAAGAAATCGTTTTTATTCCTTGGTTTTCCAAAAAAAAAAAGGAAAAATGAGCTCGGACTGTGTCGACTGCAGTCGACCGGTAAAAACGGGAGATCAGTGGCTAGTGTGCAACGGCTCTTGTGGTGCATTTTATCATTTAAAATGTCTTAAATTAAATAAATACGATTATGATTTAATAAACGGAAGACCAGATATACATTTTATGTGTAAAAAGTGTTTAGATGATTTAAAATCGCTTGAAAAAATTGTGAAAGATTTAAAAGATTCCCTTGATTTTCTAAAAAAAATAAACGAAGAAAAAAATGTAATTGAAATCCCACAAAAAAAGTCTTTTGCAGAAACCGCGAAGTCTACAGTCATCGTGAAGCCAAAAGAGAAGCAAAATATAAACAAAACGAAAAGTGACGTTAAAGTTAACATAAATCCGTCTGATTTGTCAATAAAAATTAATAATATTAACGAAAAGAAAGATGGATCAATATCGATTGTTTGTTCGGATAAAGAATCTAGCGAAAAATTATGCAAAGAAGTGAAAGATAAATTAAATGAAAATTATGTTGTTGATAGTCCAAAGCTCACAGTGCCGCAAATTTTGTTAACGGGTATGAGTGAAATGTATGAGCCAAGTGAGATAGAAGTAGCCCTGAAAAGCCAAAATAATTTGAAAGGAGAAGTTAAATGCGTAAAGTGTTACCGTGGTATCAAAAATACAAAAGTATTTAATGCAATTCTCGTACTAGAAGCAGATGATTATACGAAAGTAATGAAAGAAGGAAGAATGTGCATTGGTTGGGATCGTTGTAGAATTTTCGAATATATTTCAATAAGAAAGTGTTATAAGTGTTGGGGCTTTAAGCATATTGCGAGCAAATGTAAAAATGAAATCGCATGTGCAAAATGTGGACAAAGCCATGATACAAAAGAATGCAAACAAAATCAAGTGAAGTGTGTAAATTGTGTAAGATCAAATGAAAGATATGGCCTGAATTTGGATTGCAATCATGATTGTAGGGACATAAAATGTCCGGTTTATTTAAAACAAATAGAAATAGAAAAGAAACGGGCTTCTTATTAGCCATTAAAGTATTTGAATTGTGTTTACTTCAATATTCAAGGATTAACAGGTAATTTTTGTGAGCTTGAAACTATATTACATGAAAATAACTTTGATTTAGTGGCACTGTCGGAAACACACCTTACTGATCAGATTGAAACAAGTGAACTAAGTATTAATAACTATGAACTAATAAGATGCGATAGTAATTCTAGACATACAGGTGGAGTTAGTATTTATATAAAAAAGGGAATAAGATTTGATCCTCCAAAACTGACGCAATATGACTACGAACATTGGTGGATGATTGTGAATATAACGTCAAAGGGGTATCCAATAACTTTTGTAGTTTTGTATAACTCACCGAATGCATCATGCCGAATGTTTTGTGATAGATTTGCAGAGCTTCTTGAGGAATTAAACGAAAACGCGAAAGGCTTTAAGGTCTCAATAGTTATTTAATGAAACAAGTTCATTAGTTTTCCCAACGTTTCGACTGAGATTTCAGTCTTCTTCAGGGGCGCTTTTTATTAAACATGACAATGAAACAAAAAAACAGAGATGAACATAATTACAATTTGACAAAAGTTGTAATAAAACTTACAATCATTGCAGGATTTGATGGGATTAAATTACATTATTTTTTAACATAAAACATTGAAAATGAAAATTTAAAAAAAAAAAAAAAAAAATGAAAGAAAGACTTAACAGCAAAAACGTGTAAGCTCTATATGAGCACTTCTTTGTTAGAAGTTTTGTCTGTAACTATTTTAAAAAGTTATTTTTACCGGACAGAATATTACATTTTATTTATGAAGAGACTAAAGAACAGTACACTGATGATATGTTCTGTGTATCTTGTTTACGGTTCATATTATTTTTGTTGTTAAGGATGTGCATGTGCAACGTTTCCAGAGTATATCGTTTCGATGTATTCTTCTCAGTTTGGAGGATTTTTGTGTTTTTGAAATCTGGAATATGGTTTTTTTCAATACTATGACAAGCAAGAGCAGTTTTTTGGGAGCTTTTTGATTTTAAATCAGACTTGTGGTTAGAAATTCGTTGTTTTAGTAGTTGTTTCGTTGTGCCAATATAGCAGAGATCACAGCTTTCTTCTTCGTTGCCCAAACAGTTAACCTTGTAGACAACATCTGTCCGTCGGTCTTTTTCAACAGTCGTTGTTAGTTTTGTGAACAACGAGTGGAGTGTTTGGTTCGACTTGTATGCCAGATTGACGTCTTTAGCCTTGTTGGCTACTGTTTTTTTGAAGCTATCTGTTAGTTTTGGTACATAAACGTTTTAGTTTCGTTTGATGCAGTATCACTTTTCACGAACATTCCTACTCAGGTCGTCGTCAAAATTGTAAAAAAGAAGTGGAGTACCATAAGTGAAAACACGAACTTGAGCTTAACCAAATTTCTCGAACTTTTGGATTTCTGTTTAAAAGAAAACAACTTTCTTCAGTATAAAAATAATTTATACAAACAAATCTATGGAGTTCCAATGGGTAACCCACTTTCACCCACAATTGCAGATCTTGTTCTCGACTTTCTGTTGGAAGATTGCTTTACGTCAATAAACCCACCTAAGTTGATAGTAAAGTATGTCGACGATATTTTCGCGGTAATTGATCACCGTGAAGTTGACAATGTGCTGTTGAGTCTTAACAATTTTAACGAGAAGATCCAATTCACGGTGGAAAAAGAAAAAAACAATGCAATTGCATTTTTAGACGTTAAAATTCGCCGTGAAAATTACCGACTCACATTTGATTGGTACCAAAAAGAAACAGCTTCTGGAAGAATTATCAACTTCCGGTCGAACCAACCAAAACACATTATAATTAACACGGCTTTCAACCTAATCAACAAAGTTTTCATGATAAGTGACGAGAAATTCCACCCCGCAAACAAAATAAAGGTCACAAACATTCTTGTTGATAATGGATTCCCGTGGAAAATTATCCGAGATTTACTTCAAAGACAAGAAAACTCCACGCAATCAGACAAGTTAGAAAAGAAAGCCGGTTTCTTCAAGAGTATGGTTTATGTACCAAAACTAACAGATAGCTTCAAAAAAACAGTAGCCAACAAGGCTAAAGACGTCAATCTGGCATACAAGTCGAACCAAACACTCCACTCGTTGTTCACAAAACTAACAACGACTGTTGAAAAAGACCGACGGACAGATGTTGTCTACAAGGTTAACTGTTTGGGCAACGAAGAAGAAAGCTGTGATCTCTGCTATATTGGCACAACGAAACAACTACTAAAACAACGAATTTCTAACCACAAGTCTGATTTAAAATCAAAAAACCCCCAAAAAACTGCTCTTGCTTGTCATAGTATTGAAAAAAACCATATTCCAGATTTCAAAAACACAAAAATCCTCCAAACTGAGAAGAATACATCGAAACGATATACTCTGGAAACGTTGCACATCCTTAACAACAAAAATAATATGAACCGTAAACAAGATACACAGAACATATCATCAGTGTACTGTTCTTTAGTCTCTTCATAAATAAAATGTAATATTCTGTCCGGTAAAAATAACTTTTTAAAATAGTTACAGACAAAACTTCTAACAAAGAAGTGCTCATATAGAGCTTACACATTTTTGCTGTTAAGTCTTTCTTTCATTTTTTTTTTTTTTTTTAATTTTCATTTTCAATGTTTTATGTTAAAAAATAATGTAATTTAATCCCATCAAATCCTGCAATGATTGTAAGTTTTATTACAACTTTTGTCAAATTGTAATTATGTTCATCTCTGTTTTTTTGTTTCATTGTCATGTTTAATAAAAAGCGCCCCTGAAGAAGACTGAAATCTCAGTCGAAACGTTGGGAAAACTAATGAACTTGTTTCATTAAATAACTATTGAGACCTTAAAGCCGAAGAAGAGATCTTCAAAATCCTTCAATAATAAAACAACATTGGTCAAAAAATCAAACATTAAACATGAAAACGCGAAAGACTTTATAATAGTTGGTGATGTAAACATAGATTGGCTTAATAAAAACTATACTTACCAAAGAGAAATGCAAAGAATTATATTAGAAAATACAGCTGAACAAATAATTGACAAACCTACCCGAATAACTGCAGACTCCAAAACCCTTATAGATTACGTTGTCACAAATTCGCGTCTAGTTTTCACAGAAAGAAACACAAACTTAAAAATAACTGATCATGAAACAAAAATAGTGAAATTAAAAACAAAAGATAACAAAGTAGATATAGATACATTGGCACAAAAAACGGTACAGTGCATTAAGTACGAAAAAGATGAATTTATAAATGACATACGACAATCTCCAGTTGGAAATATTTGTTTTCGGCTCGTTGATGTGAATTTTTTGAGCAATGTTTTTTCAAATGAGCTTTTAAGAATAGTGAACAGTTACGTTAAGACAAAAAAAGTGAATGAAAACTCAGTAGAGTGGTTTAATAACACATTAAGAAATCTTAAGACAGAAAAGTTGGATTGTTATCATAAAGCTTTACAAACTGATGAATTAAGTGATTGGGAGAATTATAAGCGGTCGCGAAATCGGTATACAAAAGAACTAATAAAAAGTAAGGGGCTTTTCGTGCAAAATAAAATTCTTATACAATCGGACCAAAAAAGTATGTGGAGGACTTTAAAAAGATATGTGTTAGGGTCAAACAAAGTAGCCATCGATGAGAACATTATATTCAATGGGGTAACAACTAATGACTCAAAAACTATTGCGAATGAATTGAACACTTTTTTTGTCGGTAGTGTGGATGAAATAAATCGGTCAATTGACGTTATACAGTATGTTAACCAAATTGATGAACTCTCGTGTCGTTTTAAATTCCGTCCCGTAACTCCTTCTGATATATTCGAAGTTTTGCGATCAATGAAACAAAAAAAAGATTTCAATTTTATGTGTCCAAAGATGTTTTTAGATGCATTTGGAGAAATAGGGAACGTCCTTACTGAAATTGTTAATAAATCTTTGTTTTCGGGTTGTTTTCCAAGTTCATGGAAAGAATCGTTGGTAACACCAATACAAAAAGTTAAAGGCTCCAGACGATGTGAAGACTATCGACCAATAAACGCGTTACCAGTGTACGAAAAAATAATTGAAAAAATTGTTAAAATACAAATGCAAAATTACTTAGACACTTACAATATATTAATTGATAATCAGTTCGGGTTTAGAAGCCAGCATTCCTGTGAAACTGCTTTAAATTATGTGCTGTTGAATTGGAAGGAAGATCTAGCCGATGGGTCCACCATTATTGCAGTGTTCCTAGACCTTAAGCGAGCGTTCGAGACTATAGATAGGGGAATATTAATCCAAAAATTGAAGCAATATGGTTTTCGTGACAAGGAGTTAAAATGGTTCACATCATATCTTGAACAGAGAACGCAGAAAACATCAGTCAATGGAAAACTTTCAGAAGAAACACAAACATTCTTAGGAGTACCACAAGGCTCGATACTTGGCCCTGTTCTGTTTCTCTTGTATATAAATGATGTATGCAAAGTTTTAAAATATTGCAAAATAGTTATGTTTGCTGATGATGCCCTAATATACATTGTGGGGAAGGATGTCTCAATAATAACTCAGCAGCTACAAGAAGATCTCGAAGGCTTAAGCATCTGGTTCAAGGCGAACAAACTGAAGACGAATGTTCAAAAGACGAAGTCGATGATATTTAAAACGCAGTGCAATATTAACTTAAGAATAGACAATGAAAACATAGAGCATAATAATAGACCAAAAATTAAAGCTTGATAAACATGTAGACTATTTAGTTAAAAAAATATCTAAAAAGGTGAACTTTTTTCGAAGAATTAAAAGCAAACTTGATTTAAATACATCAGTAAGAGTATACAACGTTATAATCAAACCACATTTTGAATATTGCTCATCTGTTCTGTTCCTGTTAAGTGATAGTAACATATATAGATTACAAAAGCTACAAAACAAAGTTATGAGAATTATTTTGAAATGTAGTCGTTATACAAGTATTTTAAATATGTTAAATCGCCTTAAATGGTTAAGTGTTAAACAACAATTGATAGTAGATGTTCTTTTGTTAATTCAAAAAATGAGAATGGGTGAATTGCCTAGTTATTTTAGTAATCTTATTGTGTATGTAGGTGAAGCTCAACCATATCAATTAAGGAATGTAAACGATTTGCGACTCCCAAACTATAGAAATACAGTAACACAAAATAGTATTATATTTAAAGGGTTTCAAATTTTTAATTCAATGCCAGAATATGTTAAATTAGAAACAAATATTAATATTTATAAGCGCAATGTCAAAGAATTTGTAAAAAATAACTTTTAAGATATTAAATTATGTAATATAATAGCTTAATACTTTGCTAAATAAATAAATACAATACAATTAAAGTTGAAAAACATTTATCGCCTTTTTCAACTTACATATTTTTAAGTAGACTAGATAGACGTTAGGTAGGACAGGCACGGGGCAAAAAAAAAAAAAAAAAAAACACAAAACATACAAAAAAATAACAGAATACATAAAATGCTTGCTGTGGCTGTTCTAGTTTTAAGTAGTTTTAGGTATTTTTAAGTAGGTTTAATTTAGCTGTAAGTTAGTTTTAAGTTTTACATAAAAAAAATAAAAACGATTTAGAATTAGAGTTTTTTGAAAATAAATTTTCTCAAAAAATTAAATATAAGATCATGCATTATTAGAATAAAGTTTGAATTCCACCGAAAGGTTAATTTTAAGTTTGGTTATGGTATAATTTAGAGTGCCCGCATAGGGCCAGTAAGTTAATTTTAAGTTGATATTTAAGCTAGCTTTTAAGGTTTTTGTTAGCATTAAAATAGATATAAGACTGAATTAATAAAAAAAAAACTGAATTACAAAAAAAAAAAATGGTATTTCGCTGTTTTAATAAATTTAAACTAGAATATATCAAACAAAAATCATCCACTCATGAAACTTGGCAAAACTGTTTCAATTATTGTTGTACATGCATAGGTATGCATGTACATACTTACCACCCGGCCACTGACTAGAGGAAGTCGTCGTGCGT
Organism: Platycheirus albimanus; assembly: GCA_916050605.2. NCBI lineage: Eukaryota > Metazoa > Arthropoda > Insecta > Diptera > Syrphidae > Platycheirus > Platycheirus albimanus. The sequence continues at coordinate 91,212,480 of OU696696.1, forward strand.
TGAACTCAGCGCATTTCAAATTGTCTTGTTCACTTTGATTGACCAGACGGTATCACCTTACCGACGTTTTGGGTCAATCAAAGTGCAAACAAATATATTCTTGAATTGTGCTGAGTATTCAAACATGTCGGCGGCTTCCCATAGCTGAACTTGAGGTTCGCGATCGGCCGAATGACAAGACATGAGACGAGTCTTATTATACTAGTGAAAAAAAGCGGTCGTTTTTATGATTATAACATTGGCGCAGCCGGTTCGCGAACCTTTTTAAAAAGAAAATTAATTAAAAAAGAAAATAAACCGAGGATATATTATTAACATTAATTAAAGTTTCCTTTAAAACGATAGGTTTATAATTTTTGTATAGTTTGTGATTTTAATTTAATTGATCTTAAAGAAAAAATAGTAATAATAAAAAAAAAAAAATTTGATCTGTTCTCTTTTAAAAAAAATAAAATACAAATTGTGCGAATACAAGTGAAAATCAAGCTTTGCAAGTTTGAATCAATATAGATACAACAAAGTGGAAGTGGAATACAAAAACAAGAAAAAAAAGGGGTGAGTATTTAAGTATCGAAATTACCTTTCTCTTTTTTTTCCAAAAACAAAAGGAATAATTTTCAATATATAATATATAATTTTCTTCGTACTACGTTGATTTGTTTGGGAAAAAGTTGATTGCAGAAAATATTTCTGAGGCTCAACTTAATGACCTTATAGAAGAGCTAGAAACTCTTAAAAAAGAAAAAAAGACAACCAGCGCCAAACCGAGGAATTAAACAAGACATTTCTCTCAGAACTAAAAGAAATTTTAAATTCTGAAGTCTTTGGTCTAGTTAAAGAGCAGTTTAGTTCTCAGTGGGGTCGATTTACGCGTGTAGAAACAACAGACGCTATTCTGACGGAATATTTAAAAACCGTTCAGAATCTAAGAAATCGACACACAAAAGAATTACAAAAGCTTGCTAAGAAGCTGGAAAAAAGCTGGAAAAAAGCGAATTCTTGCGCAAGGAGTTTGAAAAACAGCTCCAGCAAGCGGCAGAAGAAGCTGATAGTCAACTAGACCAGCTGACTAGTGAAGTTAATAAAAGCTTGTCAGCACAGAAAGTTTTGAAAGAAAAACTTGAACAATCCTCGGCACCGGTTTGTCAGAAAAATCTCTTGACGTTGTTTTCAACATCGTCGCCAATTACGCCTCTTAAAAAACTTGTTAGTAAGGGAGTTCAAACCCCAGGAAATAAACAAGAAGAGCAGCATTTGGAAGACGAGCTTCTTAAGGTCATTGAAGTACCAGAAATTGTAAGTCACACAACTTCAGATAAAAGCACAAAAATGTAGTACGAAAACATATCCAAGGTAGTTGCCCGTGTCATCCCTCAGTTCTCAGGTCTGCAAACACCTGATTTGCCTACGAAAGTGTACGAATTTCTGAATACGTGCCAACTAGGTCTCAAGTGCTTGACAAGTGCAGACGAAGAGCTTTACGTTTCCTTACTCACTACGAGACTTACAGGCGATGCATTCGAGCTGATTCGAACTAACACTCCCAAGACGTTGAAAGACCTGGAAAAGGCGATGGAAAATGCGTACTTACCTGTAAGAACGTTAGACTCGGTACTGCAAGACATTAAACAAACCCATCAACTTGCAACAGAGGATATTCACTCTTTTGCAAGGCGTCTTTTGTGCTTACAGTCAAAGGCGAAAGAAATTATTGATTCGAGTTATAATGCCTCCGAATCAATAGGTCTCGTCAAAGAGCTAAGCTCTTCAGCAGTAGTGGCATTCAAAAGAGGCCTCCTTGATCCCTGTTTGCGTCAATATATGCTTACAACAACGGAGAAGGATCTTGAAAAATTAGCTGAGCTAGCGCAACAAGCATCAGTTTTGGCAACACCTCAACTTCCGCACGCCAATTTCTTAACGCAAATTACACACCCCTACTCACCACAACAACCTCGAGCGATACCAAGTATGCCTCTGCAGGCACACTTACAGAATTATTCCCCACACCCACAAAATTATTCACCTCATTTTCAGATAGATAATCAGATTACACCTATACCGCACTTCACACCTTATTTCCAAGACTCCCCCAACCAAGCAATAGACAGCCAACTAGGACTACAAAATCAATTGCAACATGTGGATTCTGTGGTAAACAAAACCACACCTATGTTGAATGTCGTATTCGGAAAAAAACACCATATTGCGATACTTGCGAGGACTACGGGCATAGTCAAAATAGTTGTCTCCGCCCGCAAATACGGGCTACACGGACAACAAGCCAAAAGCCCAGAGTAAAATGCAAGTGGTGTTCTAGGATGGGGCATGTGGAAGACGATTGTTTCTCTAAGAAGAATTATCTGAGGGAGCAATCGGGAAACGGTCCAGGGGCCAGTTTAAATCAATAAATTGTGCCCCAAACAATTTCCCTTCCACAAACCAATCACCGCCAAAAACAAAAAAAAAAAAAAACAATTAAAAAGCAAACAAATAAACTAATGCCATCATCAGCACATAATATATCAAACGAACTTCAGCGACAAAAAGAAAAAAGAAATCTAAATGTTGACTCGAAGGAGTCCAATTTCTTCACTTTTGAGTCAGTTCGTAAAACGAAGCGAAAATCAAGGCCACTAGTATCTGGGGCAAAAGTAAACCTAGGTCAGTTCGATCTCTGGTTACTTATTCTACATATTCGTTTCGTTTTGAGTGAGTGCTGTTTAAAGGTGAAAAATTTGTTTATCTGTTTGGCAGACAATTGTAGGTGTTTAATTCTCAAGGTTTTAAAGTTTTTTCCCCAGTTTGCTATGACTAAAGATAAAAATAAAGTATTGTATGCATTAAGGAATCTTCGTAAGCACGACGTGTTCGTCGAGCTGCCTATGCCATTAGCTAAGAACGGAAAGGTACTTCTTCTGGTAGATACAGGGGCAGACTCGAGCTTACTTAAAAGAAGTTCTTTAATTAATGCAGACAATATAAACATCCGAGAAACCAAGCAACTGGGTGGTGTCTTTGGCGGTGTAGGCAGAACATTAGGTACAATTAAAACCAATTTATTTTTCCCAAAGAAGTTCTTTACAAAATGGAACATAGTCGATGGCAGTGATATAGCTGCTGACGGTATACTGGGTCGTGATATCCTTTGGAATCACACAATCATCGACGCAGTTTCCAAAAGAATAACTTTCTTTGGTGGGAAAAAAGAGGATTTAATTGAATTACCTCTTAAATGTTGGCCTTCGAGTCTGCTTGCCATGTCTTTAGTAAATGAAAAGGTTGCTAAGTGTAAAATTGGAGCTCGGACTCAAACAATTGTTAAGTTACTTGTCCCGAATTCAAAATCAAATGAACTCTTGATACATTCACAGGAAATTGATAGTGGGATTTATTTGGGTAACACAATTGTAAAAGCAAGCGAAAGTCACGTCCATGTCCCTATTTTAAATTGCACAACTGAGGACTATTTCATGGACAGACATTTTGTACCTACCCATTCCAATTTCAAGAATTATAAAATTCTTGATAAGAATTCGGGAGCAAAAATTATGTCGAACTTTCCAAAAGAATATAACAGTGAACGAATAAAACTTCTCTTAGACTCCTTAAAATTGGATGAAAATTTAACCAATGAGGAAAAGAAGTCCGTAGAGGAATTATGCATCAAAATTAATGATGTATTTTTACTAAAGGGCGATCAGTTAAGCTACACACCCGTGTTAGCACACAACATACCCACCAAATCTGACCAAGCACCGATCAACACAAAGCAATATAGAACCCCGGAGATTCATAAAATGGAAATTGGAAGGCAAGTGCAGGAGATGCTTGACCAAAAAATAATTTCTGAAAGTAAATCTCCATGGAATTCGCCATTGCTTATTGTACCTAAAAAATCGGTCGAGGGTCAAAAAAGGTGGAGAGTCGTTGTTCACTTTAGAAAGCTTAACGAAGTCACCATTAAAGATGCATTTCCCCTACCGAGAATAGAGGAAATCCTTGACCAATTGGGACACTGCCAATTTTTCACAACCTTGGATTTGGCAAGCGGCTACCATCAGGTGTTGATCGATCCAGCCGATCGAGCAAAAACCGCGTTCAGTACAAGCACAGGGCATTACGAGTTTAATAGAATGCCTTTTGGTCTGACCGGTGCTCTGGCAACTTTTCAAAGGATAATGAATCACATCCTGACCGGGTTGCATGGCATTGATTGCTTCGTATATCTGGATGATATTGTCGTCTATGGAAAAAATCTTGAACAACACAACCAAAAACTATCTAAAGTTTTAGGTAAACTCAGGCAGCATAATCTCAAATTAAATACCGAGAAATGTAATTTTCTGCGTCGTGAGGTATCATATTTGGGACACATATGCTCTGAGGCTGGAGCTTCACCCGACCCAGCTAAAAAACAGGTGCAATCATTTCTGGGACTAACCAACTACTATAGAAAATTCATACCACAATTTTCCAAAATAGCTGCCCCAATAACAAAGCTGAGAAAAGAAAATAGTTTCGATTGGTCCCCAGATTGTGAGAAATCATTTAAGTTTCTCAAGAAAGCGATTTCCACACCACCTGTTCTTATCTATCCAGACTTCACGCAACCATTTGTTTTGACTACCGATGCCAGCAACGAAGCATTGGGAGCTGTTTTGTCCCAGGGTAAAGTAGGTGAGGATAAGCCTATTGCTTATGCAAGCCGGCAACTGAATAAATCGGAAAAAAATTATTCGACGATAGAAAAGGAACTTTTGGCAATAGTATGCCCATACTAAAACATTTTCGCACATACCTTCTTGGACGCCGTTTTACAGTATATACGGATCACCGACCTCTGATTGGAGTCTTCAATGTTAAGGATCCGACTACGAGGCTTATCAGATTTCATCACAAGTTGTCGGAATATGATTATAAGATAATTTTCAAACCTGGTAAAACCAATTGTAATGCGGACGCGTTAAGCAGGATTCAGAAGGGAGAAAATGAAATAAAAATTGTCCAAACAAGGAGCAAAACAACCAATTAAAACCCTTCCACTCCTAACAATATTAACGAATTTCTTCGCATTTAATAACTTTGTTTTTAAATCAATAGGTAATTAAAAGTTTTTTTTCTATTTTCAGATTACGTACGAATTTTATTTTTGTCCATACGAAAACGGCCACCCTAATAGATATGTATGTACATATATTAAAACCAACAGAAAAAATATAAAAAATTAATAATAATAAACTTACATTACTAAATTATAAATATTATTATATTATATTACATTAAAATTATATTACACAATATTTTTAAATTATTTATATGCTATTTAATTTGTAAACGTTGAAAGAAAAAAAAAATGGTATCAGTAATGAATTTCCTTAAAAAATATCAATTTATAATAATTTTATTAATGAAAATATCAGTGCTACGTGCTCGTGCAGCAACATGGGACAAGGCATTTGTTTTTTTATCAATGGACTAAGTTCACCATCATCACCGTTCCAACTCCAAGAGCTATCTCCATCTCCAGCGATATTCGAGACAATCGGAAGAGCACTCTTTTACAAAAACACCTGGACAATTTTTACTAAGATGACACCAATGGATTTCTCAACAGTTTTAAATTTTACGGATAAATGTGATAGTAAAATCATTAAACTATGTGAAATGCTTAGATCAGGCAGTTTCCAACAATCTTGTGATCTGGTGACTAATGAAGTACGAGTCATTACAAACAACTTGCGACAGAACAACATTCACCTACAACACGTGTTCACCCAACGCAGAAGTAAACGGGCATTAGAAGCAATTGGACATTTTTCCAAATGGGCCTTCGGGACAATGGACAGTGATGATTCCAACAAAATTTACAACCAGCTGCGAATATTAAGAGGAAATGACCAACAAACCATGGACCTTATTCGGAAACAGATTACTGTTATGAACTCAAATTTCGATAGGCTGAACACACCAGTAAAAACGTTAATGCTAGAGGTTGAACAAATAACGAAAAATCTCAACAACGTAAGTGCAGAATTCAATCAGTTTGCTGGAGCAACAAACAACGCAATAGTTTCCCTTCAACTCAAAACGAAAATAAACGAGATGATATTATTCATCATATCTAAACTAATCGAAATCCAAAACCGCCAAACTATCGAATTGTCAATTCTTAATGATTTGTATCAGCATAAACTACATCCCTTCATTTTAGACTCTAAAAATCTTACCGATATCCTGGATAAAATTAAACAGACATCAAAGCCTAGGTGGCTTATCCAAGATCTCTCTGTATTACACCAGGCATATACACTGTCCACTTACCTCGAAAAGGATTCACTTATCATAAAGGTATCAATACCTCTGCCCGAAGTGAATATGTTTGACATACATACAATTTATCCTATTCCCACAAAGCTCAACACCAAATGGGATCTAATACTCGAAGTAAAGATTGAGTACATCGCCGAAGATCAGGGTCTTTATGTGGATTTATCAAAAGAAGAGTTCGAAAAATGCATCGATGTTAGTTTGAATTCTTCACATTCCGTGAAAGTTTGCAAATATAACAGGCCAATACATACCAGCGGCAGTTCCGAATGTGTGGTAGAACTTCTTCAACATGCCATTTCGTCATCGCAAAATTGTAAATACGTGGCTATTCCCGCAACTAAAGGATTAATATTAAAGATGGCCACAAGTAACCAATGGTTTTTCACTCTAAGAGACCCATTAGTTTTAAATTTTGATTGCGATGGCACACACTATGCCCCAATTCTGCAAAATCTTGGCATACTTAAAATCGAAAAATCCTGTGAAATAAGCACCAAAGAGCTGCGTTTACCATACGAAGAAATATTGAAAACCGAACTAGAGATTCGGCAGCCAAAAGTTAATCACACAGACATAATCGAAGCTTTAAGAATCAAACATGAAGACGTGACAATTGAAGCTCCTCACAAGTTGCCACCTCTCAAGATCAGAAATCATGCAGATATGTTAACGACACTTTCGGAGGGGAAGAAAGCCCTGAGTGAGCTGGAAAGGGAAGCTGATCAGTTGGAAAACAACAGGAAAGCTATTGATCAATTATATGAAGTGCAAATTCATCGGTACTCTATAATATTCATCAGCAGTTTCGTAGTAGTTGCACTTATTATCGTTTTTGCTCTAAGGCTGTACAGTTGCAGAAAATCCTCCAACGCTTACGTACCACAACCAATTTTCAATATATCGTCGCCTATCGTCCACAAGCAGTCTGAAGGATGCCCAACCTCGCCAAATGAAGGAAGCCGTGACCTGCCATCAAGGAAATCATCGAGAAATTTAACATTTGCCCGCGTTTAAAAAAAAAAAAAAAAAAAAGATTAACGAATATTGAATTCAAATAATGAGAAAAGGAAATAGAATGTAAAATTGTAATATTCAACATAAGATTTAAGATTAAAAATTAGACTATAAGAAATAATTATAAATGAAATAATTAAATTCCTTTGAATTAACTTATTGGACTAGATTTCTGTTTTCTATAATAATTACATATTAATGAAAAATTAATGCTTGTTAATTTGAAGACAATTTCTGTAATATAGTTATTAAAATCCTACACGAAAATGTTTATAGATTTAAAAAATATATGTATCCGTTTTTTTTTGTTGGTTTTAAACGAAAAAAAAATAATTAGCTCAATTTTGGTTTTAAGAAAGAAAAACAACTTTAGAGCATTTAGCATTGTTTAATATTATAAGAAAGACTGTATTTGCTTAATATAAAAAAAAAATGTTACAACACCTATATTTAAGAAAATTTATAAATAAAAATGATTCGGTCTTGGCGATTGTAATGCGGCTGATCACGAGCTCCCCCCAGGGGGGGAGGGATGTTGTACGTGCATAGGTATGCATGTACATACTTACCACCCGGCCACTGACTAGAGGAAGTCGTCGTGCGTTGAACTCAGCTCATTTCAAATTGCCTTGTTCACTTTGATTGACCAGACGGTATCACCTTACCGACGTTTTGGGTCAATCAAAGTGCAAACAAATATATTCTTGAATTGTGCTGAGTATTCAAACGTGTCGGTGGCTTCCCATAGCTGAAGTTGAGGTTCGCGATCGGCCGAATGACAAGACATGAGACGAGTCTTATTATACTAGTGAAAAGAAGCGGTCGTTTTTATGATTATAACATTATCATTAGAATGAAGGACCAAAAGAGTTCATAAAAATATGAGGGGTGAAAGGGTGTTTTTAGGGGGAGGGGAATGGAGAATGGGGTGTGGGCTCATATTAAAAAAAACCCATAAAAGTATAGTGTCAGCGATGAAACTGTGCAAAAGTGTTTCAATTGTCATGAATGAAGACTCTAGAGTCTAAAGTGTGTATGGAAATATATAGGGTAGATATTTGGGTTTTGAGGAGTGGTCAGGGGGTACTCAAAACCGAAAAATTATTTTTGTCCTTTTGCTTTGATTTAGTAATGGGAAAAAGACAAGTTTTATTCTTGCTATATTTATGGAAGGGTAAAGGGGTATTTTTCAGTTTTGTTTTAAAATAGACATAAATGTGATTAATATTTGCCCTTCTCCTTTTTTGGTTTATTTTTTTTTCATATTCCACATGCTGTTGGCGCAAAAACAGAAAAAGTATTTTAACGAAATTGAGAACTCGTTTGGGACTCGATATTTGTTACCATATATTGTTTTCTTTTTAGAAAGCTGTATGTAAATAAATGTAAGGTAGGTCAGCAACTATTTGACCTGTTTTAAAATTGCTTAAGGGTTTATTGCAAAGGGGTGAATTTTGATTTTTACAAGAAGGTAAAGATATTTTCACTTGACATGTGCGAAAATTTTAGATTTTGTTTTGATTTTTGTTGTCAGATTTTAGACAACACTTGAAAAGAACAATAATGTTTTTGTTTTGGAATTGAAACACTATCAGTTGTTTAACATTTTGTTCCCAGAAAAAAATATTTAGGTAATAGTTTTCCTTGGTCGCACTGTTTTTAAAGTTTGGATTCAAATAAAAACAGGAAATGATCAAACAGAAACTCATGCATCATATAGTAGGTTACATATATCTATGCCTAAAGGAGTATTTTTTGATGTTTGGAGTCAAGGAGGCATATACAGGGTGATTGGTATAAGGTGTTATAAAAAGCTATAGCATGTAGGTTGGATCGATACACGAAAAAAACGTAGGGGGGGTCTTTTCCCCTCCGTTTAGCCGGGAGGGGCAGTTTTCTAAAAACATGGCTTAAATTTGAAAACAAAATTATAAAAAAAACGGTAACTAATACAATGCCATGATATACCTTTTTGTAAAGCCAAACACCTATTCTTTTATTGTAATTTTAAATGAAGTTATTCTAGTGAACCGTTTTCAAACTCAAAATTTTGAAAAAAAAAAATTTTAAACAACTCTACTGCAACCGGCCCTTGATATACTACTAAATACGATTTTTTGTAATTGTATTAAAGGGTGTGGTACTAAAACTGGTTGTCGTAGAGCAGGACTAAATTGTTCAATTATTTGTAGTCACTGTCATGGTCAAGCATGCCTTAATACTGCCCTAGAATCTACCGAAGAGGAGATGAACGATGATATGGATCCATCATTTGCTCTAGAGCAGCGCGCAGAGTCAGATTTGGAAGACGATGTAGATTTATCGTGCATACTTCAACAATTGAAAACAATGGAGTCAGATTCAGATGATAAAGATTAGAGTCCATGGCCATCAAACAAATTACAAAATAAAAAAAAAATGCAAAATAAATAACAAACAAAAATATATATCAATGGGAAACAGTGGATTAGGCCTACTGGGGATACCACTAAGTAAAAAAACGCATCTTGTACTCAACCTCTTAGGTGATGTGAAAGAGGGTACGTAAATACCATACATATCTACATTGAATATCGCAAGGCTCGCGGTGTGCGAGATATCCTGAATAGATATCCGATTTTCTTGGGGTGACTCTCATAGTCATTTCTATTTTATAAAGTATTAACTCTATCAATGGTGTATATAGCGTCCTGATTTTTCTGTTATTAGATCCAGCACTAAAAAATACCCTAAAATGATGTGCCATATAACTAGGTTTTTTAAAAATATTTTTTTGGTTTTGAATACCCCCTCACCACTCCTCAAAAAATACATATCTACCTTATGTATTTTCATACACGCTCTAGAGTCTTCATTCTCATGACAACTGACATCGCTGACACTATACTTTTATAGGTTTTTTTTCTAATATAAGCCCACACCCCATTCTCCATGCCTCTCCCCCTAAAAACACCCTTTCACCCCTCATATTTGTATGAATTCTTTTGGTCCTTCATTTTAATGATAATTGAAACATTTTTGCCAAGTTTCATGAGTGGATGATTTTTGTTTGATATATTCTAGTTTAAATGTATTAAAACAGCGAAATACCATATTTCGTGACCTTTGATCCCCTTTTTTTAATTGACGCTGAGCGCGGATCGATTGGGATCTTTCCTCAAATATTCATCACAGTTAAACAATTCTGATTCAAAAATAAAACCCTGTATATAATTTTTCCGAACTTTTTGTCTAATTTTTCTGGACTATTAATATAATGGGAGGAATACCATCAGGTTCAGGAGAGGAATCATCTTTCAGTAACGAAAGATAGTTGCGAATCTTTATCCTTATCAATAGGAATGTTATTAAAAGTGGCTTGGGGGAAATCACGGCAGTATTGAAAGAAATGTTCCTCTAAACGCATCACATATATCAGGTGAGCTGGTTAAAGGGGCATCTTTGTAAACAAAGTTGACCGGATACCCATCAGATTTCTGTTTTGAATTTACAAACTTCCAGAATCTCTTCGGATCAAGCTTCAACGATATTTACATTTTCTTCACATATGCTGCGTAAAGGTTTTTCGAAAGCAAATAAAATTCTTCAAATAGTGCACGAAACACATTAAAATCAGAGATTGAGAGATTTTTAATGTAAGATTTTCATGCCTCATTTCGTTTATTACCAAAAGAAGAAGCTCCTGTTGCGACGAAGTTAAGGATGCTTATAAATAGGACTCACCTTCTGGACCCCGTAAAGTAAACATAACAAATGGCAGCATCTCAAATTTTTTTGGAGTTCTTGTCCATGCACAGCACATGATTTCTATAGTTCCTGATAGTTTTCCAAAATAGTTCTGCATGATTTCACCGAAAAAAATTGATTGAAATAAGTGAGATGCTAACTTCACGCCACCATATCATTTCTCGAAAAATCATATATAAATATTTTTTTCGGGCGTTAAGAAACCTTGTCTAAGAGTTCCTCATACCTTAAGAAAATAGTTTTGTGAAATTCAGGCAGGAAAAAAATAAAAACAAAAAATTAAATTTCCATAAAAAAAATTACATGTACCTACATGTATGTATTTATTTTTACTTGCTCTATAGGGCAAGTATTGGTTTCGTGCAGAAAAAAAAATCGAGGTTTTAATCAAACATGACATTACGATGATAGAGAAGCCCAAAAAAGTGGTTTTCTCCATACCGTCCGTCGGTCTGTCTGTGCGTCTGTGCGGATGTGCGGATGTGCGGATGTGCGGATGTGCGCTTTTTCACGTCATGCTACAGCCTAAACGGCTTGACGGATTTTCTTCAAACTTGGTATATAGCAGTTTGAAGAAAAACGGTTGTCGAGGTTTTTTTTATTTTGTTTTAGCCCGGCTCAAACTGGTACCTTTCAAGTAACGGTTTTTTTCAATTTGGATTTTCTCGAAAACGGCTCTAACGATTTTGATTAAATTTAAAATTTAGCTAACTTTAAGCATTTCTAACAAAACTGCGTTTTTTGTTTTTGCCTTAAATGGTCGTACCGAAAATCAGGTTTTAACGGCTTTTTTCAAATAGCCATAAGTTCTCAACGGCTTGATTGAATCAACTAAAACTTTGTTTGACATAGTTTTTCATAGTGTTCTATAGGATGGCTTAGTAAATTTTTCACTGAAGCCTTTCTAAACGGTGGCTTCCATACAACGAGCCGTTGAGTTTTAGCCAACTTTTTTTGGTTTTTTCTAATTTTCTCGAAAATGGCTCTAACGATTTTGATTAAACTTTGTGTGTTATATTCTTTTAGTGTTTTGAAGAGAACTGCGTTTTTAGTTTTTGGCTAAAAATGCAAATAACGGAGATCTGCTCTTAACGGCTTTTTTGCAAATGGCCATAAGTTGTCAACGGTTGCATCGAATTCACTCAAACTTTGTTTGGTATAGTTCCTTACAGCTTCCTATCAGATGGCATTGATTTTTTTTAATTTTCTCTTTTTTAAATGGTGGCTCCAATACAAAGAGCCACTAGATTTTGTCCAATTTTTTCATTTTTTCTAATTTACTCAAAAAAGGCTCCCCCAATTTTTATAAAACTTTTTATGTAACATACATAGAATACTTCAAACAAAACTGCATTTTTAGTTTTTGGCTATACATGATAATAGCGGAAATTGCTTTTAACAGTATTATTAATTTGGCCATAAGTGAACATTTGTATCATTTATAACACCCAAAAGATAACGTCTTATTTTAAATATTAAAGGTTTCTTAACGTTAGCTCCCGTATATCGACTTTTCCAGTTTAAGCCAAATTTTTTTGGTTTTTACCAAATTTTTCAAAAATGAATTGTTCTTATTGATCTAAAAGTTTGTTTTCATCGTACTATTGCACCAACAGAGCAAGTACGTGCGACCCAGTCGTGCATTTTATTTTGATTTAAATGGCTTGTCTGAATATGTTTCCAATAAAATCACGAAATTTTTACTGCTAACACTATTCTAACGGAAGTAAAGAATTTGGTAAAATTTTTAAAGTGCTGGCTTTTTTTTCAGTTGCAGCACATTTATCGATTTCAACATACATACATATATACATAAATAAAGTGTTTACAAGATAATCCGTGAAGTTCCCGTTTCTAAAGCTTTTCTTACAAAAAATATGATTTTTTTTCTTATTTCAAAAAGCCTCTTGATTGCCTTGCCGTAAGGTAACTACGAGTATATAAAGGGTGGTTAAATTTTAAGGGCCGATGTTGATTTTGAATAAAACACAAATTATTTAGGAAATTATTGTCATTTCTTTTTATTATGATAATATTGGTATGGTTCAATCATGTTTGGAGCAAAATATCGGCCAAATGGCCACCGCGAACCTGATTGTCCAAATTTTCGATGACGCTGAGGCATAATTGAGGTTCTATGCCGTTAATGTGCCGAATTATCTCATCCTTTAGCTCTTGAATTGTTGCTGGCTTATCGACGAACACCTTTTCTTTCAAATAACCTCAAAGAAAGAAGTGCAACGGTGTCAAATCACATGATCTTGGCGGCCAATTGACATCACCACCACGTGAGATAGGACCGCCATTAAATTTGTCGCGCAAAAGAGCCATTGTTTCGTTAATAATAATTTTAATAATAATTTTAACTATATGCCTGTTAGACCCAAGGTCTTTTGAATGCAAACTGCACGGCAATAGTTAGAAGGAATAGAAAGATAGGAAACTTTTTTTGTTGGTACAATGGATTGAGAAATAGGTGATATTTACCTCATGAAAATCCCACGGGTGGCGTCTACTTGAAGTTGGCGAATATTGAAAAGTTGCTGCCCAGGCTGGGGCTCGAACCCACAACTCTTAGGTTAGCAACCAAGCACTTCATCCACTGTACCATTGCCACCCGTTAGCTGTGTGGCAAGTGGCACCGTCCTGTTGAAACCACATATCGTCCACATCCATATCTTCCAATTCGGGCCATAAAAAGTTCGTTATCTCACGATAGCGAACACCATTCACAGTAACTGCCTGACCGGCCTCATTTTGAAAAAAAAAAAATACGGCCCGATGATGCCGCCGGCCCATAAACCGCACCAAACAGTCACTCTTTGTGGGTACATTGGTTTTTCGACAATTACTCTTGGATTATCATTCGCCCAAATGCGGCAATTCTGCTTATTGACGAATCCACTGAGGTGCCTCATTACTGGAAATAATTTTCTTCGAAAATTGATCATCCAAAACACGTTGTTCAATTGTGTATCTTTCCATTGTTCAAATTGAATAAATATGTAATTGAGAAATGTCAAATGAAATGCAGAAAAAAACTTGACGTTTAGGTGTGGTTCACATTTAATATCGGCCCTTAAAATGTAACCACCCTTTATAACTATGTATGTATATGTATATATAGATAATGAGATGCTATTAATTCGATCTTCAACTGAATTTATTTAAGAAGATTCGTTTTAGTATTTTTGAAGAAAAAAATTTATTTGCAAAATACCTCTGCCTTTTGATGAAACTGTGTAGAAAAATCTTCGAACCTTCTTCCCACCTTCGATACACTCTATCCGTAGTGTCATCAAATGAAAGCCTTTAAGAGCAATCTAAGATTTAATTTATATATAATTTTCTTTTTCTAACTTACAAAACATTCTTATTTCATTGAATAAATTGACCTTCATTTACGATTCCACCACTTTTTAACGAAGAAAGAAAAGAAGAAAGAAAGATAAAACTTCATACGCTGCCACTATATGATTTCGTCAGTTGCACTTTTAGGTTTGATTTCCCGAATGTAATTTTTTTTTAGATGTTCATTAATCTTTTGTCCTAGTTTGCTATTCCTTTTTTAGGTTTTCTTTGCAGTTTGCAGATCTGGGAAAATAATTCGGTCTGTTCATGTGCATATGTGTGGGGGCTCAACCCTAAGCTTAGTCCAAATGTTGCGGAGCGAATTCAAATCAAGTTAGTCAAAAGTTAGCATAAATACCTAATATAAAAGAAAGTCGTGTTAGTTACACCATTCATAACTCAAGAACGGCTGAACCGACTTGGCTGAAAATTAGTATGCAGGTAGCTTAGAACCAGGTGACGGATATAGGATACTTTTTGTTCAGTTTTCGGAAACGTATGAGATATGAGTGTGTTATGCGTCCGAAAAAATACACTAAAAGCTCACTTAGTAAATCTGAAAAGTCATTTATTTGAAATATAAATCAGTCATAATTTTATATACATTATATTAATTTTTTGATTTGAAGTCAAATAAACGTTAAATACAAAAACAAAGTATGTGTATATGTCAATTATGTTTTATCGTTTAGTATTTTAAATTTGTGAACGCTATAGATTCATTTATATGAAGTACAACATACGTACATATGTACGTATATATAGGTAATCCAAAAAATTTTACTTCGAAAAGCTTTTCCAAAGAAGAACTTTTTGATAGGAGAAGATGGTAGAAGATGGTAGATGGTGGAAGATAAAACATGGTAGATGCCAGAAGATGGTAGACGGTAGAAGATGGTAGACGGTAGAAGATGGTAGATGGAAGATGGCAGGAGATGGTAGATGATAGAAGGTGGTATATGGTAAATGGTAGAAGATGGTAGATGGCAGATTGCAGGTGATGGTAGATGATAGGAGATGGTAAATGGTGAAATATGGTAGAAGATAGTTAGTAGTATACGATGGTAGTTGCTAGAAGATGGTAGATGGTGAAAGATGGTAGAAGATGGTAGAAGATAGTTAGCAGTAGAAGATGGTAGTTGGTAGAAGATGGTAGAAGACGATAGATGGTAGATGGTAGAAGATGGTAGATGTAGATGAAATAAACTTCAAAATTCAAAATGAAATTGCCGTGGAATTAAAGACATACAAATCAGTTGATTGCGCAACTAATAAAGATGATATCGTCAACTATCCACCACAATTTTTAAACTCATTGGATTTCCCAGAATTGCCATCCCATAATCTTTAATTGAAAGTAGTATCGGTAGTCATAATGTTACGAAATATTCACCCACCGCGTCTTTGTAACGGCACACGGCTATCAGTGAAGAATTTACTTAGCATATCAACTGGCGTACCATTTCAATTTAAATGACTGGGATTTCCACTGCGGCTTGCTTTCGCAATGACCATAAAAAATCACAGGGTCAGTCTTTAAGTATTTGCGGCATTAATCTGGAAAACCCATGCTTCTCTCATGCACAAATGTATGTTGCCTGCTCCCGCGTTGGGAACCGTCAGCTTTATTTGTTACGCGCCAAATAACCAAACAAAAAATATTGTATACAAGAATGAGTATTATCGAATTTATGAAGTAGTGCAGTCTACAAAATTGAAAACTTATTTTCGTAAGTAATTGTCGTTTATTGTTGAGATTTAAATAACGTGATCATTAGTATAACGTTACGTTTATTTAATTTTTACTAAACTTTTGACAGAACGAAGTCAAAAAATCAAAAAATTCAATTAGACGATCATAATGTGCCGGTTTGCGCAGCAAATTTTTTAAAAAGTGGTAAGGGCAATTCAAATTTAAAGTGATATAACTTTTTTTTGTTGATTGAAAAATTTAGGTCAACAACAGAGCAGCACACCAAAACACATTGATGAAGCGGATAACATGAAGCTTCTGAGTTCTGAAGTGTCAGATATTTTAAAAGATTCTGATAATTATTTCGAGGAAGAATTGAAAATTGAAATAACAATTGAAGATAAAATTAATGATGATATTCAAGAAATTGATACATAGATGTAAGAAATAATAAAATGTAAACCACGTCAGCAAGTTCAGTACCGATCGGCACGCTGAACGCCCACGACGTTTCACCTTCTGTGCGGTAATAGAAATGAAAAATCAAAATAAAGAGAAAATCTTATCCCTCCCATTGTGAAGACACCATGTCTTCCAACAAAAAACATCCAAAATATTGGATACCCCTCCAAACTCATCCCGATACGGGTAAAGACAATGAAATTGAAATCGATGATGAATCGCCTCCACCTCAGATTTCAAACAAAAAATCTAAAATCCCCTCGGTATGCGTTCTACAACAAACTATTGAAAATGTGCATGATTTTTTCAAAATACTTAAAATCGATAATTATAGTCTAAAAAAAATGTCTATTGGAATCAAACTAAATTGTGAAACACTCGAAACATATCAAAAAGTTTGTGCAGAGTTAACAACAAAAAATTGGCAATTCTACACTCATGATCTGCCATCAGAAAGGTCATTCAAAGTCATGTTGTATGGTCTACATGAACTAAGTGCTACAGATCTTAAAAACGAACTAGTTTCCCTCGGTCTTAAATGCCTCAATGTTAAAACCATCAAGAAAAACTATGACACCTTTATCGATGTGTTTTATTTAGTTTATTTAGAAATCGGCTCAATTAGATTAAATGAACTTAAAAAAAACTATCGTGCTATCTTTAAAACACAAGTCCGATGGGACTTCGCTCGAAGACAACGTAACAAAGTAACACGATGCTACAATTGTCAATTGTATGGTCATGGTGAAAAAAATTGCCACATAAAAACACACTGTGGTATCTGTTCCGACAACCATGAAACAAAAGATTGCAAATCAAATACAATTAAATGTGCAAACTGTATGGAAACACATAAGTCTTCTGATCCTTCTTGCATTAGTCGCAAAAGCTATTTTGAAATAAGAGATAAACTATCTGCGAGAAATAAATCTGGTGCTATGAATAAAAGAATTTATCACGAACAAAAATCGATCTCATTTAATCAAAACATTGACGACTTTCCCGCTCTTAATTCTCGAAAGAGCAACGTGTCTTCATCAGCAGCAGCAACGAATGGAACTAACGACGAAAGCATGGTAAACGTCAGCCCGAACTTTTGGTCAAGCCGCAAAACCGGTTTTAAGCAACCCAACACAGCCAGCTCTGGCTCTGGTGTACTCTTTACGATGGACGAAATTAATTCTCTCATGGCACCCTTCTTGGGCAATGTAACTCACAAGGAAAACAGTTCAATTGTATTGCACAATTAGCAATTAAGTATCTATATTCAGGTAAATGATGATTAACACTAGCTTAAATATAACTTGTTGGAATGCTAGAGGCATTCGGAATAAATCTTTAGAATTTTTTGCTTTCCTAAGCAAATATAACATTGATGTAAGTCTTGTTAGTGAAACATGGCTAGATAAAAATGTAAACATTTCGAACCAAGAATACAAATGTTATCGATTGGACAGAGAGGAGAAAAGGGGTGGCGGTGTTGCCGTGGTTATAAAAAGAAATATTAAACACCAACTACTACCGGTTATGAATACAAAAGTAATAGAAAGTATTGGGGTTGAAATACCATTTTCTAATGGTAATTCAATCAAAATATTTTCAGTATACTTTCCAGGAGGTAATACTTCTGTAAGAAAGAGGTATGATTTGAAAAATGATCTTCGAAAATTGGTTTCATTAAATGATGTGTTTTTGGTTGGTGGTGATCTAAATTGCAGACACCGAAACTGGGGATGTGTCAGAGCCAATGCATGGGGAAACATTTTATCTGATATTAATTCTAGACACCCTTTTCATATACTATATCCCCCAAATCCTACATGTATACCACCTAACGATAGGACAAATCCTTCAACAATAGATCTTTTCTTAACAAATACGCCGGCTCTTTTTACCCAGCCTATTACAATTAACGAATTAAGCTCAAACCATTTACCTGTTTTATGTAGAGTCAATTGTTCACCTACTAAGAATGAAAATTGGGGTTTAGACTTCAAAAACGCCAAGTGGGGTAGATTCAAAAAAAAGGTGCGATTGAAATTAGAAAATGCGTCACTAATAGACCTCAATGAAGTCTCTCATGAGGATATCAACGAAGCCGTAAACTATTTTACAAGTGTGACACTGGAGAGTGTTGCACAATCTGTTCCCAAAAAAAAAAAACATGCATTGAAAATTCAAATTTCCTTCCGTCTAACATTGTCGACTTAATTAAACGAAGAAACAACTACAGATCCTTGTGGATGCGAACAAGAATTGAGGTTTTCTTAACAGAAACTAAAGTCCTAACTAATTCGATAAAGACTGCAACCAATGATTTAAGAAACAACACTTGGAATAAGAAACTCCAAACTTTAAATAAAGCTAGCAAACCATTCTGGAATCTTGTTAAAATAGTTAAAAAAAAGAATTGCCAGATCCCAGCGTTCAAAATCGGGACCTCGGTCTTTTTAACGAACAATGAAAAAGCTAATGCACTTGCTAATGAATTCTCGTCAAATCACCTAGTTTTTAATAACATCGCAGCCAGTAGTCATATTGAAGATACTATGCTTCAATCAATGTCACTTTTAAGGTCTCAACATGTTCAAGTTGATAATAATATAGTTTCATTAGAGGATGTCAAAATGGTTCTTAATAATTTAACAATTTCTAAGAGCCCTGGGTTAGATGGTTTGAAAAATCTTGTGTTAAAAAAACTGCCTAAAACAGCTTTAGTATTTCTTCGCGTTATTTTTGCAGCTTGTTTTAAAATAAGCTACTTTCCTAACGATTGGAAAACAGTTAAAATAATCCCAATCCCAAAACCTGGGAAAAATCTTTCATAACCTAGCAGTTATAGGCCAATTAGTTTGCTTAACTCTCTAAGCAAGTGCTTCGAAAAACTCATTAAAAATAAAATTGTTATGCATTTAAATACTCATGATATCCTTCCCGCAGAACAATTTGGGCTTAGAAGCCATCATAATACGGTTCAACAGGTTCACCGAATAACGAATGATATCAAAAGCAATCTCGCGTTAGGCATTAGTACTGGAATGATGCTTTTAGACGTTGAAAAAGCATTCGATACAGTGTGGCATGAAGGTTTGATTCATAAACTTATGATTCTTGATTTTCCAATTCATATTGCTAAATTAATCTATTCGTTTTTGTCTGATAGGTTCTTCAAAGTCTTTGTAAATAACTGTTTTTCTGATCTGCATTCAATCGTTGCGGGCGTACCTCAAGGATCAGTCCTTGGCCCTATTTTATATATAATATACACCTATGACTTTCCACGATTCACGCAATGTTCATCCGCAATTTTTGTATTCATCAGATTCAGTTGGCTTTAGAATTGAAACTAACTTGCAATCTGCACTGTATACAGTCAAAAATTATTTCAACGACTGGAAAATAAAAATTAATGCTGGTAAAACCCAAGCTGTTTTTTCACACGAAAAAGAAAAGCTTGCTTTTTACCCAGTAATACGCTTCAAGTTAATGGTATACCAACAGAATGGAAAACAAGTGTAAAATACTTAGGAGTAAACCTAGATAAAACGCTGACTTTTGGATTTCACATCCAGGAGACAATTAACAAAGTTAACCTAGCTATAAAAATACTATATCCCTTCATAAACAGAAAATCGAAGCTCTCTATTGATAACAAACTTGTAATTTATAAAGTAATATTCCAGAGCATTATGCTTTATGGTTCGCCTGTATGGGGCAAATGCGCCACGAGCCACTTGCTTAGATTACAAAGAACTCAAAACAAAGTTCTAAAAATGATGCTTAATCTGCCCTGGCACTACTCGACTGATAATCTTCATGCATTGACTGGCATCGATAAAATTTCATCAAGAATTTCTTATTTATTTCAGCGCTATAATGTTTCTTGTAGTACGTCTGAAAACCACTTAATCTCAAACTTGGCTGTTTAAGAATTTAAAAAAAAAAAAAAAAAAAAAATTTAAATATACAAAAATTACAAATAAAAATAAAAAAATAAAAAAAAAAATAACATTTTACTATGTATCTTATATCTGTGTAAATATTTTTAATTGTTACTTATTTATTTATTTATTTATTTATTTATTTATTTATTTATTTATTTATTTATTTATTTATTTATTTATTTATTTATTTATTTATTTATTTATTTATTTATTTATTTATTTATTTATTTATTTATTTATTTATTTATTTATTTATTTATTTATTTATTTATTGTTTTTTGTTTTATTTATTTGTTCTATTTATTTATTTATTTATTTATTTATTTATTTATTTATTTATTTATTTATTTATATATATACTGTTAGCATTTGTTTTTATTTGTTCAATACTTTCTGTTAATTTATTTATTTATATCATTATTGTACCCATCCGTTTTCTTGTTTAAATGTTAATTTATTAGCTATAATCTTATATGTTAATCTATCACAAAAATTGTCAAGACAAAGCTATTAATTGAGATTAAGTGCTTTTTCACCCCCCCCCCCTTTTCTCCTCTCATGGATATCAAAAAACACAACTTTATGAAGGTTTTTCCTGTAGCTTTTCCTTCGTCCTTTTCTAATTAACCTGTGATAATTGTAATAAAAATTTTATTTTTTCAGTAGTAAGGTAGAGTTATACCATATCTCTGTAAATTGTGCAATATAGGTACTATTTAAGAAAAAATGTTAATAATTTGAGCTACAATAAAAATACAATTACAATACAATACGTCAGCAAGTTCATGCATTTTTTATGTGGTATTGAAACGCATATCGAGTACAGCATAACTCGGTTGAATATCATCCGATTTGTATGGTTTTTCTTTATTCGTATTAAACCAGGTAAACAAATTTTGAACGGAAAATTCAATTTTAGGTGGGAGGCGTGTCGAAGTTCGCCGGTTAGTATTCGACTTCATCAGTAAATTTACTAAACAAAATTTCTTTCGCTTTATGGGTGTATGACGATGAGCACTTTTTTTAAATATACAAATATGGTAGTTTTTTAAGTTTTCAAAGTAAAAGAATTTTTTGAAAATGTGCCAATGATATATGCACATAGATTTTATAGATGCGGTAATTTTGAAGAAGAAGTGATCCTGCAGATTTTAGCTCTCTGACGTAATGCTCTCAAGTTTAACCACTATTCTTTTTAGATAATTAAAGTTAAAATGTCGTTGCAATTACTTAGTAATTTTAGATCGTAAATGATAGATGGTAGATGGGAGGCGCTCTCAATCTTTTGCAGGTGATTTTCCGTAAGCTTAATATTTTTTGCAAGACATAGCTGTATATAGTGAAATGGGCTAAAAAAAAAAACATGGTTGTCTGTAAAGTCGGTATACGGACGAACATTTTGCATGATAACCAACAATCAACCTCCCAACCACCACCGCAACGACCTTACCAAACACCCACAATTTTTGATGAAATGGGCTAAAAGAAAAAAAGTTGTATCCGGTTTTAAAACATCTTATTGTTTTTGATAGGTTTAACGTACTTTAATGCTTGAGTGATGTTTTTTTTAACAAGCTGTTATAAACAGGTATTCTATTGATTTAATACACTTGGGCGTATTTAAAATAAACTATCTACCATCGTTTATATCACCGCGATATCTGCTCGGAAGGGCAGAACAACGTCTGACGAGACAGATAGTTATTTAATAAAACAAGTAAGAACTGAATAAATACTAACATAAATACCTCAAACTAATATTATTGCACAAATTCCACATTTCTTACTTGCGATTATAGGTACCGCATAAGGCAAGTTTATGCATTCGTGGAAAAAAAGTTTTGAGATAACAATCAAACAAAACATTGCGATGAAAGCGAAGAAGAAAAAAGATTGTCTAAAAATTCTGTCTGTCTATCTGTCTGTCTGTCTGTCTGTCCGTCCGTCTGTATCGGCACCTACAGCCTAAACGGCTGGACCGATTTGCTTCAAACTTATTACATAGTATTATTATGACGTTATACAGAGGGGTTTTTGGAATTAGGATTCTAGGTCTAAGAGTAACGGTACCTGCCGATTGCATCGGCACCTACAGCTAATACGGCTTTAACGATTTGCTTCAAACCTAGTTTTATTATGACTGCCTTATACGGAGGGGTTTTTTTTAATAAGCATTCTAGCTCTAAAACTAACGGTACTTGCCATACGATTTTTAGTGAAAAATTGATTTTTCTCAAAAACGGCTGCTACGATTTTGTTAAAACTTTCTGAATAGTGTTTTCTGTGCAAACTTTATGTTATGGTCGGAATAGATTTTCAGGAAAAGTCTTATAACGGTACCTACCAAAGGACCGGTTTTTTAAATACAATTTTCCCGCAAACCACTTAACGAATTTCGATGAACTTTTGAATGTAGAAGCTCTTTTATAGACGAAAAAATACCTCTCTATTCTTAAGTTTTTCAAAAAAAGTTTTTTGAGTTTTAAAAAATAAATTTTTTTTTATTTTTTGTTTTTTTTTTTCCAAAAAACGATTTCAAGCGGCTTACTTCATTTTTTCCAAAAAAAAAACCTTTAAACTAGTGATTTTTAAGTGATCAATAAAATTGTATATCATTTTTACTAAAATATCAAACCCCAAGACCACTGTCACACATTAGAGCAAGTTCGCCCGACCCAGTCGTGCATTTTATTTTATAAAAGCCATAAGTTTACAAAGACATTTTCGAAATGGTCAGACTTTATGTTGGCATGACACTTTATATATTTTAATGACTGACAATTTTGGGTAACTTAGTGGGTATTTCTTGGGAGTATTTCATTGATAACTGCGTATTTAAAAAAAAAAATGAATAAAAAAAGAATCAATCTACAATTATTCATCAATTAAAATTGGCAGAACTATTTACAGAAAGCCTTGATTCGATAATGATTGTCAAAAATCAAGAGATCTGTCTTTTTTCTATCTGAAAACTTATTACAATTTCACATTTGATGGCAAACTTGTACTTAGTACAAAAGCATAAGCGAGAACTACAGTAGGTTTTCAACGAACTGTTGGATATCTTATTCACTACATTTTTTGTTCCAGTTAGAGAAACAAAATTCATCTTTAGCAGACAGGAAAAATTTTAATAACATATGTCAGATGTTCAAAAATCGCTGGCGCAAAAAAAAAGGCGTGTGTCACGACCAACGTTGAGACTTTTTATTGCCACAGCAATTACTATGAGCTCAGTGACATTCAGTTTTAAGCTTGCAGATTGATTTGAACAAAACAAGACAAAACTAAAAATTTTAAGAATTAGATTTTGATTGGAAATAGCAATTATGGGTGTATTTTACAATTCTTGAACCGCACTCTGCTACGTAACTAAGGAATACGAACCGAAGGGTTCCAAGGCCGTCTTTACCCTTTTGGGGGCCCTGGGCACTTTTCGAAAATGGGGGCCCTGTATGATTATGTTGTGTAATAAAGGTATACAGAAAAAATTACATAGCTTTAAATTAATACTATTCTTTTCATTTTTTAAATAAATAATATTTATTATTAGTTAGATGTTGGTGTACAGTAATTTGTATCTGAAAGCATTTTTATTTTTAAAAAATCTATGTGCTTTTTTAATCAAAATCTTCAAATCTCACACATTGAAAAATGAAAACTAGGGGTCAATTCTTAAAATTAGCAAATAAAAGTCAACCAGAATTGCCTTCAAACGCACAATGTGTTATGCATGTAAGTAAAACATAAACTGAATAGGAAAATATTTTTCATGAGCAAGTTGGGCATTTGAATGAAAATCAAAAAAACTATCGGGTGGCTTGCAACTTTTCTTGCACCGGTAACGAAAATTGGTAAGAACTATCATATTTTTCATTCACGTATAGAAATTCAGCATAGATGATTGGGATCCGTTTGTAAACCTTCACAATCACTATTTATAAATGTGTAAGCCCAACATTATTGAATTTCGAGAATAAAAGTTTATATTCTAACCAATTTAAAAAATTCATCCATAATTTTGAAACAGATGAGCTGTGAAATAGCAATCTAAAGAATAAACATCGATCACTTTTCTATTGAGATTAATCGCCCCTAGTGCAGCCCTTCCTTAAGAAGTGGTGAGTGTGTCTTCTCCATTAAGTAGCCTCTTCGAAGTCGAACACGTTCCGCTTATTTTGTGGTGGAGGTGAATTTCTATATTTTTATTTTTGTTGCCCCTTCATTTTCAGAAGATGTGGATGGAGAAATCCGACTCGGAACCACACTAAGAAGAAGATGAATTTTTTTCAGATTCGCTTTTTACCATTGTTATTAAGAAACTATAAATGAACGTTTACTAAATCAATTTTTATAAAAATTCTTTTTAAAATAAAAATGGCAATAATCGAAATTCAAAACGTTTATTTTGTGTGGTCTTCTTGTCACTGAAAACAAAAAATGTGTTGTCTTGTCAACAAGAAAAAAATTGTAAAAACAAACGAAACCCACCTCACCGTTTTTTGTTGCTGTTTCACACTGGTAATGAATGCAATACAAAAGAGCCCACGAAAAGCAAGGCTAGTGGAGGATGGAACGTAGGAAAGATTTTTGGTGAGAAGCGTAATCTTTCATCTATCTCATTGAATGCACAAAAACAAAAATTCTTTTCCTCTTTACCTTGAAAACTTAAAAATTGAGTGCCGTTCACCCGAGTTACTGCGTTGATGCAAACTTGATGCGCGTTGCAAACATAGAAACACCATTATCTTTATTTTTCCATACAGATATTCAATATGTGCGTTTTTTTTCTGTCAGAAAGCAAACTGCATTGCCACTCAGTTAGTTATTCACAGCAGAGCATTCTTTATAGGTGCTTCATATATCTGTTTTAATTTGAATATAATTTCGCAGGGAATGTTATTTAAAATGTTCAGCAAAGGTTGTTGTTCAGCAAAGAAAGTACGAATTCTGATCATTCTTTATGCATCTAAAATTGTATCGAAATATAGTTTTTCTTGAAAATAGACCAATAAAGGTTAAGTGATGTTTCAGCAATTAGGGGGCCCCTGGTGATTGCGGGGCCCTGGGCCCGGGCCCAGTGGACCCAGTGGTAAAGAGGGGTCTGGAGGGTTCATCTTCTTACTTCAAAACTGCGACCAATAATTAGAAAATATTTCAAAATTAATACATACTACGACTTTTGACGGAAATGCGTATTTTTAAAATTTGTAAAAAAAAAATTTAAAGCACCAATTGAGCTTTGATCATTCAATCACGCCCTTAAAAGTGAGCCTATTGAAAAAATGTACACAAAAAATTTATTTTTCATATAACTAACGGAAAAAAAGATTACCGTACTTATCTTAAATTTTTAAAACTACGTTTTTTATTTGGAAAAGTGGTCGAAAGCCACGCCCAAAATTCAAAAATTTCTTTTCATACACAAAATTCTTAGCTTGGGCTAACAGACGCACACATTTGGGCTGTGGATTTATAATGAATACCGTTTATTTGCAAAAACAATTTTTTATAGTTTTTAATAAAAAGTGGGCGTCAGAGACCCCTAAAATAATTTTTTTTGATTCCATACACAAGATGTTTATGTACAAGTAATACGCAAAAAATTTATGTTTTTCGCTCTAATATAAGCATTGTTATTTTTTAAAAGCAATATTGATGATTTTGTATGAAAAGTGGGCGTCAGCCAAGAACATTTACCTAAAGCTTGCGTGTGCAAAATTTGAGCGTTGTGCTTTTATCGTGACTGTACAAAAAGCATAATTTAATTTTGCCAAATTGAGGTTGTTCAATAAAAATGGCGATTGTGGGAGTGTGCGTTGGCGGATTTAACCGTTTCAAGAACTTATCCTTACTCTTGAATAAAGAGTATATATAGTAAAACCTGTCAAATTGGACAACCCTAGTGGCCGGAGAAAAGTGGTCCGATTAATAGGTGGGCCAATTGAAGAGGTTCGTTTTTTAATTGGACAGATCCACTTGCAAATTTTTTCCCTCATGCATATTTGTCCGTTAAAAGTGGAGTATGTTTATTTATAATGTTTGAATTTAATTTCGATTAAGAATTAAAAGAAAGTGAATATTGTTTTATTACTAATATACCTATTTATGTATTTAATTGAATTTTTCTGTTAAACAAATTTATTATTTTGAACATATTGTTACGAAGCATTACACCCTCACCCCTATGAACGATATTTATATTTCTTATCCGCACCAACCGACCAGTGCAGCTGCCTAAGAAAAAATATCGGCCCATTATCAAACCCACCGACCCATTGTCACCGATCCATTGGCATACCAAATCGCACACCTGCTACCCGCAAATTTAATTAAAACCATCAACCGCCTGACTACCTACAGTGGATATGCAAGACACATTATTATTATTTGTCTGCTAAGCCACACAATGCGTACCGCCCCTGCTACCCCCCGTTCTATTTTTAACCATCAGCCACCCACCTACCCATAGTGGATACGCCGAACCAGTTTGTGTCGTTATAATTATAAAGCAATCAGCGTAGCTTGCCTGTTCAGCCATACAAGACATGTGAGTAATTATAATGTATTATTAAAACTCACACTCAGTAGTTGTAGGACAATATGACATAGGGAAGGCAAATTAGTAGCAAAAATTGTCTTCTGCCTTCCAGTTGATACAAAAGTACCAATTTATAGTACTGAAGATAGAAAACCAAGAACTAACAAGGTACCTTTTTACATAGGGGTTACATAGTTAGTTATCCGAACTGTTTCGTGTATCGCCGTTAAAGGGCCTTCACTCCAACCGATTTTTTCCTTGCTCTACTTTAGTTAGTATAGCTTGGGCCGAGAAGCTATTGCCAACCGATCAACCAATTTTTTCTTGGTTTGCATTGCCAGGGCCGGAGAATCTCTCCAACCGATTTGTCCCTTGATCTACTGTTATTAAATATAGCTTGGGCCGAAAAGCTACTGCCGGTCGATCAACCAATTTTTCCTTGGTTTGCATTGCCGGAGCCGGAGCCTCTCTCCAACCGTTTTTTTCCTCGCTCTACTGTAATTAAGTATAGCTTAGGCCGAGAAGCTATTGCCAGCCGACAAAGAGGATATATATAAAGAGTCCAATCTTTCCTACGTTCCATCCTTCACTAGCCTCGATTTTCGTGGCCTCTTTTGTATTGTATTCATTGTCCGTGTGAAGCAACAACGAGTCGGATTTCTCCATCCAGATCTTCTGAAAAGGAAGGAGCAAAGAAAAAATACTTAATGGAGAAGACACACTTAACATTTTCGTGTATGCTGCTTGGTGCGCTACTTTTTTTGACATCAACTTTGACATTGCTACGTGCTCATGTTGCAGCTACACCATTGTGCGCGGCTAGTTAATCATTCATATTTTTGTTTGCGTTCAGTCCGTTGTTAGGTTTTATGATATATTTTCAGTAATACAATTATTGAATTCTCTTGTTAATATAGTTTGTGAACAAAAATAAAATATTGTATCTTTGAAGTGTTATCTCGACTTTATGCTCATAGTATGTACATATGTGTGCATTTTTTACGCATACATGCTCACCTACTATGAGCAGCAGCTTGTCGGCAAAAGCAAAAGAAGGCACAAGATTGGCCTCTTTATAGTATTTTCTCTATGCAGCCGATCAACCGATTTTTCCTTGGTTTGCATTGCCAGGGACGGAGCCTCTCTCTTACCGACTTTTCCCTTGCTCTACTTTAGTAAGTATAGCTTGGGTCGAGAAGCTATTGCCAGCCGATCAACCGATTTGTCCTTGGTTTGCATCGCCAGGGCCGGAGCCTCTCTCCAACCGATTTTTCCCTTGGTTTGCATTGCCAGGGCCATATATGAAATATCTGTTATTTTATTGTAAGCAAATTTATAGTCTAGAATAAAACTAGAGCTGTATATTAAATAACGTTTTAGTTTTTGTTAAAGAATATCTGCTTTATAGAACAAACCATATATGAAATACCGTGTTATTTTGATTATTTAAGAATATTAAATTGTTTTAGAAATACATGTAATGAATTTATAAAATAAAAAGAAATACAATAGTTTGTAAAATTTGTACAGAATAAAACCGAAAATACAAATAAAAAGATTTTGAACGGAGTTCTGAACTTCCTACCCAAGTTTTTATTGCTTTTCATTGGGAACACCTTGGACACCGGCGAGCTCACCTCAGCCTTAGAACAAAAAGCATCACATTGGCGCCCGAGCAGGGACCGATCAGGGACCTGAGGAAAGTTCAGATATTTCATCCCAATGATAAAAGAAGATCAATAGTATCAAGCCCTTGTTGACACTGGGTCAACAAAAACATTTATCGGACAGGTCTTACGGGACAAATTCATAGAACGCAGTTCAAAATCAGCATCAACCTATACATTTGGCAAATGGCAAATTGGTTGTCACGTCCGAACAATACTCGGCAACTTTCTTTGTGGGTAATATGCGCGTGACCGGCGAAATGACGTATTTACCCTCTCTGGAAGAATATGCCCTCCTTGGTATGGATGTAATGAATAAGGCGAACCTACAAGTCTTCATGGGCGGAAAACTAGTTACAAGTAAAAAGCCACCGCGGGGTTCCGAGGGCATCAATTCCTGCTCTGTAGCTTGCCATTTAACCAAGGATCATACAGAAAGCCTGCACCGATTTTTGAAAAACCGAATTACCAAAATTGTATGAGACATTGGGTATATCAAATGTACCACCACATCGAATTTGCCTCAAAACCGACGAACCGTTCAAACAGCGTTACTACCCACGTAACCCTTCCATGCAAACAATTATTGACGAAGAGGTCGTTAAAATGTGCAAAATAAATCCATCTAAGAGTCCGTATAGTTTACCCATAGTAATGGTGCGAAAGAAAGGGGGATTGTTGAGAGTGTGCGTAGACTTTCGCCAGCTCAACGAGGTCTCATACAAGGACGCCACTACCATTTATCACATCTATCCTAGATAAATTAAGAGGGGCGAAATTCATGCCAACCATAAACTTAAAGCAAGGGTATTGGCATATCGCTCTGGAACCGAAGAGTCGTCCTTACACTGCTTTCACCGCCCCGGGAGGAGCTTATTCGATTGGAACGTAATGCCATGTGGATTGCATTCAGCTGGTGCAACTTTTCAAAGGGCGATGGATTCCATTTTCGGACCAGATATGCACAACCGTGTATTTGTATACCTTAATGATATTATCATCATAACCGTTACGTTCGAAAAGCACCTACAACACTTAGCAGACGTTTTTTGCAAGCTCCGAGCCGCCAACTTGAAGATCAACATTGAGAAATGTAAATTTTGTAGGAATCGTACTAACCCAAACGTTCTATGGTCAGGAGAAGGTGATCGCGTAAGCTAGTCGCACCCTTACGCATTTCGAGCAGAAGCACGCCATGACCGAAAAAGAATGTTAAGCTATACTGTGGGGCATCACGAAAATGCGCCCATATCTTGAAGGCTACCAAAGTTATCACCGATCACCATTCATTAAAATGGTTACACTGTTTGGAGAACCCTTCAGGCCGATTAGCCCGCTGGGCACTGAAGCTCCAACCATACGATTTCACAAGGGGACAATGAACGTGGTGGCAGATGCTTTATCGAGAGACCCACTTCCCATCTCAGACGTCGGCAAGCTGGCAGCCACGAGAGACGCCAAACTCGATTGGTCGTTGACAAAGAAGTACCAACACCAAGTAAAGAACGAACCAACGAAATTTCCGGAATATAAAATTATCGAAGACCGCCTGTATCGCTGTTTCCAAATCGTCCACCCGCTGGCCGACGCCCAGGAGCTCGAGTGGAAGTTGTGCGTATCGTCGTCCGAACGAAACGGACGATACGTAAATCATGACGCCGTTACCGCCTGACCTTTTGAGATTCTATGCGCGGACTTTGTTGGATCACTACAGCGTTCTATGATGGGGAACACCGTTTTGGTACTAATGGATAAGTCGAAGAACGAATAATAACTTTGTATGGAGTCCCGCGAGTTTTCTTATTCGACCACGGAGCTCAATTTACGAGTCACCAATTTAAGGAATTTTTGGCTGACTGGGGAATCCAGCAGTGCCTGACCGCTCAATACACCCCGCAAGAAAACCTCACCGAGTGAGTTAACAGAGGTTTCAAAACGATGATTGCACAATACACTGAAGGAAATCATCGTACTTGGGATGAACATATCCCTGAATTATTATTCGCAGTAAACAAGAGCCACCATGAGTCTGCCGGATTTTCGCCAGCCGTACTAAACTTCGGACGGTAGCTACGAAGACCTAAAGAGTTTTTAACCCCCACCCCTTTGGAAGGCCCTGATGAGGATATCCACGCGCGACAAGAACGTTTGTGGGCCCTATACGAGTTGGTTCAACTGAATCTCCACAAATCCAGTGAAACCCAAGCCAAGGCTTACAATTTACGAAGGCACCCTAGTAGTCCTGGTATCGGTGAACTGGTTTACGGAAAAGCACGAGTGCTTTCCTCCGCTGTAAATCATTTTGCTGGAAAATTAGCCCCTAAGTACGACGGTCCATACGAAGTTGTCAAGTTAATATCTCCCGTTATCGTTGCATTGAAATATGAGGGCGACCAAGGGCCACAAAAAAAGGAGACAGCCATTTGCGCCCACGTGAGGTTTTTATTCTGAGAAGGAAGTGGCAAGAGGAAGTGAATGAGCTAAACAAGTTTGACCAAACCACAGCGCTTCTCAGTCAGAGCCAAGTTAATGAGCAAGGCATTTATCAGTGTGCAGTTTTAAATCTTAAATTAAAAACCAACATCAGGAAAAAAAGGAATAATAATAAAACCTGTCGAAGAAGAGCCGTTGCCAGAGAAGGACCGGTAAGCAAACCCAAAAGAAACAATAATAAATATGCAACTAAAAAATTAAATTTTCTAAGTACGAACGCAGACACCGAACAGAGCAGTCGAACCCATAAAACGAGATCTCATAGCTCTCTTAGTTTTCATTTGTCAACTATGAAGCACGGACGCAGCACCACAATAAGGAAACAATCACATGGACCCCAATTCTACATCCGTCGCAGTCCTCGTAACCATCTGGGGCAGCGAACACTTAGACCATGGTTTCACCGTTTATCCTCACCGTAACGGGTAGCGTTCACTGACACGGAGTTCATGCTGCTAAGGACCACCGGCCACAAAAATCGCCAGGCACCCCCTGCTGTTAGTGGTGGACGCAATCCTTCCTCGAGCCGAACCACAGCAGGAACATTGAAAGGGCCACTACTAGCAACGTCCACCCAGCCAAACGAATCTGCTGGCGAGCCATGGGAGCGACAAAGAACAGCCCCTAACAAAGTTTCTACTCCAGGATGTGTGTGTCAACAACATCAGTGAACCCTAAAATACCGCATACATCGGTCTGAGACCAGACAGCCAGTTGAAGCTTCAATACCAGCAGACGCATCATTACAACCCACCACCGTGGGGTCTGTTTTCGACCCATTTCGTGGCATTATTTTGCGGGGTACGCAACACTACCGCACATTTAAGATTCATCGTGCTTGGGGGCCCATTTCGGTGCTGAGGAATAAAAAAAGCACACGTGCGGACCTTACATTTCAAGGATTTAAGCTATGGTATACATATTACGAATGAAATGTTATATAATCAATTAATTATTTTTAAGTTGTTTTCGTTAAATAAAATGAATTTTCGTTGATTTGATTATCCTATATTACATTGGAAAAAAATATATATATACATAAACTAGCTGACCCACCCGGCTTCGCTCGGTGAGACAAATCTTAGTTTCATACGGATTAAATGAATTACAATTTAAAAAATATAATTGCAGTATTTAAAAACTGACAGGAAACACATTTTTAACTTAAAACATACATAAGTGTTGTTAAGAAATATTTAATTTTAAATACAGTGATATCGATATTTATAATCAAAAAGTTTTTGACTTGCGATTTTAAGTACTATAAGGCAAGTTATGCATTCGTCTTGAAAAAAAAGTTAAAAATTCTGTCCGTCTGTATGTCTGTCTGTCTGTCTATATGTTTTTTTTTTTTTTTTTTTTTTTTTTATAATGCACACGCGCTCAAGGGGTTTGTTATAGCCCTTTTAATGATAAGTCACAGCGCGAGCGATAGGAAGTTAGGAAGGAAGGGAAAGGAGGTGTCGATGAACATTGATCTTGAATGTCAGCCCAAACGGGTGGGCTGAATTGCTTCAAACTTGGTATATAGATTTTTTTTAGGTATTGAAATTGAATTTTTTTTAGCTCAAAAAATAACGGTACCTGCCATATAACCGTTACGTTAAAGCTTATTCTTCTCAAAAACGGCTCTAACGATTTCCATTTACAAAAAATCAGTATTGCTTTTTAAAAATTTTTCTAAAAATTATAAATAAATGTAATTGCTGAATACCTATGAAATGGCCACAGATTTTTATAAATTTACTTTCATAAATTCAAATTTATCCAAGAAATTAAATGGTGTACTTTTTTTCAGCTCAAATTAGTTTAAGTATTTATTTAAGAATTTTGAAAATTTTATTTTTTTCAAAATCTCAAGCCCCTAGACAACTGTCACACATTAGAGCATTAGACCCAGTCGTGCATTTTATTTGTTGATGCGCCCGGCGGAACTGGAAAAATGTTCTTGATTTAATTAATATTAGCAGCAATACGTGCTCAAAGTGGAATTGCGTTAGCTCTCGCATCTACAGGAATTGCTGCAACACTGTTGGAAGCTGGAAGAACAGCATACTGAGCACGGAAGCTTTCGTTAAACCTGCGAATCAAAGAAAATCCTGTTTGCAGCGGATTTCCGAAATCACTCCCGTGATTCTGAAACCAACAGCGGCGTATGAATAAATCTCATGTCTCAAGGCATCGTTTTTTTTCGGTATGTGCAAACCATTCCATTGAGTGTGAATATGCAAGTGTTCTTTGGATTTGCCTGGCTGACCCACCCGGCTTCGCTCGGTTAGACAAATCTTACGGATTAAATGAATTACAATTTAAAAAATATAATTGCAGTATTTAAAAACTGACAGGAAACACATTTTTAACTTAAAACATACATAAGTGTTGTTAAGAAATATTTAATTTTAAATACAATGATATCGATATTTATAATCAAAAAGTTTTTACTTGCGATTTTAGGTACTATAAGGCAAGCTATGCATTCGACTTGAAAAAAAAAAGTTAAAAATTCTGTCCGTCTGTATGTCTGTCTGTCTGTATGTATAGACACCTACAGCCCAAACGGGTTGGCCGAATTGCTTCAAACTTGGTATATAGATTTTTTAGGTATTGTACAGAGGGGTAATTGAAATTTTTTTTTAGCTCAAAATATAACGGTACCTGCCATATAACCGTTACGTTAAAGCTTATTCTTCCCAAAAACGGCTCTAACGATTTCGATTTAAAAAAATCAGTGTTGCTTTTTAGGTACGACCAATTATATGGTTGAAAAAAAGTTTAAAAAAATGTCTAACAACGGTACTTTCCATAGGACCTTTTTTTTGTTTTTGACTATCTCGAAAACGACTCAACCGATTCTTTCGAAATTTCACACATATATAGTTGTAGGTAGCTCAATTTGTACTGCATACCAATATTTTTGAAAAATATTTTTTTGTATTTTTAAAAGCATCTAAAAAAAAAAAAAATTTAAATTAATATTTTGAAAACTGCTTATTAAATTTTTTTCTAAAAATTATAAATAAATGTATTTGCTGAATACCTATGAAATGGCGTGTTTGAATTTTTTTTTTGAAATTTATTTTCAAAAAACTTGGAAAAATGTTTGCCTAAATTCCCCTGCTAACAATATCAATACACCACCAAATAAACGTTGGTTTCCTCGTTAATCTTTTAACGTTCGATTAAGGGCTTCCAATAATTTCTTGTGAACCATCGTGCACTCATGCCAAATGATTATTTTACATTGCTGTAAAACCCTTGCCATTCCAGATGTGTTTGAAATATTACATGTTTGAAATTCATTTACTTGCATGTTCAATGGCAATTTTAATGCAGAGTGAGCTGTTCGACCACCGTCTAACAAAGTTTGCGCAATCCCAGACGACGCAAGCGCTAATGCTATTTTATTTTCAGATCGAATCGTAGCTAAGATCCAAGTTCTGGTTTGAATAAATATTTCGCATTCGATGTAATATTTCTTCAGTCATTTCATCCCGATGATTTGTCCAAAATCGCAGATTACAAACTTATACCAATTTTATTAAAATTAAATTGACACATTGAAAATAAAAATAATTTTCTATAATTACGGGAAAAATACTTTATGTGTCGACAAAAATGCTAGATCAAAAAGAACCACGCTACCGCTTTAAAGAATTTTGACCAAACTTCACAGAAACCTTTGCAGGCATCCTAAGAAGATGCTACCAAAAGATTTGTTCGTATTTTGACAGAATGCAATAAAACTGCAATTGTGGCAAATATTATTTTACCGAAGTTTGGCCGGAAACCTTCGTCGACATACTCAGAAGACCCCACAAAAAATGTTGTTATTAATATGACGAAATGCACTAAAAATGCATTTTGCGATTTGCCCTTTACCGAAATTTGACCAAATTTCACAAAAAGACCTTCCTCAATAAGATAGCTACCTTTATAAAAAAATATGGAAAAATTCGGCCCAGCCATTCTCGAGTTTATCGAGCCCGAACATAAGGCAACTTATTTTTATATATTAGAAGATAGTAGTTAAAAAAATAAAGAAAAAGAGAAAAAAAAGAAGAAAAAATAAGAAAAAAAGGGAAAAAGGAAAAAAGAAGAAAATAAAATTAAAAAAAAAAACAGAAAAAAAACAGGAAAACATTTTTTTTAAATTACTTATTATAAGACATACAATTTCAGACGACAAGGATCCCGCCGCCAAGGAAGGGAGATGGGAGTGTAACGAAGCATTACACGCTCACCCATATTAACGATTATTTGTTTAATTAATGTTAATATAATATTAATATTTTTTATCCGCACCAACCGACCAGTGCAGCTGCCCTAGAATAAATATTGGCCCATTATCTACCCACCCATTAGCACATTAAATCGCACCTCTGCTATCCGCAAATTTAATTAAAGTCATCAACCGCCTGACTACCTACAGTGGATATGCAAGACACATTATTATTATTTGTCTGCTAAGCCACACAATGCGTACCGCCCCTGCTACCCCCGTTCTATTTTTAACCATCAGCCACCGACCTAACCATGGTGAATATGCCGAACCAGTTTGAGTCATTATAATTATAAAGTAATCAGCGTAGCTTGCCTGTTCAGCCATACAAGACATGTGAGGTGAGTAATTATATTGTATTCTTACAACTCACACTCTTTACCTGTAGGACAATATGACATAAGGAAGGCAAATTAGTAGCAGAAATTGTCTTCAGCCTTCCAGTTGATACAAAAGTACTAAAGATAGAAAACCAGGAACCACAGAGTACCTTTTTTACATAGGGGGTACATAGTTAGTTATCCGAACTTTTTGGTGTATCACCGTTTAAGGGGCTTCACTCCAACCTATATTTCTCTTGCTCTACGTTAGTATGTATAGCTTGCGCCGAGAAGTTATTGCCAGCCGATCAACCCATTTTTCCTTGGTTTGCATTGCCAGGGCCGGAGGCTCTAGCCAACCGATTCGTCCGGCAGTGTCAATTCCTAATTCTTCTTCTGTATCTGTAATGATTGCAAAGCAAAAATTTTACAGTTGTAAATTCTTCTAAAAATTTATCTTTGATTTTGAAAAATGTCTCCTTGGTGCTGTAAATACCTACGGTTAGACCTGTTTTTATTATATCCTTAATTTTAGCTATAATATCTAAGTCTTTGAAAAGCACTGTATGTCTCCAGTAACCTGGGTGGATGTTCTTTTAAATTATATTGTTGTTTAGTGATTCATTTATAATTAATTAATTAATTTTGCTCTAAAATTATTTATTCTCCGGTTTACTCTTTTTATCTCGGAAATTGGACTACTCTCTGCACAGTCCCTTCTGTTGGCTCATCATCGTTTATCATATTCAGTTCCTGTCGACTGAAGGCATCAGCTACGACATTTTCTTTACCTGGTTTATATATGATTTCTTGAGCGTATTCTTCTATGAAGGAGCGCCAGCGTTTTATTTTCTATTTGGTTTCTTGTCGCCTATGGGGAAAATTAATGGTTGGTGGCCTCTGGTCTATATATATGCGGATACCACTTACACCGTAAAGATAATTTCGAAGGTTCTTCAATGCCCAAATTAAGGCAAGAATTTCCTTCTCGTTTGCCGCGTAGTTTTCCTCGGTTTTACTTAAGGTTCGACTTATAAAGATAATTATTGGTTTATTATCTTGGCTAAGCACTACACCTTTGGCTGAGTTGCTTGCGTCTGTATTGAGCTCGAATCTTTTGTTAAAATCAGGTTGGTTGAGTGTACCTAACCTGTTCGCAGAGTTTGTTCTCCACTGTCTTAAATGCTTTAATGGCCTCCTTATCGAATTCTATTGTTACTTTTTGCTATTACCCTGGCCGGTTCTGCCACTCTCTCCTCTAAGAAACTTGGTAATGGGGTTTGAAATCATCGTGTAAAAGTCTCTGGTTGTGGAAATTTATTCTTCTATACATTGTGTCTTCTGAGGGGCAATTTTGATACAATTAAATGATACGATGTACCCAAGAAACTCTACTTCTTCAATGGAGTATTTTGATTTTTCGCTCGATATTCTCATGTTGGCCGTGCTTAAGGCTTTTGTTATCGTCCCAATATGTATGAGGTGTTCTTCTTCTGTTTCTGAAAATATAATCACGTCGTCGATGCAAACGTGACAAAATTTGCCCATGTACTCGCGGAGGATATAATCCATAGTTCCCTGTAAAATTGAAGGTGCATTTTTGAGTCCGAATGGCATTCGAAGGAATTCGTATTTGCCATTGTTAACGCTGAAAGCTGTTTTCTCAATATCGTTCTCCTTCTGTTTAATCTGATGGAAATCGCTCTGTAAATCAAGAGTGGTGAAATATCTAGCTTTGTTTAAGTTGGCTAAGATGACAGACGTTTATGCCATTGGATATTTTTCAGTTTTGGTAAAAGAATTAAGCTTTTATAATATATGACTAGTCTATGCTTCTTCGTACCGTGCGTCGTCGTCGTTTACGCCTTTTTTTGTCTACAACCCATACAGAAGAGTTATATGCACTTCTGCTAGGCTGTATTATATTGTTATCGAGTAGATTCTCGATTTCGTTGTTTACAAAACTCGCCACTGATTGTGGGTATAGGTAACCTTTCGTCCAAATAGCTATGCTATATTGGGTGTTGTATGGAAGGTTATTTGGATTCTCAGAAATGACACCTTGGTATTACTTAAGAACCCGGGTTATTTTTACTTGCTCTATAGGGCAAGTATTGGTTTCGTGCAGAAAAAAAAAATTGAGGTTTTAATCAAACATGACATTACGATGATAGAGAAGACCAAAAAAGTGGTTTTCGACATACCGTCCGTCGGTCTGTCTGTGCGTCTGTGCGGATGTGCGGATGTGCGGATGTGCGCTTTTTCACGTCATGCTACAGCCTATACGGCTTGACAGATTTTCTTCAAACTTGGTATATAGCAGTTTGAAGAAAAACCATTGTCGAGGTTTTTTTTATTTTGTTTTAGCCCGGCTCAAACTGGTACCTTTCAAGTAACGGTTTTTTTCATTTTGGATTTGCTCGAAAACGGCTCTAACGATTTTGATTAAATTTATAATTTAACTTACCTAAGATATTTCTAACAAAACCGCGTTTTTTGTTTTTGGCTTAAATGGTCGTAACGAAAATCAGGTTTAAACGGCTTTTTTTCAAATGGCGATAAGTTCGCAACGGCTTGATTGAATTGGCTCAAACTTCGTTTGGCATCGTTCTTCATAGCGTTCTATAGGATGGCTTTGTAAGCTTTTCAGTGAAGCTTTTATAAATGGTAGCTCCCATACAACGAGTCGTTCAGTTTTAGCCACTTTTTTTTGGTTTTTTCTGATTTTCTCAAAAATGGCTCTAACGATTTTTATTAAATTTTGTGTGTTATGTTCTTTTAGTGTTGTTAAGAGAACTGCGTTTTTAGTTTTTGGCAAAAAATGCTAGTAACGGAGATCTGGTCTTAACGTCTTTCTTTCAAATGGCCATAAGTTGTCAACGGTTGTATCGAATTCAAACAAACTTTGTTTGGTATAGTTCCTTACAACTCTCTATCAGATGGCATTGCATTTTTGTCAGTTACTCTGTTTTAAATGGTGGCTCCCATACAAAAAGCCACTATTTTTTGGCCAAATTATGTAGGTTTTTCTAATATACTCAAAAAAGATTCTGCCGATTTTTATTAAGCTT
Organism: Platycheirus albimanus; assembly: GCA_916050605.2. NCBI lineage: Eukaryota > Metazoa > Arthropoda > Insecta > Diptera > Syrphidae > Platycheirus > Platycheirus albimanus. The sequence goes on from OU696696.1 coordinate 91,251,395, forward strand.
TGTATGTACACTGAACCAAATATTAGAGGTAAAATCAACTAAATGTTTTCGTAACATTTTAACTAAAGTATACTACCGAATTGATGATTATTTGTTAATATTTTATTCAAATCAACAAACCGATTTACAAAAATAAGAAAATTTATTCAAAGCGAATAATTTATTTAGTTAACATTTCAATTGAAGAAACAACAGTTGAATTGACGAAACAAATGAGAAATTTGATGATTTTTCGTTTAAAATTATAGTCAAATCCACAATACATTCATCAATTAAGGTAATGCTTCGTTAAATGTTATTTTAGGTCTAATAATTTGTAATTCTAGAATTTTCGTTAAATCAACGAACATTTTGTTTCTAATTTACTAAGAAAATATTCAAATTAACTAATTCTTTTTATTCAAAAGTAAACTTTTTTCGTTAAATTTTCAGAAAAATATTCATTATGAAGATTTTTGCGATCCCTTTTAAGAATTCTACTATAACAACGAAAAATTCCTCGATTTGAATAAATTTCGTCAAATTACTATCATAGTGTCTTTCTTTCTTGTTTTGCTGCACGTCAGTTTTAAACCGGAATGCGTACCAAAGTTCATAATCAACGAAAAATTTATTCAATTTGAAGATTTTTTGTTAACAGTTTTAGGCATTCTGCAACAATAACGAAAAATTCTTCGATTTGAATAAATTTCGTCATTTTATCAAAGTTTGTGTGTCCTTTTTCTTGTTTGCGCGTAAGTTAAATAAAAAATGAGACATTCGGTTCAGTTACTATTGATCTATCGATTGAGCTTGAGCCGTACCGGAGCGAAAAAATAAAAAGTGATCTTAAAGTAACAACAAAGTAAAATTTGCATTGAGTGCAACTAAAATTAAATAAAAGAGGAAACATTTTCAAAGACCTCAATTAAAGTGTGTAAAAGGCTATACATTTGTGTTTCGTGTGCTGTTTTTGGTGCCACTTTGCTGTTGATATAGTATTTCCGGTGAATTATAAACTTTTTCTATTTTTGTAACTTGTTTTATTGCTTTTTTTTGTCCTTGCAAAACAAAAAATTGGCGATAATAAATAAATTCCTTGCTATCAATTTCAACACATATATTTTAAATTTCCATTACATTGTTTTATATTGTTCTTGGGCTGAAATGAAACAACTATGGGCAGCTTAAAAAAATGCAAAACTTGCGGAGATGGTCAAAGCTTGGTCCACAGAGGAAGTTTAAAAAAATGGCAGCAATACAAGAAACCTTTGATATTCAAATTGGTAAGTGAAATACTTAATTACTATATAATAATTATTTAAGCGAATTATACGTTTTCTTATATAATTTCTCAGATCGATATCGATTTTCAACATCTCTTCCCAAATGCCAGCAGTCTGCTTTTAAAATTTGATAGTTTTTCAAAGGACATACTAAAAACTTTATAACCGAAAGTAAGAGACATTTCTATATTCACATTCTTAAATAATTCTTTTATGTAGTTGATGGCTTTATTACACTCAATATCATGCATATCATGATCTTTGTTTAAAACTGAAAAATTCTATATTTCACTTATATTTTTCTCCTTCACAGATGGGCGCTCTTGTGGAGTTTTCTACCTCTTTCACAGCTACATTCAATAAATTTTCAATCTTGAATACCCAGCAGCTTCAGTCCTTGTTTGGACATTTATAAACAAAAATATGACTTAACAACCAAATATGATGTCGAAAGTCCGGCAATCAATTGCTTAATTGAATACTTAAAGTAGATTAAAAACTTGAAAAATTATTCTCAAAACTTAAAAAAAAATGTGTTTAACAATAAATACAATAATCAAAAGAAATTTCGTTGGTGTCGTTATTATAGTGTCGTTACTTTCATGGTCGAATCTTTGATTTTTTTTCAGCAGTCATCCAGAGGTGCTATCACGTAACTTGTTTAGAAAGGCATTTACTGATTCTCAATTGAATTTGGCTCGATTTGAACAAGTTACGTGCTATCTCCAGATCCCGAAATTCGTGAAATAAAGAAAAAGGAATAGTTGATTTGAAGAATGCCTTGTGGAAAAGGTAAAACAGTTTTGTGAAAATGAATATTTTTTTAGTTGAAAACACGAAACTTTTTATTCAAACCAAGAAAAAAAAAGCTAAATTGACTAAACCAGTAAGTTAAATTGAAGATATTTTCGTAGATTTCACAACTACTATTAGTCAAGTTAATTAAATTAATATTTAATTTGACTAATTTTCTTATTTAAATCAAGAAAAATTTCGTCAAATTAACAATCTTTATTAGCAGAATTGAAGAAATATTTTACTAATTTTTTTATTCAATTTGAAAATTATTCTTCAAATCAACAAACGTAAAATGACTAAAAAAGATTCGTGGATTTAACGAATTTTCTTTAAATTCACAACTAACTACAGTTTACTACCAAATATTCAAATTGAATAAACGATTTATTCAAGACAACGAACGGATTAGTAGGATCTATGTTAACCTACTTTTCTTCAATTTAACCAGCGATTTAGTTGTTTTCACCACCTTTTTTGGTTCAGTGTAGTATATAAAGAATATTTTGAAGAAAACTGCATTTAAGTTTTTGGCTTCAAATGATAATAACGAAAATTTATTTTAACAATTTTATTAATTTGGCCATAAGCGGACATTTATGTATATCCTTTTACAGCACCCAAAAGTTGACATCTAAATTAACGTAAGCTTCTGTATATCGGGTTTTCCAGTTTTAGCCAAACTTTTTTAGTTTTTCCAAATTTTTTCAAACATGAGTTCTGCATATTGCTAGAAAACAGTGTTATAATAATACTATTGCAACCTCAGAGCAAGTACGTGCGACCCAGTCGTGCATTTTATTTCTTTTGCAGAGATTTCATTGCTTATGTTCAGATTGTTTATTAAATGTTTGTTGAATATTAAGGGTACCATGCCCTGATCGTATTTTAACGTTGAATCTCTAATATTGCCTTGGACCCTTCTTAGAAGTTTGATAGAATTTATCTCTTACTCCCAAGATATTTATATCTTGGTAAGTATCGATGATAGTCGTTTTATGGACGCTTTTAACTCTTAATGGAGTTTGAAGCTCCATACTTGGGAACAACCTTGGTTTTACATAATTGTGAGTCGCCCCCTGTATCTATTAAAATATAAAATATACGCCCCGACCTACTATCCGTTCTTTTTATATATGGTAAGTCGTGCCTTACTCTAAAAAATTACCGCTCTCGTTCAAGTTATTGAGGCGGGGCACTTTGTTTGTAGCTTTCTGATCATTGTTTGACCGGTCTCTTATAAATGGGTTATTGTAATAATTATAAGACCATTGTGGTCTGTTATTAAGTAATGGGGTGTGATTTGTCTTGCAGCTATTATATTTCCACTTGTGGTGTCATAGCGGTTATAATTGTTACCGAAATTGCTATATTGTTATTTTGTCTATTCTGATGGAAGGAGTTATTCTGGTTGAATGCCCTATTCTGCCAGGGTGGCCTGATTGCGGATTGGTCATGTCACTGACTTGGGCCTGGTTATCTGGACAGATCATTGACGCGACCCAAATTTCTGACTCTAGTCTGGTTTGATGTGGGTTGATTTAATCCCGTAACGGAAATTCGAAGAGTGTTTTGTCTTGCCATATCAGTAGGACATTCAGTTTCGGCAGTTCTGGGGCCATAACTCATTATTGTTTTATTGATGATGAGTGTTAGAACTTTCGTAACGTCATCATAGAATTCTTGTAGAGTTTTCCTGTCTTGCCTCATATTGCTTAATTCAGTTTCGAGCATATGGATCGGCCTTTTGTCGCTTTATGTAAGGTCTAGGCGACCTATGAGCGTCTATATTTTAATGGTCTTCCATGGCCGTCGAGGACATCATTGGCCTTTTCTGTTATTTTATTCCTAACTTTATGGCATTTATTAGCTCGGTTCGCCAGGAAACATAATTCTCTCCATTAAATTGTGGTAAGCATTTTGCTACTTCTAATTCTTCTCCGCCTAATATCAATGGATCTATTGTAATGTCCTTATAGGGTTCAATATCGTCCTTTGTCGTTAACGCAGAAAGTTGTGCGTTGAGTGCATTGATTTCTTCTTTTAAGTATTGGTTGGCTTCTGTCACTTACCTACTCACTATTCTTGAGAGTTCTGCGGTCAATGCCAGTTTTTATTGTTAGTTATTACTGAACCCGAATACTACGTTTTCAAGAAATTAATTTAAATTAATTTAGAGAGGAGTAAAAAAAATCCTTTTTTTTTAATTTGTATTCTTTTCTATACCCTAGCACTATGGTTTCAAGCGATCTATTTAGAAAAGAAATTAAAACAAAAATTTGTATATCTTTCTATTGGTTTTTTTTAAACTTTGCACTACAACCACTTTTTCTAATGAAAATATAAAATAATATTTCTTATGGAATATAGATAAATAAGCAAACTTGAAATAAATATAAAATTCCTTCCTTTTTCTTAAATTGAGATTTCAGCTTCTGATGCGCCTACTTCTTTGATCAGCTATAATGTCCACGTTGTTGCTCTTGAGGTGCTTTACGTCTGGAGTTTTTTAAAGCCGTTCCAGTAGTGGAGTTTGTTTAATCAAACTCTTCTCCTCGTTGTTAAAATTTTTAAATTTGAATTTTTCTCGTGGTTCACTTTGTGGACCACTCGCGAACTTATAACTCAAACATTTAAAAAGTGTTCCTGCTCGGGCGCCAATTAATTTAATTGTAAATATTTTTTGTTTAAGAAAAAATATTTTATTCAGCTACTAGAGTCTCGCAATTTATTTAAGAATTTTCTTAAACTACGTGCTGGTTGCGGGCTCGGAATCGAACTGTCGAAGCTGTGTCCTTACCTTGTATTTGTTGGTTCGGTTGGCGGTGGTGGATTTTAGGTTCGGTCTCGGGTTTATGTTGCATTTCTTTTTTGTGTATTTTTAGATCGGTCTTAACAATCTGTTTTCTTCTATTTGAGAACCCTCGATAAGAGTTATTGGTATTTGTTGATGTGGGGTCGCCATGTGTTGACCCATGTGGTCGCCATGTGTTAACTGGTCATATATTTGATTATTTTTCTTAACGGGCTTAATTAGCATCGTTTATAAATACCTTAATCAGTTATAGGGAGATTTATTATATAAATGATGGATGAGCTATTTGAGTCAATTTTAATATCGAAAAATTCTATTGCTTCATCAATGTTTATAAATGGTATATTTTCATTTTCTTAGAATTTTTATTTCTTGACTAGATAATATAAATGAACTAGCTGTCCCGACGGACCTTGTCCCGTTAATTATTTGGCGAAATTAGAATAAAATGAAGATTTCTAAGCATAGTAATGACACATATAACTTTAAGACGCAAATGATGAGGCGGCATGCCAGGCAAGTCCAAAGAGTTAAGGAATTAAACTGGATAACTCACAACTTCGTCCTCGATTTGTATGAAAGCAATTCTACCGGAATTAGATTTTTAATCGTCCAATTCAAGTAATTGCCATAAAAAATGTTTGCTGATAAATTCCGCGTGCACTCAGCCAATCGTAATTGCGGTAATTTGGCATCTTTCGTTGAAGCGAATTGGCAAATGGCATGTGGAATCGATATTAAACCGCTGGATGTATCTACCAGAATCTGCCCATTTCCGATTCTTAACGGTTTTTTGAAGAAAATTTCTGCGGTTCTATTCTATTCTATATTCGGTTTCCACGTTGCTCCACAAATATGATGACTTGAGACATGCATTTAATTCATCAGTAGCTGTTGATTTTGGAATCACAGGAAGTGTTTGCCGGAAATTACCCGCCAGCAGTATCAACACGCGACGATTATTGCTGCGCAAATCAGTGAGCGATCAAATGCTTCTTAAGATCGTTAACATGCCATTGTGCACTCATCCCATGTGATCAATTTACAATTTTCATTGATTTGCACGTTTAACGGAAGCTTCAGTGCTAAATATGCCGTTGTTCCAGCTTCCAAAAGTGTTGCAGCAATTCCGGTAGATGCAAGAGCTAACAAACAAAATGCAACTGATTTTTTTAAATCAACTTAAAAAACAATACAAACTAATTATTACCAATCAAGTAGAATAAATAAAAAAAAATAATTACCTTACTTACTTTTTTTATAATATCACTAATAAATTATTAGTTCACAAAACCGCAATCATATTTTTTACTTGCGATTATAGGTACTAACACAAGTTATGCATTCGTAATAAATTTTTTTTTTGACAAACAAGCATAACATTACGATGATAGAGAAGTCAGAAAAAGTGGGTCCGACAATTCTGTCTGTCTCTGTCTGTCCGTCTGTCTGTATCGGCACCTTCAGCCTAAACGGCTGGACCGATTTGCTTCAAACTTGGTAGATAGTATTATTATGACGTCCTACAGAGGGGTTTTCGGAATAAGCATTCTAGCTTTAAAACTAACGGTACCTGCCATACGATTTTTAGTGAAAATTTAATTTTTCTCGAAAACGGCTCCTACGATTTTGATAAAACTTCCTGAATAATGTTTTCTGTGCAAACTTAACCGGTTTTTTGAAATCCAATTTTTTCGTAAGCCACTCCACAAATTTCGATGAAATTTTTAATGTAGAAGCCCTATTATAAACAAAATAATACAAATTCTTAAATTTTTCAAAAAAAGTTTTTTTGAGTTTTTTAAACAAGTTTTAAATTTTTTTTTTATTTTTTGTTTTTTCCAAAAACAGTTTAATCAATTTTTTTTTAATTTTATTTTTCTGATAACAACTACAAAGTTCTAGAAGTTGGTACACTCAAAAAAATTGGAATATGTTTTCGAAAAGTTTTTCAAAAAAAACCGTTTTTTGAAAAAACTGGTCCAACGATTTTGACAAAAAAAATTCTTAAATTTTAAAAAGCAATAGAAATCTGATGGCTTACTTCATTTTCTCCAAAAAATGGTTTAACTATTGATTTTTAAGTGATTAATAAAATTTCATGATTTTTTCAATGCTTTTTTCCGAAAATCTCAAGCCCCAAGACCATTTTAACACATTAGAGCAAGTGCGTACGATCTAGTCGTGCACTTTATTTCTCTTAGCCTATTTCAACCTATAAACAGCTAAGTCGTGCAAAAAATATTTAGTTAACGGACCCTGTGCCTGCTTCGCTAAGCAGATCACATTAGTATTAGAATGAAAAATACACCCTCTTTTTTATATGTATTTTATTTCTTCTTCTTTTTATTTTACTATCGCAGAGCCTTTTCGTAAACTACATTTTTTGTTTTGCCCGGAGTTGTGGTATAAATAAACAGAGCTGATGGCTTTCCTACACGTGAACATGATACATATAATTGTCCGTGGGAAAAGCATGGATATTCTAGGTCGATTCCGCACAATTCCAAAGATTGTCCTTGTGCCTTATTTATTGTCATAGCGAAAGCAAGACGTATTGAAAATTGCAATTGTTTGAAGTTAAAAGGTTAATCTGGCGGAATCAATGGAATACGAGGAATCAATACATCTTCACCTATAAATTTTTCTTTTAAAATGGTTGCTTCAATAAGATTATTTATGACATTTTTGACTGCTAATCTTGTTCCGTTTCACAATCGAGGTGGATTTATATTCCGAAGAAGAATAATGGGTGCACCAACTTTCAAAGGAGATGGCCCATTTTTGGGCCCAGTGCGTCCACTAATGAATCTAGTATCAAATGAAAGGTGATATTAAGGACATTATGTGGGTGAAATATTTTTAAAATCGTTCGTGGGGTTTTTGAGATATTTGAGCTTGAAGTTGACTAATTCAGAAGCAGAATTTCACTTATTTTTCCGTCAAAACTGCTTATATTTTCCGATGTAAGATACATAGGGAAATAAATCTGGTATCAAATGAAAGGTAATTTTGTCCACCTTTTCATCGTAATAAAAATTATTTTTTTACATATCCTATATTCTCCAATATTTCGTTTTAAGTTATTAGAAATCAAGTTTTTTGTACTAACTTTTTAAACGTCAATACCTTAAAAAGATCGGCAGTGATTCCTAATTTTTTAATATCATTTTAAAGACTATTTATTTACCTTTAATTTGATATATAATTTAGTGCCTTTTATTAAATACAAACTTAGTTTTGAATTAACTTACAAATGGACTTTTTGGCAACACACAGTTAAATGAAAATGACCAACCAGCCATAATCATATGTGACGGAACTTATGTTTACCTCCAAAAAGTTCAAATTATAGTTTCCAAAAAGCAACATATAGTCTGCATAAGTTTCAGAATTTAGTTAAATCCTTTATGATGACATGCTGCAACGGCTATATAATAGACGTATACGGACCTTATGCAGCAATTGATTCTGATGCAATAATTATTAAAAATCTTTTTAGAGATGAATATGGGAACATGAGGCGTTTTGTTAAAGAAAATGATGTTTTATCCTAGACAGAGGTTTCAGGGATGCTATTTCAAGCCTAGAATCCTACGGGTACAAAGCTCACATGCCTGAAACTGTTCTGGAAGGGAATAATCAGCTGACAACAGCTCAAGCTAACAAGACAAGATGTGTTACAATGGTAAGATGGGTTGTGGAAGTTGTCAATGGACGCTTTAAGAGAGATTTTAAACTATTCCGCCAAAACTTTTTTAATTTAGCTACTCGTCACTTAATGGATGATTTTAAAATTGCAGCTGCAATCCTTAATAAGTTCCATCCTCTGTTAGAAGACAATACAGATGCCAGCGTTTTACTGGAGTTGGCTTTGAGTAGATTAAATACTCCTAACCATTTAGGCGATTTTGTTAAGGAAAATAACTTAAATAGAACTAGGGCAGTGTATCGTAGAATTAACGCACACATTCCAAGCTAAATAACTTTCCTTTGCTTGATTTGACAGAGATTCGTAAAATATCATTGGGAAATTATCAAATCAAACAAGCTCGCTCTTATTGTGGGGAACATCTTAAAAGCAATAGAAGTTATATAATAGAAGTTTGTGAAAATGTAATAAGAATCAATTCTACACATCAAAGCCTGGTTGGAAACAATTATTTACTTAGATGTCGCATTAAATCTCGACACATCAGTGGGAAAATATAATTTACATACATCCTTGTCAGTAATGAATCTGATGTAGCAAATAGTTGCAACGCAATAGAAGCGTACTATTGCAATTGTCTTGTAGGAATGAGAACTGTTGGTTGCTGCGCTCATGTTATGAGTATTTTGTGGTACTTAGGATTTGCTCGTCACCAACAAAATATGAACATAGCTCCAGCTTTATTTTTAAATACTATTTTAATAGACAATAAAGTTGAAGGTGAATAAATCTGAAATAATACTTAATATTATAATTAATGTAGGACGTAGGTTATTATGTGTGTAATTAAACCAACATGAATTATAAAAATCTATTATTTCAATGCAATAACTCCATTTCGCATTTAATATAAGTTAAAAGTTATGTCTCATATTAATAAAAATCATTTAGTTTTAAATCTTTTTGTACATATTAATATTGAAAAAATAAAGACTATAAGTTATTACATCTACATAATTATGTGTCTTTTATAAACTTCTTATGAAAATAAAAAGAAAACGGTAAGTTTTTTACATGGACTATATTTTCGAAGTATAGCATGATGCATGTTTTCTTATAACATCACTTAGATTGTCATCAATATAAATGTTGTTTATCGGGCTTAAAGTAAGTAATAAATAATACATGTTTTGCTAATTTTGGTTAAGAAATTATAAAAAATAACGCTAAACGAAAAAGTGCATAGCACATAGTGTATGTAAATATGCTTTTTAGTGTAAGTTACTTCTAAACTAAGTTTGTATTTAATAAAAGGCACTAAATTATATATCAAATTAAAGGTAAATAAATAGTCTTTAAAATGATGTTAAAAAATTAGGAATCACTGCCGATCTTTTTAAGGTATTGACGTTTAAAAAGTTAGTACAAAAAACTTGATTTCTAATAACTTAAAACGAAATATTGGAGAATATAGGATATGTAAAAAAATAATTTTTATTACGATGAAAAGGTGGACAAAATACCTTTCATTTGATACCAGATTTGTTTCCCTATGTATCTTACATCGGAAAATATAAGCAGTTTTGACGGAAAAATAAGTGAAATTCTGCTTCTGAATTAGTCAACTTCAAGCTCAAATATCTCAAAAACCCCACGAACGATTTTAAAAATATTTCACCCACATAATGTCCTTAATATCACCTTTCATTTGATACTAGATTCATTAGTGGACGCACTGGGCCCAGGTTCCCTAGGAAAATGGGCCATCTCCTTTAAACGATGAGGCGGCAGTCCAGGTAAATCAAAGTAATTCAGAAATTCCGTTGGATAATTGACAGCGCCAACTTGATTTGTGACCGTATCTACTGATTGAGAAATCACAATTTCAACAGGCACATCACTTAAAATATCCGCATTCAATTGACCGACGCACGTCCTTAATTTTGGCTGCCAGTATTGCTCTTTCAAAAACACTTGAAACCAATTGTTATTTTGTTTGTACGAAATTATGAAAATTATCTGGTAAAGTGATTAATCCAGTAGTAGCATTAAAAGGAATCTTTCCATTTCCTATCGACAGTAGTTGTCTAGAAAATTCGTCAGCCGATGGGTCATTTAGTAATTGTACTCTTACATTTAAAGTGAGTGTTTTAACATTTCTCCATAAACTAGATGACTTCAAACATTCCTTTAATTCATCTGCTGGAGTTGAACGGGGAATCACTGGCAGCGTTTGATGGAAATCAATATCAGAGCGCCACCAAATATTTCTTGATTATTACGTAAATCTTTCAAAGTCCTATCTAAAGCTTCCACCGATCTCTTATGTGCCATTGTACATTCATCAAACACTATTATAATTGGCATTTTTGCAAAAATCTTCCCATTCCAGAATTTTTAGAAATGTTACACGTTGGATTTTCATTAATTTGCATATTCAATGGTAATTTAAGTGCAGAGTGCGCTGTACGACCACGACCACCATCCAGTAATGTGGCAGCTATTCTAGATGATGCAAGCGCTAATGCTATATAGTTCTGTGATCTTATAGTCGCTAAGAACCAGGAAATCAAAAATGTTTTTCCGGTACCGCCTGACGCATCTGAAAAAACTCCTTCGCTTTCGTTTTGTAGAGCTTGAATTATGGTTTCATATGCACTTTTACTTGCGATTATAGGTACTATAAGGCAAGTTATGCATTCGTAAAAAAAAAAAATCTAACAATCAAACATGACATTACGATGATAGAGAAGTCGAAAAAACTGGGTCCGACAATTCTGTCTGTGTGTCCGTATGTCTGTCTGTCTGTATAGTTACCTACAGCCTAAACGGCTGGACCTATTTGCTTCAAACTTGGTACATAGAATTATTCTGACGTCCTACAGAGGGGTTTTTGGAATTAGCATTCTAGCTCCAAAACTACCGATACCTGCCATACAATTTTAAGTGAAAAATTAATTTTTCTCAAAAACGGCTTCTACGATTTTATTAACACTTTCTGAATAGTGTTTTATGTGCAAGCTTTATGTTTTGGTTGGAAAAGATTTTTCAGGAAAAGTCTTATAACGGTACCTCCCCTAGGACCGGTTTTTTGAAACCCGATTTTCTCGTAAGCCACTTGACGGATTTCGATGAAATTTTTAATGTAGAAGCTCTTTAATAAAATAAATTATATGAATTCTTAAATTTTTCAAAAAAAGTTTTTTTTTTGAGTTTTTAAAAAAAGTTTCAATTTTTTTTTCCAAAAATGGTTTGAGCTATTTTTTTTTAATTTTATTTTTCTGATAAGAACTACAAAGTGCTAGAAGTTGGCATAGGTACTCAAAAAAATTTCGAAAATTTTTTCAAAAAAAACTGTTTTTTGAAAACACTGGTCGAACGATTTTGAAAAAAAAATCGTATAAATTCAAAAAAGTGAAAGAAACCTGATGACTTACTTCATTTTCTCCAAAAAACGTTTTAGGTGTTGATTTTTAAGTGATTTATAAAATTTCATATGATTTTTTCCACGCCTTTTTCCCAAAATTTCATGCCAAAACTATTTTAACACATTAGAGCAAGTTCATACGACCCAGTCTTGCACTTTATTTGTTATTGTTTTACTCAAAAAAGCAATCAAAAAATATGAAAATATCATGAGAATTAAAATAAAAAATATGCTTTATTGTCAAACGGAATAATCTTGCAATAATATATACATACATATTTCGTAAATATAAATTACTTTATTCGAAAAAAAAGTGAAAATTAACTGAAAACGAAATGTTCTCCAGCAGTGCCACCTGTTCAAAATTGTTAAACTTTCTTTTTTCCTAAACCTTAACTTAGCAATTACGGACAAACCCACAGATGTAAGTGCCTAATTCAATCCAGTTGTTTTCAATTTTAATGCACCTGCGGCTCCACGTGTTAAATCTTGTCGGACTTTCTTTTTTCCTAAATCAATTTACATATAGTCCAGTCAATGAATGCCTCAAAAAGAGGTGTAGTGTGCGTGAGCTGGGGGAAAAGCGGTTCCTTCAGAAACTTGTTCAGGGTGCCTAGGGGGTGAACAAATAGAAAGTCCTGGTGTCTAGGAGGTAAGCTCGATGAGGGACAGGGAGGCAAAGACCCCAATTTTCGAGTTTCTGCTTATATATCCAAAACGGTGCGCCCGCCGCAGCGAAGATCACGTTTCTTCAAAAATCTCCTGTGCTTGTTGCAATATTATTTCAATTAAAAGGTAACCTGAAAATTAATGTATGATGAAAACTAGATTATGAAGTCGAACTTATAAACCGCGTAAGTACTTTGGATTCTTTCGAATCCAATATTAATAAAAGCAAAACAAGAAAAACGATTGTAAACAAATAACCGGCACCACGCAGAGAAATGTCGCTAATGATGAAATGTCAAAATAAAAGAGAGAGAACGGATACAAACAAATATTGCAACAACTTCAACAATATATGCAGTCCTCCTGACCCACAGTACACATATTAAAGGTAATATCTTTAGCGTTTTCATTTTTGCATACTTCTGCGCATCTGTCAAAATAAAGAAAAATGGCTGGCTCTGGAAGCACTTTAACTTGTTTGCATGTAAAAATAGTATAGAAATCTCGTGGTTTTTTTAAAAGTGATTGTCTTAGATGATTAACTTTATATAAATAAGCATAGGTATATTTAATAAAAAAGATAAATTTTTGTTGATTTTTACCACCATTATGTCTCCCTGTCCATTTTTTTTTTAATTTGAGCTGCCAAAGTGACAGATCAGGTTTTGACAACCTGCGCAATATATTACCTTCAATAAGTGTACTGTGCTCCCGACCATAGTCGGTGTACACTGTACAGTGTCGATCAATTACTCGTCGTGTGCGGTCGCGTTGCTACTGTGCGCGTGTGTCCCCCAAAAATAATCAAAAAAAAAAAAAAAACCAAAACCAAATTCACATATATCATACCTATACATAGTGCAATAAATAATTTGAGCCCTTTACAACACCCACAATTACGAAAAAATAAATAGAATAAATCAGTGCCAAATAAATAGAAAAAAAAAATACACCAAACCTCGCTCGCATTCGCAGCACAGCTTCCAACAATTCCCATCCTCTCCACCCGTGCCACCCATAACTGTTGCTTTCTATGCAGTGCAAGCCTCTTGTGAGGTTTATCGCAAGAGGTTTGCACTGGATAGATGAGTAGCATTTGACGTATATTTCAATCGTGTTTTTTGTCTATATTGATTCCCGTTTGCAAATTGTTTTATGGGCATAACACCTAGGACAGTTTGTCTATAATTGGAATTAATATGGACCTATACTGCACGGCTGAACTTAGTTTCATCAAAGTTGAATTTTGTGTGTTTAGTTTTTCAAAATGGTAAGTGATTTTTGTGTTGTATATTCAAATGTTCGTGGGCTAAGAAAGAATTTCTTTTCTGTGTACGCCCATGCTGTGCAATAGAGGCCAGCTGTTTTGGCATTAAGTGAAACCCAGGTTGGACAGAATACTGATTTATCAGAATTTTGTTTGGCTGGATATAACTTAGTGCCATTCCTTTTTTCCCACCATGGTCTTGTCGTTAATGTAATTAATGATATTGCTTGTCAGAGCCTACCCCAATATGGGCATTGATCTAATATGAACTTTAATTTCTTGTGTCATCGAGCCATAATCATTTTGTAGAAATTCCTTTATTAAAAATAACCTAATAGATGTTCAAGCTGGCAACGCTGTGAGTATTTGACTTTCTTCTGTCAATGAGTTGGAGAATATTCTATGACAGATAAAAAAGCACATTTTGTCACTTGCATTTTGGTATTTTGGCGCATATTAATAATTGCAGTTTTTAATTTTTGGAAAAATAGAAGAACCAAATACTCACGACGTTGCCCAGCTTTTATTTTGTAAAATAAAACCCATGTAAGTAAATAATTAGAACCTGAATTCATAGATCTTAAAGTTTGTATTTTTAGAAAATAAAATCATTATCAGCAATTCAATATTTGCGGATTTTATCTGGAATTTTATTTAAGTTGGCGAAGCAACATAATTTTATTTTATGGTTTGAGTTCTTCGAGTTTTTATTTCTTCAAATAAGTCATTGAATAAAGATGGCTGATGAAACTACACATAGTTGCGCGGCCGCAGGTTGCACTTTGCCGGACGACGAAGAAATGGTCTCGTGCGAGACATGTGCTCGTTGGTGGCACTACAAATGCGCTAAATTTGACCCTTCCTTGTACGATACTGCAACTCCATGGTTTTGTCGCACAAAGGATTGCGATGAAGTTGCCAAAGTTCAAGAAAAAGATGCGCAAATAAGCAAAGTAGTTGCTACCAAAGATAAGGATTCCGACGATTTATCTGATGCTCTCGATGTTATGATTGAGGCAGCCAAATTAGCTCAGTCGACTGTCGATCAGAAAGATCACGAGATTGAGGTACTCAAAGCTGAGATGGATGTGCTTAAATTAAAACTACTTACAGCTACGGAGCCGCCATTTGTTCAAGACAATCTGAGGCCTGTTGGGTTGACAAACTCGCCAAAGATAGATTGGAAGCGGTTCGTGAAATTGGTTGCAAGCACAAACAAATTATGGAAAATTCGTCTCGCGCTCACTCAACTCCTCATAAGGCTGAAAATGATATTGGATCAAGGAATTCCGATACGAGTTTTTGTCAGCAATCGGATATGGCAAACTTGCTAACGATTCTAACTCGCAATCAAGTGCAAGAGTTGCCGTCGTTTTCTGGTAATGACCACAAGGAGTGGCCATATTTTGAGTCGGTGTACAAGTCGACCACTGCAGAGGGAAGGTACAACAGCAGAGAAAACGTAGCGCGTCTAAGAAAGGCGTTGGTTGGTGAAGCTCATAACCTTGTGAGCGATCGGTTGCGTTACTCGACGGATGCAGATGCGATTATGAAAATATTACGCTCAATCTACGGCAGGTCTGATGTATTGGTGCACAATCTCACGACAAATCTTCTCAAGTTACCGATGTTAAGTTCTGGAAGCGATATGAAGCTGCGCCAATGGGCCGTGGCATTAAATAGTTTCGTTGGTGATATCAACTCCATGAATCTTGGTAAAGAGCTCAATAACAATTATGTTCTGACAGATTTGGCTGGTAAATTGTGCGCGTCGTTGTATCATGATTGGCAGAAACGAAAAATAAAGAATCCTGATGCAAATTTGGAAGACTTTGCATTATTTATGTCAGATAAGTTGTTTGATTTGCCCCCGGAGTTGTCGAAGTCGTCGAAGCCTCCAGGTAGAGATAAGGCAGTTGGTGCAACTGTGTCTAAGAGAGTTTTGACTCACCAGTCAGTATCCAATGAAACCTTTTGTGTCTAATGTGGTAAATCTGATCATGTTCTGATTGAATGTGGCGATTTCAAAGCGATGAAGGTAGACGAGAGGTACGATTTTGCCAAAAGCAAAGCTATATATAAAATTGTGTTAATAAATTCCTTATTGACCGCAAATTTTATAAATAAAAATCAAAACACAACAAAACCAATTTTAAAGTATTTTAAGCTATATGTTTCAGATGTCTTGATCCAGCCCCACACAAATGGAACAGGTGTTCACAAAAGAAGTTTTGTGGAATCGAAGGCTGTTCAAAGCACCATCATCCCCTTTTCCATCTGTCTACTCCAAGGTCATCTTTAAATTCGTCTGCACCCCTGTTCACTCCACCTGCACAGATTCACTCATCACATATTGGAGTGAAGGCACCAGTGATGTTCAAAGTTGTTCCGATTCGATTGTACGGAACTAACGACAGGTATTTGGATACATATGCCTTTTTAGACGATGGATCTTCGATAACAATGGTTGAACGTGAGGTTTATGATTTCTTGAACCTGAGAGGTGAGCCTGAATCTCTAGTGCTGCAATGGACGAAGGGAGTCTCAAGAATTGAGGATTCAATGCGAACAACTCTGTGCGCCTCGGCTGTGAGCAAGGTTAAACGATTTACTCTCAAGGACATATATACAGTTAATGGATTAGAACTTCCTAGCCAGACCGTTAACGTCAGCGCTTTAAAGAAATCTTTCGCTCATCTTAAGGATTTGCCGTTAATTGAACTGGATAACGCAAAACCGAAGATCCTTTTGGGCTTAGACCAAGCTAAGCTTCTTACTGGCAGCCAGCAGCGGTCTGGGAAAGATGATGAACCAAAAGCTATTAAAACACCTCTAGGTTGGGTTGTATTTGGAAAGTCGAAGATAGTATCAAGCGTGTGTTGCGTCAACTCCCCTAAAGTAGCGTCCATTTCGTATTTCCACGGAATATCCAAGCAAGATGATGAGCTGCACGAACTTGTTAAGCGACACTTTTCAACCGAAGAGTTCGGAGTTAAGCCACCTAGTGGTGATTTTATAAGCAAGTCTGATAAGCGAGCATTGGAAATTATGGAACAAACGCTGTGTAAAGTTGAAGATCAGTATGAAGTCGGACTTCTTTGGAACAGTGATGAAGCAAAACTTCCAGACAGCTACGCCTTGGCGGAAAGGAGACTTGTGACTTTTGAAAAGACTTTAATGAAGAATTCAGAGCTGAAGAATTGGATGAAAAAATACATGGAGGACCTAGTGACGAAGGGCTACGCAAGGATAGCGACAGCGGAGGAGCTTAAGCAAGACTGGAAACGAATATGGTACGTTCCAATATTCATCGTTTTGAATAAGAATAAGTGTCCACCGAAGCCGAGGGTCGTAGCTGATTTTGCCGCGAAGGTAGATGGAATTTCTCTAAATTCTCGATTGTTGAAAGGTCCAGATAATCTGGTTCCCCTGCATGCTGGACTCTTTAAATTCAGAGAGAGACAAATTGCTGTAAACGCAGATGTCAAAGAGATGTTTCATCGCATCCGAATACGTGAAGCCGATCAGCAGTGTCAGCGTTTCCTTTGGAGAGACTGTGACTCCAGCCGAAAGCCAACAGTGTACGTGATGCAGGTGATGATGTTTGGGCCCCGATGTTCCCCTTTTTGTGCACAGTTTGTGAAGAATCACCATGCCAATATCTACCGAGCCCAGTGTCCGGAAGCTGTCGATGGATTGGTCAACCGAACTTATGTTGACGACTATTTCAACAGTCATGATACAATTGAAGAGGCAGTAGCCGTAAGTAATGATGCCATAAGAATTTGCAAGGCTATGAATTTCGAGTTAGTTGGTTTTCAATCGAATAGTAGAGCTCTTTTGAAGCAGATTCCAGAGACGAATATTAAGTCCCGTCTTGTAAGCATCGATCCGGATGAGTCCGAAAATTACGTAACAAAGATTTTAGGAATGTTTTGGCATCCCTCATCAGATGAATTAATTTACAAACTGAACGACGAAGAATGTTTAAAAAAGATGTTGGATCAGGGAGCTGCGATGTCAAAACGTGAAGTCTTACGGACCATCATGAGAATCTTTGATCCGCTGGGTTTTGTCTCTTGCTTCATTATTAAAGGGCGAGTCATCTTACAAGAGATTTGGCGTGAGGGCTTTGGTTGGGACGAGCCGATATCCGAGCAGTTGAAGAGCCAGTGGTTGGAGTTTGTGAGAGATTTAAGAAGAATCGAATGTATTAAGATTCCACGCCCGTATGCATCTTGGTCGCCTGACTGTTGCAATATAAGTTTGATCGTGTTCGTTGATGCTTCTGAGAAGGCGTTTGCTGCGGTTTGCTATTGGCGGTTTGAGAAGAAAGGGACGGAGGAGATAGCATTAGCTATGGCGAAGACGAAGGTGGCTCCGGTGAAAAAACTTTTCGTACCTCGTTTGGAGCTGCAGGCAGCGGTGCTTGGTACTCGTATAGCGGAGACCGTCAAGAATTCACACTCGATCAAAGCGGATGAGGTCATTTTCCTATCTGACTCTAAGACAGTGCTTTCCTGGATTTGTTCTTCGAATTTCAAGTTTCCCAGTTTCGTGGCGGTTCGCATTGGAGAGATTTTGGACGTTTCGAATCCAACTCAATGGTTTTATGTGAAATCATCGGATAATGTTGCCGACGATGGAACCAGGTGTAGAGAAATTCCAGAAGGCACAGATATTGGAGATTCAAGGTGGTTTGCTGGTTCAAACTTTTTGAAGTCTCCTCGAACTGAATGGCCAATTACGGCAGGAAACATTGCTATTTCCTCCGAAAAGGTAAGTGATAATGTCACTCCTTCATTTCCAATAAATTTGCACAGGCGGTCGATATCATTTGGTGTTTACGATGAGTTAAAGGGAAGGTTTCGAGCTAGGTGGTATTCGGCCATAAGAGTGTTAGCATTTCTCTTGCGCTTTAAGGATTTATTAAGAAGGCTGCTTATCGAGAGGGAACCCTTTGTAACGCCTTCAGAGATTTTACGTGCTCAGGACTGGACATTTAGAAAAATCCAACAAGAAGCTTTCCCGGATGAGATTGCCTGTCTGCGTCAAAGTCAAAGTTTACCGCCCAGGAGTTGTTTAGCGAATTTATCACCCTTTATAGACGATGAAGGCACAATGCGAGTAAGCTCAAGAGCTCAAAATGCGAGTCTTTCGTATGCTGCACGTAACCCAGCCATCTTGCCCAAAACCCATCCACTGGTTGACATGTTAATTATGCACCACCACCAAGCAAATTTTCATCGAGGAGCAGAGACAACTATAATAGATATCAGAGAACGGGCTTGGATTATCAGCATCCGTGTTGCAGTAGCTCGTGTCCAATCGAGATGTTTTATGTGCCGGCGACTAAGGGCGAAACCAGTAATGCCATTGATGGGACAACTCCCTGAGAGTCGACTAGCCTTTGACTTAAAACCGTTCACTCACGTAGGAGTTGACTGCTTTGGTCCGTTGTACGTGAGGTATGGAAGGGGAACTGTTAAGCGATACGGCATGATATTTACATGTTTGAGCTTTAGAGCAGTACATATCGAAGTTTTGAACGACCTAAGCATGGATCAGTGCATCATGGGCCTGCGTCGCTTTCTCATCAACCGAGTAGTTACGAAGTTCATCTATAGTAATAATGGGCTGAATTTTGTTGGAACACGAAATCGTTTAGAGAAGGATCACAAGGAGATGGAGAAAGGACTCAGCGAGTACTGTGCAAATTACGAAGGAATAGTTTGGCGATTTATACCAGCTTATTCTCCTTGGATGGGAGGAGCGTGGGAGCGGCTCATAAAATCCATCAAATCGAGTACTGAGTTTATACTGAGAGGAGTTACACCTCGGGAAGACGTCCTCGTTAATGCCCTATTGGAAGCACAGGGACAAATCAACAGACGTCCACTGACCCATATATCCGTTGATCCAGAAGATCCTAGACCGCTTACCCCAAACTCAATTCTTTTCGGCGATAGTGATAGGGACATCACGGCACCTGGAGACTTTAACGATTACGACAAATGGAGCAGGCTGTATAGCCGCCGAGCACAACACCTTATGCGAGAGTTTACAAGACGTTGGTACCAGGAGTATCTCCCGGAGATTACAAGGCGGACAAAGTGGCACAAAGGTACCAAACCTGTACATATTGGAAGCGTCGTCCTAGTGATTCAGCCAGAAGATATTCGATCTGCTTGGAGGATGGGCAGAGTTACTAATGTTTACCCTGGAAAAGACGGAGTTGTCCGTATCGCCGATATTCGTCTAGCTAATGGAGTACTTTTAGGAAAGAGGTCAGTTGGAAGGCTCGCCGTACTGGATCTTGAGTCCTCGCATACAGCTTCAGACGGGCCCCGGGATGTCATCGAGCCATAATCATTTTGTAGAAATTCCTTTATTAAAAATAACCTAATAGATGTTCAAGCTGGCAACGCTGTGAGTATTTGACTTTCTTCTGTCAATGAGTTGGAGAATATTCTATGACAGATAAAAAAGCACATTTTGTCACTTGCATTTTGGTATTTTGGCGCATATTAATAATTGCAGTTTTTAATTTTTGGAAAAATAGAAGAACCAAATACTCACGACGTTGCCCAGCTTTTATTTTGTAAAATAAAACCCATGTAAGTAAATAATTAGAACCTGAATTCATAGATCTTAAAGTTTGTATTTTTAGAAAATAAAATCATTATCAGCAATTCAATATTTGCGGATTTTATCTGGAATTTTATTTAAGTTGGCGAAGCAACATCTTGTATCTCAAATTCACTGTCCGCAAGCATATCATTCATTACTGTTTTCCTTACAGGAGTCGGAATCTTGACAGCATGTCTACTTGTGATGAGTTAGATGTTTTGTCAGATTCAATTTCCCGAATTGTTTCCCATTGTCCTCACACTGAAGTCGTGATTACGGGCGACTTTAATGTACACAATTAAAGTTGGCTCCGCTATTCTGGCCAGACAACACTCAAAGGAAGGTATGCCGAGATCTTTGCTGAGTATAACCATCTTACCCAGCTTGTCGATGATTCCGTCCGTACTCTTGACTTGTTCCTTACTTCTCATCCTCATAAATATACTATCAAAGTAACTTCTCCATTTGGCACCTCGGACCATTGTGTCATTTCAGCAAATTTCTCGGTCTCCACTCTCCAACCATCTAGTTAAAGAAAAAATTCCGATGATAATTGCTTTGAAGCAATAATAATAGCCATTTGGCAGTAAAAATGTACTTCATCACTTTATAAAAAAAATAATTCACAAAACTGCAGCAAGCACAAGATAAAAAAAAAGCACTACTGGGTCACACGTACTTGTTCTGTGTGCAATAGTTCGACTCATTTTAGAAAAAAAATAAAAAATTGACTAAAAGTGGAAAAACCGATACACGGGAGCTAACGTTAAGGCTCGTCCTCATTATGCCGAATTATGCCGATCGGCCTATCCCGGTCGGCCGAACGAGTATCCATTTGATTCGGTTTGAGTTCGGTTCGGTTCGGGATCGCTCCATACTTATTCGGCTTGGCCGGTCGGCACAGGCCAATCGGCATCATTCGGCATAATATGGACGAGCCTTTAGGGTGTTTGGGTGTTATAAATGATACAAATATTTACTTATGGCCAAAATGCAGTTTCTTTGAAGTATTCGATGTATGTTACATACAAAGTTTCATACAAATCGGGGGAGAATTTTTTGAGTAAATTAGAAAAAACGAAAAAATTGACCAATACCTAGTGGTTTTTCTATAGGAGCCACCATATAAATAGGAGAAACTGAAAAAAAAATCAATATCATCTGATAGGAAGCTGTAAGGAACTATACCAAATAAAGTTTGCGTGAATTCGATGCAACCGTTGACAACTTATGGGCATTTGAAAAAAAGCTGTTAAGAGCAGTAATTTGCATTTTAGCCAAAAACTAAAAACTCTTTTCTCTTAAAAACACTAAAAGAATATAACACACAACGTTTAATCAAAATCGTTAGAGCCATTTTCGAGCAAATTAGAAAAAACCAAAAAAAGTTGGCTAAAACTCAACGTCGCGTTGTATGGAAGCCACCGTTTAGAAAGACTTCAGAAAAAAATTTACTAAGCCATCCAATAGAAAACTATAAAAAACTATGGCAAACGAAATTTGAGTCGATTAAATGAAGCCGTTGTGAACTTATGGCTATTTGAAAAAAGCCGTTTAAACCTGATTTTCGTGACGATCATTTGAGAGATTAAGTGTAATCAAAATCGTTAGAGCCGTGTTCGAGAAAATCCAAAGTGAAAAAAAACCGTTACTTGAAACGTACCAGTACGAGCAGGGCTAAAACGAAATAAAAATAAAAAAAAATTTATTTTTTGCAAGCCATTCGCCTAATTTTGAGCAAATCCAATAACATTTATTATGGGTTAAAACTTTGCAGTCCAATGGTCGACAATTTTTGAAATTTATTATAGTAATTTGACAAAGTGCACTAAAAATGCATTTGTTGCAATTGCAAGCCATTTCAAACTTTCTTAGGCGTACTTAGAAGATCCTACCAAACTTCCATCACAATCTGATCAATCGAAGAAAAATATAAAAACAATTCTAATTTTACATTGATTTGTTGGCGAAATGACGCTATCAAACATCGCTGGGATTAATTCTTCAATTCTGAAAATTTCATCAAAATCCATCCAGCCGTTTTAGAGTCAATAGGTAACATACAAACACGCATTGCAATAAAGCCTCGTTGGCCACCTCAGACGACCCTACCAAAGTTTCATCACAATTTCAAGCCAATACACTTGGTTTAACATCCAAGAGATTAGCGATTTCATCAGTTTTTCTTCTTATTTTATTATGTTAAGATTTTTATTTTTGTTATCATCAAATTTCATTTCGCATGTGCTTAAACTTTGCAGTCCAATCGCATTTACAAGTTTTGTAGATAATTTCATGGTCTACAACTTTGTCTCATGTATTTTTATGATAAATCCTACCGTTTACCAGAAAAATTGAAAAAACCGTTTAGTTGACCTTTTGACCTTGAATAACTTTTAACGCACCAGTCGGATCGATGGGGATGTTACTTACTTTATTTGAAATGGTGTTCCCAACGTCTGTACCAATTTTCAGCTTTATGCGAATTTTTGCAAACCTAGCACTATTTTTTTGTCTATTTTGACCGGACTATTGGAGTTTATTTCCATATTCATATTTTATAAAATATCAGTTCTATTGAAATTTAATTGTTTTCAATTTCTATAAAAACATGGTTACTGTATGCATTCCCACAGGAACGATGCATTTTCCGTAGCATATATGCTTTTCCAGACTTTAATCTATCTCTGTGCCAAATTTCATCCAGATCCGTTCAGCCGTTCTGGAGTTATTGAGCAACAAACATTATTATTTTCATTATCGGACATTTATCAGTAATTACTGTGGTTGATACCAGAGAGGAGAACCTAATAGAGAGAGGCAACTTCGACGGTGGCTCTCTTTGAACCTACAAGGACAAGCTGCGAATTCGGAAAGCAACTTGCATCTGTATTAAACTAGATATAAAAAAAAATGTGGGGACAATACAGATGCAAGTTGCTGTACATATTCACCAAGGTCGGAAAAATGTCAGATCAATCAATCAAGAGACCTTTAAATAAGAGAGAAAGACACATTTTTTTGATTTTTTTTGTTCTGCACGAGGGGAAAACATGTATACACCGATAGGAACTCAACTCGTTATGAAAAATGTAAACAAAAAACTTTGTGGGGACGGAGGCGAGGAAAGTTGTCTCTCTCTATTAGTTCCTTCTCTCTGGTTGATACTGCATCGATTGTTTTTGTTGTTCCATGTTTTTCCCATTTCGGCTATTATTGATTCGTCATCTAATTTACTTTGTAGAAAGAAAATATGCGCTTGTAACGAAGTTACACCTTTCCTACCGCCCCCTCCGCATCCGACCGCAATAACCAACTAACCGCCGCCACCAACCACCACAATAGTTCCAACGCCGCCACCGATCGTCACGATGATTCCATATAATTATTCATCTACGATGAATAATAGAACCATCATTACGTGACGTACAACAAAACAGCCTCCCAAGCAACCGCCGCCACCGACCGACACTCTAATTCCACCACCACCACCGAACGCCACGAATATTCCATACATTTATTCATATAATGAATAATCGAATCACCATCACGTGACGTAACACCAACACTGCATACTATTAAATAAATTCCGCCTGCCCTCCACCCCGAACCGCTGATTTGGACTGCCAACCGCTTCCTAGGTCCTAAACCAGAAGAGCAGCCAAATAAATGCATCACTCAAAACGAATTACTCATTTGCAAGTATTTTTAACATTTAACTTTATAATTCACAGTCTCTCCTTTCAGTGAAATTCCATAAGTAGATGTGAAATTTGCATGGAAAATCAGACTCGATCTCCCAGCCATTGGAAGAAGTTCTATTGCAAATAGAAAACCGGGATAAGAGTTCTCACTCGAAGGTACGCTGCGGGGAATACCAGCAGAAACCTCACCAAATTGTGAAGCAAAAGTTTTTTTGTCAGCTTTCCACTCCGCTGTTGGTCGTGGATCGTTGACCGGCGTTAGGCCACTTGATTATTGTCGTGGAGCTCTTCCTTTCTAGAGGAACCTCTACTGACCTCCGTTTATTGTCGTGGGGTTGCTGCTCCGTAAGCTTCTCCATAGACCTAGTTTGGGAACTACCAGTTTTGTGTCGTGGCTACTCCTTTGCTCAGGGGTACCATAGACCGAGCCTTGCTCAACCTTTTTTTGCCAGCTTTCCACTTCGCTGTTGGTCGTAATGGATCGTTGACCGGCGTTAGGCCACTCGTTTATTGTCGTGGAGCCCTTCCTTTCGAGAGGAATCTCCACAGACCTAGTATCTAAGGTATCATAATAAATGAATTGTAATCTTTTATTTTAAGAATATCAATAAGAATATGAAATGAACTGTTAAGAAAATTAAGATTAATAAATATATTGTTGTTTCGGAGTTCGACACTCTTCAACCCTGAGTTTTTTTGCTATCTTTTGGGAACAACCCTGGACATCCATGAGCTAACCTCAGCCTGAGTATAAAAAAGCATCACACGCTCAATGATCGTTCTTGCTCTTGCAGTGCAACTGTGTCTTATATAAATAATATACGAAATGTAACTGGCTTTCCGTCACGCATTCACCAGCTTACTCCCCAAGTCAAGCGTGCCTAAAGAAGTCTTACTTCAAAAACCTTAATGTTTGTACGTTGAATAATCAAAGATCGATTCTCGTCATGACCAAAACCATTGTATATATAAACTATAGTACTACCACTTGAGGTGCGCCATCTATAGACGAAAAACTAAGCTCTAGAATACCATGGGAAGTAACAAAAACAATTAAATGGTGGAAATTGTTGTTTTTGCTTCCCATGGTATTCTAGAGCTTAGTTTTTCATCGATAGATGGCGCACCTCAAGTGGGAATACTATAGTTTATAAATGCAATGCCAAAACCACCATTGTCAAACATTTGGATTCGGGGGACAATTAAAACTTACCATCTTCTGAAGGTGATTTTTGGACAAGAACTTTCTGCAAGTTCGATTTCTGAAGAATAACACCGCCATCGCCTACTATTGAACCCATGGTAAACAGATGAATTCGTCCCAATTTTCGCTTCAAGACCAATGACAAAAAAGCTAAGTGTACATGCATCTTCCACAATTGCCTTATCTATCACAGAGGCGTGTGTCAATTTGCAGTTTTTCTCAACTCTACAATTTGCACCAACTACACTTTTGCCTTAATAAGGGTATTCTCTTGGGCCACGACATTCTCTCGAATAATTACTTTCGCCAAACTAGTTTTTGGACTTTTATAGATGTTGTTCTTGATAAAAATATAGTTCTGCCACAAACTCCCATATCGGGGCAAGGGAATAGGCCCAGCGATTGATGGCATCGTTGCTAACAATTTGACATGCTAGCCAATTGATGACCTTGCGGGCGTACTGTTCGTTTAGCAGCATTGATACGTAAATCCGAAATTTCCACGAATCAATCCTTTGGCATGCAAGTCTCGCATATCATCACCAAATGAAACACACTATTCACCGCCAATTACCTGAACGGTCATGTTAAGTGACTAAGAACAGCATGATGCCTTCCTATCAATATAAATTAATATAATTTTAACTTCACTTGAGTTCGAATAAATTGATTAGGTACAGCTTACTTGATCTATCGCTTGACATCTTTGTTTGGAATTAGTTGCTTTCCTATAAGAAAATATTAAATACAAAATTAACAGAAAACAATCTATTGATAGGTACCTACGCTTAAATTGTTTTTCTCTATTTTGTTATTTGGCTTCTGGGTTGCTGGTATTTTATAAAAAAAAATACAACAAATTATTTTTCCTTACATCATTGTTGATATATATGTCTCCCCATTCAGCCAGTTTTAATATGAGCTGGCAAAGTGACAGTGTGGTATACAGGGCTGTTACACAACACTTCCTTACCCTGATAAGTTCTTAAGGTATTTCCAGACTATCCCACAGTGTAATACGACAAGTAGTGTATAATAGTGTGGGAACAATGTTAAAACAGCATTCCATGTTGATCTCTGTCAAATGCCTTAAGTCCGGTTTTTGCATTAAACAGTAGACTTCCTCCGATTCTGTTTTCCAGTCTGTCAAAAAACTATCTTTGTTATTTATCCAAACGCCACACATGCCAGCTACTGGCGAGACAGTTGCAAAACACTCACATTTTCTTTAATACATGTAGTAACTTGCTTGCCAGTAGCTGGCATGTGTGGCTGGGTAAGCTAAGACCTCACTATCCGACACTCTGCGGCAGCAGATCGATGCTACTTTTTTTTAAACCGCACTTGAACTACACCGATACGACAGTAAAGGCTAGACCACACTAAGCAGCAGAGGAACTGCACTTCAGCGTCAAAGTTGGTATTTTCTTCAACTATGTTTTTCAACCGCAGTGCAGTTCCACTGCTGCTTAGTACAATTAAGCTCATACAAAGAATAGGAAAAGTTCAACTGCAGTGCAGTTAGTCTACAGTGCAGCTCCGCCTGGTGAGGTCTTACTTTAAGCGGCAGAGGAACTGCACTTCAGCATCAAAGTTGGAATATTAACCAACACTAAAGTTTAACTGCAGTGCAGTTGCCAATTTTCCATTTTTTTTTTTTGTTAAATCAAAATATTGAATTTAAAAATTACTAAAGGATGAATGAAAAACTCGGTATTCTTATTTTTGTTTCCAAAACATCATTTTTATTTC
The DNA here is from genome assembly GCA_916050605.2 of Platycheirus albimanus. Lineage (NCBI taxonomy): Eukaryota > Metazoa > Arthropoda > Insecta > Diptera > Syrphidae > Platycheirus > Platycheirus albimanus. Next base: position 91,278,575 of record OU696696.1, read on the forward strand.
ATAAGAACAAACAAATATTTGATAAAACTATACAGTTCTCGTGAATATATATTTTTCATATTTCTATAAAAAAAATTAATAACAAGAATGACAGATGGCGCATCGATGTGATGCATGGTATACCGCACTATCCGATACTCAACGGAATGGTACCACACACTCCATCATAGTTGGTCAGACTACCAACTCTGTCGGCTATTGTCGCACTGTGCAGTTCCACTGCTGCATAGTGTGGTACAGTTCATACAATTTTATATATATTTTGAATTTATTTAGGTCTCTTCCTAATTGACCGCGAAAATGAATGAAGAAAAATCAAAAATATAAATAAAAACAAAAAACACAAAGCAAATTTGATTTAGTTGTGTACTTTATTTATTTTTTATTTTTCTAAATACCGAATGCATTTCGGAAGGCAATTGGCCTACCATCATCAGCGTAGTACGCGTATTAGCATTAAATACAATTAGTGCAAAACAAAATTAAAAAAGAGAAACATTAAAATTTTGAATGTAAATGTAAAACACATACAAATTAATTTACAAGAGAAAATAAATTAGGTGTTATTGGACTTTCTTCTATGTTCATTAAATTCCCATTGATGTTCATGTAAATGGATTCATATGCGTCTAGTTTTGATGGAAAAGGTACACATTTTATCAGCTTGTAGTAAATAAAGTACACAACTAAATCAAATTTTCTTTGTGTTTTTTGTTTTTATTTATATTTTTTATTTTTCTTCATTAATTTTTGCGGTCATTAAGGAAGAGACCTAAATAATTTCAATATAATCGAGACCACAAATTTTGTTCTTTTAACAGATTAACTTGTTAAAATTTTTTCTTTGTTAAGCTATATTTTGTTGGATAGTGCCGCACCGTTCCGCTTACCCAGTGTCTTACCTTAACTGGTGAAACACAATAGAAAAACTCAGACAGAGACGCAGTAGTCGTAGTCGTAGATGTATCGTATGTCAAAAGAAAACGTACGTACGTACCTAAATAGAAGTGCTCACAATGGAGTCATACGCATTCTTACTAATTACAGAATTTAGAACTTTATTGCTACAAAAAACACATGCAAATACATACATATATAATTTTTGTAACGTTTATATTTCATTTCATTGCTTTGCTCTTGAATGCTTGTTTTTACGATGCTGAAATGGTCATCAAGCATTGTAAATATTTCTTCGCCACAGGGCAGAAATGTAGGCAAGGCGATAAAAGCATGACACAAGAACACCATTCAATTGTTTTTAAAAGTCAAAAGTCAAAAATGCGCACGTATTTATGTAGGATCACCCTGTAACTGAACCCTACGAACTCACCACACTAAATGATGTAAACGAACACGAAAGAAAGGAAGAACGAAAATGAAGACACTCGCTTTCCGACTGACAAGAAGTCAACATCAATTATTATAAGAAGTCACTAAGAAGTTCAATTTTTCTATTCTCTTTAATTAAATATAATTCTAAAATAATTAATCTGGTCTTTTTTTATTATTTTACGGAAAATCCCACAAATTTTGGGGGCTCAACCGGGATCGGTTTGATAATATCTAAAAGCTTAGATTAATAAATTACAAATAATTCAAAACTTAAAAAAAAAAAAAAAGAAGAGTTGCGATCTATCATTTTTTTTTTGTTCGTGCAGTGAGATTGCAGTAGGAGAAGTAGCAGTGGATTACGTTATCAATCAAAAAAAAAACGTACGAGCAGAGACGAAGCAGTTATCCAAAAAACAGTTCAGCCTTTACTGTTCTTTGCTAAAATTTGTGGTGGGCATAAAAAAAAAAAAAAACGGATCATCTTAGGTACTGTTTTTCATCGAAGTGGATAATCATTGAAAACGTGAACAGGTTTTGTAGTTACACAAGCCTCCAAGGTAACGATTAAATTTTTTTCGATATAATGGTAAGAAAGGGATCTATGAAAAATAGCACTGCGCTATCAAGCTCTCCAGCTGATTTTTCGGAAGTTTTGCGAGAATTAGATCGTAGGCACGAAACAATAAATGCAGAAAATGTTATTCGTGAAAAAGAAAGATTAGAAAATGAAAAGCAAAGAGAAATCGATTTATTACGTAAGGAAAGCGAGGTCAGGGAAAAAGAGAGGGAACAACAAATGAGGTTAGAGATGTCGCTCCTAAAGACGTCTATGGAAGAAGAAATTGCTCGACTTAAAGGTAGGCCAAATATGACGTTTGAAGATGTAGCCGCAATAGTGCCGGAATATAACGGTAGCGACGATTATGATGTTGTAAATTGGATCCAAGACGTAGAGAAGTCATGTTTAAATATGAGTTGGACAGATTTTGAAAAGGTACTGTTTGCGAAAAGATTGCTTAAAGGCTCCGCGAAAATGGCTATAAGAGCGAAGCCTAATATAACAACATGGTCAGAGCTAAAAGATTTTCTAATGGAGGAATTTGCAGATAGAACATCAATGGCAGACATTCATAGGAAGTTAGCACAGAGAAGGCAGCGGAAAGATGAAAGTGTTTACGAATTTTTGCTGTCAATGAGAGAGATAGGGGCAAAGGGCAGGCTGGATGACGCTTCTATTATATCGTATGTTAAAGATGGGATATGCGACACGCCACAAAATAAGGTTATCCTTTTTGGCGCTTCCAATTTTAAGCAGTTTAAGGAAAAAATAGCTATATACGAAAAATTTAAGGAAAGTTTAAGCAACAATGTGAAGACGAGGGATCGATCATTTTCCGATAGAAACTCACCAACGCGATGTTTTAATTGCGGGCGTAGGGGTCATAAGAGTAGTTCATGTAACGAAAAAAATCCGAAGTGTTTCATTTGCAATGAGTTTGGACATAAGTCAATGAACTGTCCAAAGAAAAAGTCACCGCAAGAGAGAAAATCAAACTCAGTTAGAGCACCCTGCTCGAACGCAATGAAGAACGTTTATGTTAATGGTTTTGAGGTCGAGGGGTTGATTGATACCGGCAGTGATATCACAATTATTCGAAGCGATGTGTATATTAAGATGGGTGCTCCTCCTTTACAGCAAACAGAAATGGTAGTTCGAGGTCTTTCCTATAAATCAGTTGAAGCCTTAGGGTGTTTTGAAGCAGACGTTAAAGTTGAAGTTGTGTTTCGAAAGCAAATGTTTTTGTGATGTCGGATGCAGTGATGATAGTACCTTGTATAGTAGGCAGGGATATCCTTGTTGGTAAGAACATTGAATTAACTATAGAAGGGGTAGCTGTCTCAACTACGGAACAGGTTGTTAGTCAATTTTCTCAAATTTATAGTGCTTGCTACAACAAAAAAGAGCTAAACATAGGAAGTCCTGAGTACAAAGAAGACATCGAAAATTTAGTAGCTTGTTATAACCCGAAGAATGAAAAAACTACGTCCGTTGAAATGAAGCTGGTTCTCAAAACTGATGATCCTATTTCGCAACCACCAAGAAGACTAGCACCCCAAGAAAAGAAAGTAGTTGATGAACAAATATGTAACTGGTTAGAAGAGGGTATAATCCGTCCTAGCAATTCCGACTATGCAAGCCCAGTGGTACTAGCTACAAAGAAAGATGGCAGCAAAAGGTTATGCGTCGACTATAGGCGCCTTAACAAGCAGATAGTAAGAAACCATTTTCCGTTGCCCTTGATCGAAGACCAAATTGATGCGCTTAGCTCTGCTGATGTTTTTTGTACCTTAGAGCTTGAAAATGGGTTCTTTCATGTCCCAGTATCAGAAGAAAGTATTAAGTTTACAGCTTTTGTGACACATTCTGGACAGTACGAGTTCTTACGAGTTCCATTTGGGCTGTGCGTTTCACCTGGAATATTCCAAAAATTCATAAATTCGGTATTTAAGGCGTTCATTGCGAAAGGTTACGTACTAGTTTATATGGATGACGTAATTGTTTTGGGGAAAACCGATGAAGAGTGTTTTGAGAGGCTCAAGGAAGTCTTCCTTTTAGCTGAAAGCTACGGATTGAAAATAAAATGGTCCAAATGCCAATTTTTATGCCGATCAATTGAATATTTGGGATTTGATATTTCGAATGGCTCAGTAGCACCATCAGATCTTAAAAGAAGTGCCATAAAACGATTCCCCGAGCCAACCTCCCTCAAAACTATTCAAAGTTTCCTTGGTCTTACCGGATACTTTGGGAAATTTGTTCAAAATTATTCCGTGATAGCCCGCCCACTCTCTCACCTACTTAGAAAAGACCATCCCTTCGTGTTTGGAAAAACAGAAAGAAATGCTTTTACGCAATTAAAAAAAAACCAAACCAGCGGAAGAACGTTACTGTAGCTACCATCTTGAAGTTCTTGCCATTTTCAATGCTTTGAAGAAACTCAGAGTGTATTTGCTTGGATTGAAGTTTAAGATCATCACTGACTGTGCCGCCTTCAAGGCAACTATGGAAAAGAAGGAAATTTTACCAAGAATCGCAGGATGGGCATTGGCATTGCAAGACTATGACTACACTATTGAACACCGACCTGGAATCCGCATGAAGCATGTCGACGCCTTAAGTCGAAATCCAATTTGTATGATCATAAGTAGTGAATTACTTCACCGGATAAAGATAGCCCAAGAAAAAGATGACCATATAAAAGCCATAAAGCAGATCTTACTAACACAACCATACGAGAACTTTTTTGTCGAGCACGACCTTCTCTACAAAGACGATGGACAAGGAAACAAGTTACTATACATTCCAAACAACATGTCAAGAGAAATAATACGTCAAGCTCACGAAGAAGGCCATTTCGGTACGAGGAAGCTTGAAGAGCTTTTGAGTAGGGATTATTTTATCCCAAAAATGAGAAGCAAAATCGACCAAGTAAGGATGAGTTGCATTCGCTGCATCTTAAGTGAAAGAAAAGCTGGAAAGCAGGAGGGGCTCCTTAACCCGATTCCAAAAAATGAATTAACATTGGATACCTACCACGTTGACCACTTAGGGCCGTTATCAGCCACTAACAAAAAATACTGCTACATTTTCTGTGTTGTGGACGCGTTTTCAAAATTTGTCTGGATTTATCCGTGTAAATCTACTTCTGCACTAGAAGTTATCCAGAAGCTTGAACTACAGAAAGGGATTTTTGGAAACCCGTCGAGAATCATTTCTGATCGTGGATCAGCCTTCACTTCAACCAGTTTTAAGGAATATTGTGAGGAGCAGGGTATTCAGCACCTTCTAATAACAACTGGTGTCCCTCGCGCAAATGGACAAATCGAGCGAATCAATCGAATTATAATTTCAGTGCTCACGAAACTTTCAATTGACGATCCAAGTAAATGGTTTCGCTACACCACCAGGCTACAGATGCTGTTAAATTCGACATATCAACGAAGTATAAGACGAAGCCCTTTTGAAGTTTTAGTAGGGGTTAAAATGAAAGCCAGAGAAGATATTGTTTTAGCTGAAAGTATAGATGAGGAAGTAAGGAAAGCTTTTGAAACACACCGAGACCAAATCCGCGAAGAGTCGCGACAAAACATCGATAGGGTTCAAAAAGAAAACTGCAAATCGTTCAACAAAAATAGAAAAGAAGCTAAAAAATATCGTTTAGATGATTTAGTAGCACTCAATTTACCACTAATAGCAAACTTCTCCCCAAATTTCTAGGTCCATACCGAATTACGAAGGTCTCTCCTAACAACCGATATGAGGTGCGAAAGGTTGGAGGTCAAGAAGGTCCTCGTACAACGACTTCGAGTGCTGATTATATGAAGCTATGGACAACTGATCATAGTGAGAACGACAGCTCAGAAAGTGAAAATGAAATAACTTGCGAAGACGATGAATCCTGCTTAGACGAAAATCTATTACGATGATTTGTGATAAAACAAACAAAAAATCAGCCAAGACGATGAAACTTGCCAAGACGATGAAACCTACAAAGACGATAGAACCTGCCAAGACGATAAAACCTACAAAGACGATGAAATTTGCTAAGATGATGAAATCTGCTAAAAATAAAAGACGATAGAACTTGCCAAGACGATAAAACCTACAAAGACGATGAAATTTGCTAAGATGATGAAATCTGCTAAAAATAAAAGATGATAAACCTGCTCAGACGAAAATCAAATGAACTACGATGATACCAAGCTAAGAAGAAACTCAACACTCAAGACTACTGATGAGAAGAAAATTACTAAGAAAAACAACCTGCTAAGACGAAAAACCTGCTGAGACGATAATACCAGATAGAATAACTACATCCCATTCCCGAGGTCGTCGAAATGTTACAGGACGGCCGAATTTGTAGGATCACCCTGTAACTGAACCCTACGAACTCACCACACTAAATGATGTAAACGAACACGAAAGAAAGGAAGAAGGAAAATGAAGACACTCGCTTTCCGACTGACAAGAAGTCAACATCAATTATTATAAGAAGTCACTAAGAAGTTCAATTTTTCTATTCTCTTTAATTAAATATAATTCTAAAATAATTGATCTGGTCTTTTTTTATTATTTTACGGAAAATCCCACATTTATTAAAAGTTAACCAACTCGTCGGTCACCGTTTGCGTCTGCGTTTGCGGATCCAATGCATTATGTTCACAACATTGAACTCGTGTGTATTCAATATTTGGACATGCGATACGCCTGAATCTAAAAAAGTATTTCACACTACCTGACCAGCTCTCGTGTCAAACCGTCCCTTGGCGAACCGGCGGTGGTGAACCGTTACGTGGCGAACCGGCCGGCGGTGGTGAACTGGCGGTGGTGAACCGGCGGTGGTGAACAGTCACGTACCCATATATCATACTTCCCACTTCCCACTAATATATCATGCTAATATTATAAAAATGTGAAAGTATGGATGGATGTTTGTTGCTCAATCACGCTACGGCTGAACAGATCTGGATTTGACACAAATCCTATCCCCCTCGGGGATAGACCCT